>JAAEAF010001040.1:0-177823 GCA_011037195.1 Triatoma infestans | reverse complement strand
GTTACAATCTTCATAAGTTGAACTTGATGAAGCCGCAATCATACTTCGAATGTTAGTCGTTTAAAGATAGGTGCTGACTGGAGAAGTAAACAAGTTTGCACGTTTCAGTGTTGATAGAGAAATAAGTAATATTGGTGAAGCGTACAAAATGAATAAATCCTTAATTTTAAGTTTAGGATTATTATTATTCATAGGTATGTCTGCATAGTATAACCTTCCTGGTTAAAGTTTACCAAATGAAATAACTATATTTGGAATTATTGCGTTTTGTTTTCTTTTAGGCTGTGTATGGGCAGAAGATGTTTTGGAAGATACAGTGGATCCCGATCTCGGTGCTAGTAGAACTGGTTCCAAAACAGGTACATTTCAGCAGTTTACGTTACAACCATTTTTATGTTTTTCTTCTATCATTAGCATAATTAACTAATTATGTAAATGTTTCGGAAAAAAAATTTATTTGAATTACATAAAATATTCTTGAATTTTTAAATTACATCAGGAAAGGATTTTAAATTTCATATACATATTTTTCTATCCAAGTGAATACTTTTTTTTATTAACGAACCGTTTATTTTCGATTAAAACAGGGATCTTTATATTGTTTTATTCAGATTTTGATGATGTTTAAAGTTAATTATTTTGAGTAATCTGATCTTATTCCTAATTCATAAAGAGGTCGTAACCTTCGTTAAATTGAAAACTCAGTAATTTCTATGAACATTAATAAGGAAATCTTAAAATGAATCTTCCAATAGCAATAACAGATTTATATTACATGCAAATTCCTGGCTACCAGAAGCAGTAGATAGTTCTTTTAGAGGATAGTGCATATTGCATTTCGAAGATCTTGGTTCGTAGTCTCAGGTTTTGAGAAAGTTAACTATCACAAAAATTTATTAGCGTTTATTTTATAGACGATGAGGTTGTGGCGAGAGAAGAAGAAGCTATCAAACTGGATGGTCTAAACGTGGCACAGGTAAAAGAAATGAGGGAAAAGGCAGAGAAATTCGCATTCCAAGCTGAAGTGAATAGGATGATGAAGTTAATTATAAATTCCCTATATAGAAATAAAGAGGTTGGTCTTAATAATTGTATTTTTTTAAATATACTTTCCGTATCATTTGTATATTCATAAATTTCTGTGATATATAAAAGGTAATATTGCTTAGCATAGAAACTGTTCAAATCTTTCAGTATATAAAATTTGTTTCCCATACCTATGTTCTAAGTTATTTTTGCTTTTATATTGTTATAGAGTTTTTTATTTTAGATTTTCCTAAGGGAGTTAATTTCTAATGCATCTGATGCTTTAGATAAGATCAGGCTGTTATCATTAACTGATAGTGGTGTTTTAGCTACTAATGAAGAGTTAACAATTAAGATAAAGGTGAGAATAGAAAATACTATTTTTTAATTCATTGGATAATGTTTTACTTTTTAGATTGTTTAGTTCATATTTACTAGTTTACTGCCGGTGTTACCGTTTTACATTTATTGTGTGAATATAGAGCCTAGTCGTGACACACTCGTATATTTATTTTCATTTCATTATTAACTTAATAGTGCAGAATTTGATAAACTTATAATTTATAAACTTTGATTTCCCCTTAGGTGGACAAAGAAGGTAAGGTTATTCACATTACCGATACAGGAGTGGGCATGACAAGGAACGATCTCGTGAACAATTTAGGTACAATTGCCAAATCAGGAACAGCAGAATTTCTAAACAAAATACAAGAGTCCGGTGGTGGCCAAGATACTTTAGATATGATTGGTCAATTTGGTGTGGGTTTCTATTCAAGCTTTTTAGGTTAGTTATTAGTTTGAATTTAGTTTTGATAATCGCTTGTACCTTTAGAAATTGATGTATGTAAGTTTAACATTATTTTAATCAAGAAAACAAAAGTATGTTGACAAGTTTTAGCATTCATTTTGAAAAAATATCATTAAAAACTATTTTTTAAAGTGGCTGACCGGGTGGCTGTTACTTCAAAACATAATGATGATAAGCAGTATGTATGGGAATCGGATGCTTCATCATTTTCTATAGTTGAAGATCCTAGAGGTGATTCACTCAAGCGAGGAACACAAATTAGGTATTTTTATTTTGGAAGACTTGATATATACTTAAGTGATATGAACATTCTTATTTAAATCATTAGTACATAACATCATTAAATTGTTTCATAATTTTTAAAGGATTGATGTGGTTTATCAATTATTTATTTTGCTTAATTAATAATTTTATTTTTCTGTTTTTCTTTTAGTCTCTTTTTAAAAGATGAAGCCACAGATTATCTAGAAATTTCAACTTTGCGGAATCTTGTAAAAAAATATTCGCAATTCATAAACTTCCCTATTTATTTATGGGCGGACAAAACAGTTACGGTTGAAGAACCTGTAGAAGAGGCTGCAGAAAAGAAAGATGATCAGGAAGATGATAAAGAAGATGAAGCCGTTGTAGAAGAAGAAAAAGAAGATAAAGCAAAGACTAAATCTGTAAGCAAGACTGTTTGGGAGTGGGAAAAACTCAATGATAACAAACCGATATGGACCAGAAAGTAAGTATATACATTCTTTTTTCTCTTTAATTTCTAACCCCTTAGGCCATAATTGTTTCCTTTAAATTTTAGTATGTTAGATATCAGTTCTGGAACAAATTTGGTTATTGTAAAAATCCCTCAACTCTGAACTTATTAACCCAATTATCATTGGCGATTTTTTTTAAGTAGAAAGCAAGATTATGTTTATAATTTTCCCAAATTTTAAAATTTCAGAATCCAAACAATAAAAGGTATTTTATCCGTTGTAGCATGCATATTGATTTGTTCCTGACCGGTTCCGGATTTTTATCCATCGTCAGAGCAAATTCACCTAGTCGTGTTCACGTAAACTTAATGTTTAATGTTGTCAGACTACCAAGTGTGAGTGTAACAGAAAAATTAAGTTGAAGTGAACTGTCTACACGAACTTGGTGAATTTGCTCAGATGATGGATGAAAATCCGAAACCGGTCAGGAACAAAATCAATAAGCGTGTTACGACGGATAAAATACCTGATGTTATCCAGCATTGCGGACCCACCCATATTTTCAATAAACTAGATATTTAATAGGAATAAAAATCATCTTTAAAATCAGTGAAATGTTTAAGCAAAATAAATCTTGATATTCTTGTTTAACTGAAACTCGAAATAATGATTTTATTTTAATTGATCAATTCCCGGGAATCTGTAAGGAAAAATTGAAGATAAAATAATTCTTTAAATTTCTAAATTAATTTTACAGGCCAGGTGAAGTGGAAAAAGAAGAATATAATGAATTTTATAAATCATTGACTAAAGACAAAAGCGATCCATTAGCACATGTTCATTTTGTAGCTGAAGGCGAAGTATCCTTCAAGTCGTTACTCTTTGTACCTGAGACACAACCGTCAGACTCATTCAATAGATACGGCACTATATCTGATAATATCAAGGTATATTTTTATTAATTTATTCTATATTATTTCAAAAATCATATATTTGCTTTCATTGCTCATTAATGCTAATAAAGATTCTTGACCGATCTAATAATAACTTAAGGAGATCTCGAGGAAATAAAATTTACACTTTTTTAAAAATCTTTTCCAACGTTTCGACAAATTTATTGTCTTCTTCAGGGATAAAATAAAAAAAAATGTTAATTGGTGTTACAAATAAATTCCATTAGTTAGTTTAGTTTGTTTAATGGAATTTATCTGTAACACCAATTAACATTTTTTTAATTGAACTATCTGGCAAAATTTATTTTACAGGGGGTTCTGCCCGTTAGGCGGCTTATATTGCATTTTGTTCTAATATAAAAATTTAAAATTCTATCTCTTCTATAACATAATAACTGTTATTTTAAATTTCTAATTTTATCTCTTTTAATATATTGCATACATGCACGCTGACACGTCTTCCAGTAGCTGAATTTATTGGGCATCCGCTTTAAATGGTAGAAATCGTGTCAAATTTTTGATATCGAATTTTCACCGGAAATATCCGTTTTGCGATCCCCTGAATACAAACAAATGTTGCTCGCGAATGTGTGGGTGAACAAAATTTCTCAAACACACGAGTCGCAGGAAGCTCAAACATGATATTCCGTCTAAGTACTACCATTGCCACTGACATGAGGTTTCGTGCAAAAACTATCAGCCGGATGAATGCGATTTTTCTAAAAATGTTTTTAATTTTTTCGCGATTTTCTCAAAACGGCTCCAATGATTTCTTATTTACATTCATAAATATTAATTTTTCTTTTAAATATTCATTTTTATACATTTTTTCGAAAATGGCTCTGACGATTTTCTTCAAACTATGTATATCAACTCTACATACAAAGATCTAAAACTTAATTTACCATTTCTCTCGGAAAATTTATTTATGGGCACTTGGAGGGGGGTATGTTTTTTCTTTGAAGTGCTATTTCAGTTTATTATACAATTCTATCATCTAAATAATGTTAATTAAATTAAATGTGTTGTTGAAATTCCGAGTTTGTAAAAAAATCGGGCTGACCGGAAGTGCGTTTATTTAACCTCTTTTACTAAATGATTTTTTCACTTTTTCGCGACTTTCTCAAACATGGTCCGACGATTTTCTTGAAACTTTTTATCTAAACTACATATACAACGATCTACAACTTTTATTTAAAACATTTGTCTGTGAAAATTCATTTAAGGGCACTTTTAGGGGAGGGGTGGGATTATGTTTTCTCCAAAGTGCTATCATAGTTGATTATACAATTCTACTATCCAAACAAAATTAATTAGAAATTAATAGATGGCCAAAATTGCCGAGTTTCAAGAAAATTAGTAAACCGTAAATGCGCTTTTACTGAACAGTTTTTTCAGTTCTCGAAGAATTTCCTTAAATTTGATACAGTAACTGTAATGTTGTCAATTACAATTTGAGAACTGGAGTAAAAGAAATTTGTGTGTATGTTTCATACCAGATTTTTTGGCTTAGTTGGAAATATGTCACCGCAGGATAGGAGTGAATTATCATCGCATCCTACCACTAAATAATCCGTTTACCCCTATCAAATTTCAAGCAAAATATTATCGGGTCCCCTACTACATCTAACCGAAATATCAAGTTTGAATATTCTGAGGTTTTCAGCTTTCTAGTTTATAAAACCTACTTCTAGAAACCAGTATTTTGGTTTACTCTTGAGACCTCAAAACAAGTAAGTTAACAAGCAAATAAAAAAAATTTAAATTTTTATTGCAGAAATTAAAAGTTCTGTAAAACTTGCCGAAAAACATATATACTTTCCCTTACTTTAAATCTTACAATGCTATATTGTATAACCGGTTTTTTAAGAAAATCTCGAAAAATGGAAGTTAAAAAAAAATTAAAGTCCCAACATCCGTTCAACCTATTTTCTTTAATCGGAATTTTGGCAACACGTTTAATTCTACTTTACATTATATAATTTATAGAAAGATACAAAATACTGTAATGACACTTTTGACAGAAGCTAATTCCTATAGTGCCGGATGAGAACTCTCAACCTAAATAGCATGTAGGAAATTTAATTAAAAAAAAAAAAATCAAAGACTTACTTTGACTAATACAGAATAAAATCGTAATAATTAAAATTTGCTGTTTTAGCTCTATGTTCGAAGGGTATTCATTACGGACGAGTTTACTGACCTACTACCAAAGTATCTGGCATTTTTGCGAGGAGTTGTTGATTCAGACGATCTACCACTTAATGTTTCTCGAGAGACATTGCAACAACATAAACTTCTCAAAGTTATTAAGAAAAAGTTAGTTAGAAAAGCTCTCGATATGTTTAAAAAACTCGGCAAGGAGGACATGGACAAATTTTGGAAAGAATATTCAACAAAGTAAGTGTAGTGCAATTTAAGTTTCAAAATAGTTTAGAATATTATAAATTTACAGAAAATTTGTAAAGAGTATAAGAATTTGGTAAAGGAAACATTTTTTTCTTTGCATTGAAGAATGTTATGTCTAAACTTTTTTCAGCATGAAACTAGGTATTATTGAAGACCCTGCAAACAGAACAAGATTAGCTAAGCTTCTTAGATTTCACTCATCGTTTGGAGAAGGATTTACTTCTTTGGCTGAATATGTCACGAGAATGAAACCGAAACAGGAACATATTTACTATATGGCTGGTGCCACAAGAGCTGAAGTAAGATTTTTTTTTGTTTTGAAGTGTTGATTTGTGCTTTCCGCAGTTAATATACTCTCATAAAGGTCTATCCAATTTGTAAATATGATCAGAAATAGCACCGATTCCATATTCGGCTGTATTCTGTAAACAAAATTGAAATCTCGTTAGCAAATTTCCTAGAAAGTGGATCTGCAGCAGGACCCAAATGGCGGCAGTGCTCTAAATCAAAGCAGTTATTTACCTTAGCTACTACGATTGTTAAGTATTTTTTTTTTATCCGGCACAACACTTAGCTTAAGTCTTTCTTGGGTATTAGAAAGAACCCCTTGCAAAATTTCTGTCAGCCGGAGGGATATCTATGAAGAAAGCTAAGAAATAAGTAGACCATACAGTCTGAAGATATAGATGGCTGTGATTTACTGAACAAAAATGCACCAAGTATTCTCACAACATCCATCCTTATCTATTTAAAAAATAAATGAAGTTAATGAAAAACAAATTAATCCATTTTAATACAATTGCATTTTTATTTCTAAGAAGGATATAATATAACTTGTATGTATAATTACATTTTGTAAACTATGCTATAAAATTCTTAAGCTGAAAGTAGACATTTCAAATTCCCTGTTTTATTTATTATGATTTCGAATATTTTTACTTTCTTCTACTGCTCTAGAAAAGTATTGGATCATGGCAGTAAAAAAAAAAAAAGTCAGAATTATAATATTTTCAGGAAAAGTAAAATCTTGTGAGTATTCAACTGTATTTGTTTTTCTAGGTCGAAAAGTCTCCATTTGTAGAAAGGTTGCTCAAAAAGGGTTATGAAGTCCTCTATTTAGTCGAAGCTGTTGATGAATATACACTGTCTGCTTTGCCAGAGTTTGAGAGCAAGAAATTCCAAAATGTTGCTAAAGAAGGTCTTGTACTACAAGAAGATAAAGCCAAACTAGAAGCAGCTAAAGAAAGATTTGAGCCTCTTATTAATTGGCTCCAAGAAAAAGGTCTTAAAGATAAGGTAACCGGTTTATACTATTCGTTAATGTGAATTAATGAATTTTATTCACTTCCATTGATATGCCAGTACTAACAACCATTTTCGATCGAAAAAAAAAAATTGTTTCATTACTGAAATATTTTGGTTATAACAAAAATGAAATGTATACATGTAAATTACTTGGTGACATTTTAGTATTGTCATTTTAGTTATTGAAATTTTGATTAAAATGATTATAAAATAACTCGATACTTTTTCAGATTTCTAAAGCAGCTGTATCCTCACGTTTGACTGATTCTCCTTGCGCATTAGTAGCTTCAATGTTTGGTTGGAGTGGAAATATGGAACGTCTGGCCATATCAAATGCTCATCAGAAGAGTGATGGGGTAGAAAGGAGTTACTATTTGAATCAGAAAAAAATGTTGGAAATCAATCCTAGACATCCACTTATCAGGCATCTTCTCAGTAGAGTCCAATCAGACCCAGAAGATGAAGAAGCAAAATCTATAGCTCTTCTTATGTTCAGAACTGGTAAATTGCTGCATTTATTTCATGTCTTGCTTTAACTATTTAAACAGGATAGGGCCTTGTGATATATGTATGTATAAAACGTAGGTTCATTCCCGTTTACTTTTTTTTTCTTTTTCATCAACTTCAGTGAAATTTCCTTCTTTGCAAGAGTTAGTCATTAGTAACTCCTATTCTCCAGTTACTTTTAACTTTATCGTTTCTTCTTCTTCAGATTCTTTATCTTCCTTCATGGCCTTCATCTTTACCAAAATCATTATTATTATTATTATTATTCACTAGTATTATCGTTTCTTCTTCTTCTTCAGATTCTTTATTTTCTTCCTCTTGGACTTCGTCTTTACCAGTTTCTTCATCGTCATCAATTTCTTCATCATTATTATTCGTTTCTTCACTGTCATGTGCCATTTCTTCCAATTTATGTTTTAAACATTCTTCACCCATATATTCTTGAATTTTTGTTAAAAAATCACCTTCTTTGGAATCTTGTATTTTGTTTATTCACTATATCCATAACAGTAAGAAATTGTTAGGACTTACACCCTTCTTTTTTTTATCAACATGTGTTTGTCTAGAACTCTTCAATCTTCCAACTTTTCTATTCGCCTTTGTCTTGAAGTCACCAATTCTTCCAATCTTTGTCTATCCTGGCGGTAGAGATTAATTTTTTCTCGTTTACTCCTTATTTTTTCTAGCCTTAATTCTTTATCTTTACAGTGGTTGTCACATTTCCCGAAAAACGTTCGCCATAGTTCCTCCGTTTTTTCATGTGTGGCCATGTTACTTGCTTTATAGCAAAATTAATTTTACTGAAATACCGGTCCTATCATCTGAATCTATCCTCTGAGATTCTATCTATCCCACTACTTCTGACACCAGTTGTTTTACATGCTAAGGGTGGGCCTTCTAATACGTCTCTACTAATCATTCCTAATTAAACGTTCCATTAAACTATCATATTTGCATAGTCACCAAATTGTTTAATTTTTAAATAATATACTTAAAAAGAATATTATTTCTGATTACAGCTACACTTAGATCCGGATATATGCTGCAGGAAACAGCGGAATTTGCCCAAAGTGTTGAAACATTGCTAAGAAAAACTTTAAACATTTCTCCTGATGAAAAGGTGAGGGTTTATCTTACCTTAGCAGTAATATAGAAAACAGAATTTATTACTGGTTAGTTCGAGATATACTTGACAGAATACCCGGGGAAAGAAAATTATGTTTTTTTATTTATTTTTAAATAAAGCCCATCACCATCTAAGATAATTGGCCCTTGGAGCCTTCTCTCAGTTCAGTGCGCTACCACTGAGCTCCTAAGAATATTAACTTACTTATAAGTATATTTATATACGTTTAGGTAGAAGAAGAGGATGAGGACGAGCCTCAGGACACGGAGCAGGAATTACCTGCAGAAGATGAAGTGGAAGAAAAAGAAGATGAAGAACATGATGAATTATAGACTGATATTGTTCCTCCTTCCAGGAACAACTAATTTGGTGTATTGACTGTATCAATCACTATATGTTATATTTAGGGCAGTTGGTCCTATAAAAGTAGGTGTAGATTTAAGTAAGAAAACAAATTCCGACTGAATATATTTTTTATTTTGTACAGTTTGAAAATGTTCCAGTAATAGTATTGCTTGAAATAATGTTCAATCTTCGCTTACTTTCTTAATTAAAACCAACTGCCCAAATATAAAAAAAGAAAAATGGATATAAAAAAAAAAGCTCCTAAATTTTTTGTAAATTTCATGTTATTGAGCAAGGAGCATAAAGTATGCTAACTGGCCCCGCAAATTATTTAAGGGGGTAGTAAATTTTGTGGCATTTCTGAAGAACAAATTTTCTATTTATATTGTGATTTTGTGACCTTAAGTTAATTATAAGTTAAATATTTATGTAAAGAATTTTATTTATTTATAAACCTTACGTTTAACTGTAGAACAAACAGAAACTTTAACAGGCTTTCCAGTGCATTACTAATTAAACGCATTTTCAATGTAAATAATACAAAATAATAATAATTTTGTTAAATCAATCTATGAAAAAATTTAAATCTTTATTAAATTATTTAAGTTCAGGCTTTACCACATGAAACTATTTTGTATCTTATATGCCGCCTCAAAAAGATAGTGCAAAATCCAGCTAGGTTTTTTTACTGCCCCTTATTCTACAAAACTACAGCATTCGTGACCAATTTTCGAAATGGAGTTTTTGCCAGAAATACATATTGAGGTCCCCTAAAGATACTTTTAGAGAGTCTTGTATAAAAAGCTTAGCGAATGATCAGTGTACTGTGAGAGAATAGGTGAGTGGATTGGTATGAACTCAACATATCAAAAGCGAAAAATAATAGTTCAAACTTTATATTGTATTATGTGTCACCGTCTAATTATAGGGCTTAAGTCAAAATTTGTCAATCGAAAAAACGCGTTTTTTTAGTTTTTCGCGATTTTCTTAAATTTGGCTTATCGATTTGCTTTAAACTTCGCAACTATCTTCCAATAAATGGCCATCACTCTTATCTGAACATTTATTTTTGGAGGTAAAGTATTGTATAATTTATTTTTTAAAAAGTCACAGAGCTAGAATTTTGATAAAAGTAATTATTTTCAGTAGATGAACCTTTTTTTATCATTCGGAAAGATAAAAATGTATTTATTTATTTATACCCTGCAAACAGAAGGATGAAAGTGTAAACGAATTTAATTGTATCGGGTTTAAATCCGAATATGACGATAAATATCAGTATAATATGAAAAATTATATAGTTTACGTTCTAGACAGAAAAACTAAACAAAAACAAGCATCATGTAATACGTAAAATAGATATTAATAAAATTAGAAATATTTTGTTACATTGAATAAAATTAGAGTACATAAATTTGACCGCTCGTGGGCCTGCCGCACAATCACAATAGCTCGGCGCTCCTGGTAGAGGGGACACTTCTTATTCTCAGTACCCAGAAACACTAGTACTTTGATTGTAAAACTTCAGTACAAGTTGTATTAATAATAGTTCAGAAGATGGCGCTTCCATCAAATCCCCCACAACCCTTGAAAACTAGTATATCGGCTCGAAGCCGGCAATTAAAGTACAAACAACAAGATTGATTATTATCTCAAGAACGTTGTAATTTTTATACTTTATATTTTAACTTTATGTAAACACCAATGAAAAATTCTGTGAAAATGAAGGTGTTCCTGGAACTGCCCAAATTAATAATGAAATAATAATTCATAATTGATTATTTAAGAATACATTAGTTAACTATTAATTTGGGACGAATATTCGTATTATATATTATAATCGCGAACAGGTTTTCGCGATTTGGGAATTTTCTCGGGAAAAGTTACACCAATTTTCTTTAAACGTGGAATGCTTGCTGTATAAATAGAAACGTATTACTTTTATTTGAAACATTTTTCTGAAAAAATTGATTTTAAAGAAGTTTTGAGATATAACAATTACTGTGGAATAGAAAGAATCGTTAATTATGTTTGTTTTGAAATATATTCTTATTTACCCCACTGCCTTAGTCAATCTACACAAATCAACTTTCGGAAGAGGATAGCAAACATACTCGTAAGTCCTAGTACCATAATATTCAGCATAGCTTTGGTATCCACGCTTCTAAACTCATGATACAATGGCGAAAAACTGATATCCTGCCCGAATGATGGATTTCGTTCGAAACCTTCGATCCGGATGCGGTGTTAGTACTTAAAGGAAATACTAAGTTTGAAATTCCAGGACTTTTGGTTTTTGAGGTATCTTGTTGCATACATAGACATATACAGACTATTAGCTAAAAAAAAAATTGTTTTCGTATTCAAAACATTATTTTTTAAACAATTTCTAACAAAATTTCTAAACAAAATCTGACACACTGCAATTACTTCCTCTTACTAGGAGTAATAGAAAGGAGAAAAGGTCATTACACTCGTAACTCTCGTTGCATTGGAAAAATTTTGATTGTTAGATCTGTTTTATTGTTTTGTTTTTACTAATTTAGATGGTTTGAGTAAAACCCCGCGCAAATAAAGCCCGTCCTGGGTTTTAGAGTTAACTGAGGAACCACAGGCTTCCCTTATAATATTGTATCAGTAAAATATTTGGTTCCACCGCTTGGTAAGAGATAAGAGAACTAAACATTTAACAAATATTTTTCAATCAGAAGTATGTGATTTATAATTAAGTGGTTTTTCTCCTAATTGCTCAAGAGAAAGTATTGCATTGATGTCAGATTTTCATAATAAGTTTTTTCAAATACAAGTTACAAAACTTTTATATAGACTACATACATTTATTTGTAGCATATATAAAGTCGCAGGTAGCTCAAACTTTGTATTCCAAGGTATTACCACCGCAACAGTCACAGATTTCGGGAAAATCCATCAACCGTAAGCCCGACTTTACTGAATTTTTTTTCCAGTTTTTCGTTCCAGTGAAAACTGCTTCAACGCATAAGAAACATTGATAGAATTCCAAATTTGAAGAAAATTCGGTTAACCGAAAGTGCGATTTTTCAGAACAGGTTTTCGCGATTTGGGAATTTTCTCGGGAAAAGTTACACCAATTTTCTTTAAACGTGGAATGCTTGCTGTATAAATAGAAACGTATTACTTTTATTTGAAACATTTTTCTGAAAAAATTGATTTTAAAGAAGTTTTGAGGCCTCTCAGTCACATTTAAATTTAAACTGACACTACGTGATCTTGAGATAAAGGGAGCCCCCAGTGCCCACCATATATGCCTAACTTCTAACACATTTTTCATGGCCAGCCCAATTAAAATATTGTAACGTTATAATTTTGAAGAAAATTTATTGATTAAACTGTATTAACTGGAGTAAGAAAAAGTTGTGAGAGTCTTTCACACCAGATTTTTTTGTTTTCTGTGACCATAAAGTTTCTGCCTTTGGGCTAATTCATATTGATCAGAGTTCGGGACCTCATTGGATTAAAATAAGTTATGGATGCAGAAGTTTATATACTAGGTCTGTTCGACCTTTAAATTTTTACATGATCTAAGTTCAGACCGGCGTGAGCCAGGTCAGTTTCTATCCTCAAATATATTACATATTTTAGTAAGAAAGGACCAATTTTTTTAATTCCATAAACTTTATTTCAGCAAGTTCCACAACAATGTACTAAATTGCATATATCATAAAAGAAATAATTAACAAACTTTTCTATTTGATATATGAATTTTTTTTTTTATCCGACGCCTTCTCGGCCATTCTACCTCTCGCAGCCCAGTACATTGTGGCTTAATTCTACAGAGACGATTCTTGTAGGCCTCTTATCACGTTCTGCAGCGCCGCACAAGTAAGTGGCCCGACTCCATCCGGCACAATGAGCAAATCAACCACACCAATTCTCTGGAGATGTTTGTTCAAGTAGTCATTCCATCATCATGAAACATAGGCGCACTGCCTGGGCTGCTGGTTTGGGAATAATCGAATGCGGGCGGACTTACTAACGTAAGTTCTATGAAATTCAGCAAACTATTATACAGAATGACTTGGGTGTATAGGCCTTTGTAGAAGCTGGTGCAGCAGCTGATATAACAAAATATATCGTAATTGAAAAAATAAATAAATAATTATAAATATATAAAACTATTAAACATTGAAATATAAAAAATCTTATCAAATTTCGAAATTTTTATTATTAATAAATGCATAGAATTGTCGATACAATTATATTCGGTAACCCAGATTTATAAATGGAAGGCTAAGTTTGATTCAACGCAACGTTGAAGTGGCTGATGAGTGGTGCTCTAGGAGCCACAAGGAGTGAGCAGTGAAGTAAAAGGTGATCGACCGTCTGGAGCTGTGTTGCTGTTGGATCACAGGGGCAGCTGACAGAGACTGTACGGGTTAAGTAGGAACGTAATTTCCCGTGGGTGGTCAGCAGCTGGCCACTGTTTGGTTCCCAGAATACACTTCCAAACCTCGTGACTAATCATGCTGATAGCTAGAATTCTACTTCCTCCTATTGGTTTTCGTTTCCAGTCCTTCAATCCAAATGGAGACTCCATAAAGTAGGGTGCGCAAAAATGTTCGTTTATAAATTATTTTCAAGGCATTCTGTCCTAGGCCTAATGCACTTTTGCTGATTTGGAGAGCACATTTATGTATCCCACGCGCTTATCTGTAGCAATGGCTACATGGTTGTTCCAGTTTCATATACTATTCAGAGTTAATCCTAAATATTTCGCTACCTCAAGCTCTTCCAGCTGAAAACCGTTCAGCTTTAATGAAAGATTCATTGCAGCATTCTGGCCACATGGAGTACGCAGGACTTATCATTACTAAAATTGATTTTATTATTAATATTAATTAGTAACAAGTTCCAATATTTTATTAGCCTTGAACTCCAGTTTAAGGCCTTGAACTCCAGTTGAAGTTCTTGCCAACCATCATGAGCAAATAGTCGACAGCATAAGCTCCTCCGCATTGTCAGGATAGTTAATTTTATATGGTTCTTATGCGTATTTTAAATCAGTTTCTTAACTGTAATATATTTGCAAAGACTTAAGGCTGCTTTATACGATTTTTGCAAATTAATCTGAAACAATTTAATTTAAAATTATGTCTTTCATTAGTGAGAGGAGAGAGAGATACACATACATACATACATGCAGACATTAGCTAAAAACATTTTTTCCTATTCTGGAGGCCCCAAAACATGTTTCAGGGAAAACTCAATTTCTAAAATCTGACACGATAGCAATATTTTCGAGGGTCCAATTTTTGCTATCACATATATTTTATCCATAAATAAATATACAAATATTCATATATTTATATGTATAGACCACTCGCTAAAATTTTTTTGTTGTTCTCAGCTGAATTTAAAACAACTATTTCCGGTGTAACCAATTTTGAAAATTTGTCACATTCCTCTTATTCGGTGAGAAAAATAAAAGTTGACCATTGTTCGGAAACAGTTTTTGTTAAGATACGACCATTTTACGAGGGCCCCTCCCATTACCAGTCTCTCCTAAATATTTATGGTGATTGGATTTTTGTAAAGTGATTTTATTATGAATATACCAGCTATTTATAATCTTCAGCATTAAATAGTATACTGAAAATTATTTGTTTGACTGCTGTTGTAATCTTGCCTTTTATGGTTGGCTGAACTGTATTGATTTCATTTGCAGTTTGTGTTCATCTTAACACTTATGAGAGTGAATCACTAAATAACAAGAGAATTATTTTTTTTTTTTACTATTTGAAGGAAGTGATATTGAACGTTACATCTACAACTACTTAAGAATAAGTATGTTCTTACATTATACGATAAGAAATATCATTTCTATGTTGATATGATAAATAGTATCCTATATATTCTTTTGTATCCTTAATAACTCATTTAAGATATTTATATAAATTATAAGATTCCCATTTCTGTTTTTATTGCTTTAATTCAGTACAAAATATTTCTTACAACATAAATTCTTAATTGAATATGCATATATAAAACTACTTCATTCTGTTTGCTCTTTAAAGCAACTTGCATTAGTTGTAAGTACAACTACTAAATATATATTTATAAAATAGAAGTATAGTATGCAAGTTGCTTTTAAGAGCAGTCATTAAAACAGTGGTTAATATTTGCTAGTTTTATATCAGTTAGTGGTTTAGATATCTTTTAAGCTTGCAGTGCATTCCACTTTTGAAGTAATATTAAAAAAAAAAAGAGTAAAAATTAGAAAAAAAAAACTTTCTAAAGGAATCTTATGTAATTCAAAAGAAAATTTAATTCCCTCCTTACTATTTTACACTTAGCAAAGTGTACATAAAGGTCTATAGTCTACCTAAAATATGTATATTATAATATATAATTGTAATATTAATATAGTTTAATATAATAAAGTTTTTATTTTATAGTTTTATTTACTGAATTGTTGATTGAAAAATGAATCATTTTTGTTGTTGTCAGTGCCTGTTATGGGTCCCATAGAAGCGAGAGATGATGCTAATCTCTTTCAAGTTGGACAGACAGTGAAAGTTAAAGTGCCAATAAATGTTCTTCGCAATATTCAAGAAGGTCATGGAGGATATACGCCCAAAATGTGCGAAGTAAGAATTTAGTGTATTTTTCTTGTTAACTACCGATTTACATAACTGGCAAATTATTTACATATAGTTTTGTAGTCAATGCAGTTACCGGGTGAAGTAATGGAAGTGACTGATAAAGGAGATCTTCGTGTAAGATATGCAAACAACATTGTATGGACACTTAATCCAGAAGCAGTTAAAGTAGTAAATATCCAAGATGTTGACTCAGAAGAGGAACCCGTTAATATTAGCTCATTAGGATATACTGCTAACTTCTTGTGTGTCCGTTGTAGGTTAGTACACTGATTGTAGCTAATTTATACTGAGTAAATGCTTTTCTTCTATCATTGAATATTTTATTTTTCTTTAATGATTTATGAAAGTTTAACATATATAATACACTTTATGTATATAACAAAGGTGCACTAGAAGCTTGATTTGTATAAGGAAAGAAGGTCCAATCACATAGTTGGTTATCCGGGGGGGGGGGGGGTTGGGCTTGACATTTCTTTAGGAATTTTCGTGTTTTCCTAGCCTAACAACATGATAGTATTGGCACTGACATCTCCAGTACATATACAGTGCAGAATAGTTTATGCAAAACTCTTAGATTTAGTGTAATTCGAAAGAAAATTCTAATTCTCATCCGACTTACTATAAATTATATATTGTACACTTTACAAAGGATTAGTCTACCTAAAACACTGACATCATGTAACAAATTTGATCTTCTAGGTCGCAATGGTTTCGTTTAATAGCCGTTTTATATCTACATATTTAAAATAACATTCCGTATATTGTTACCACGTGATCTGGGTTGCGCGAGCGGAACCAATCTAAGAGGTTCCCTTCAGGCCTGCTGAAGGCCATTTATAACATTGAAATAAATAGAAAACAATAACCAAAATGCAAAGTATAGTATTTTTCTTGATTATTAAAAAAATTTAGAGTGAAATATTTACATAATTTACTCAAACTCAATTTTTACAATTCAAATAGACAAATACTCTTCAAATTTGATGGCGTGCCCATAATTTCATTATAGAGGTAGAACTGAAATTATGGATCCTTCCAAGCAAGCGCTTCCCTGATATTGAGTATATTGAAAGTCAGTATATTGAGTTTAGTGAACTGCTTAATATAATTGGAATCCCCTAAAGTCTTCTCTTTTTTTTGATGTTTCAATTAGAATAATAGTAATGTAAGTGTGTTAATATACCAGGTTTTAAGAAGATCAGTGAAACGATTTTTGAGAAAATCTCAAATTGAAGGAAAAATCTTATTTTCTTCAAATTGGGAATATTAGCAATGTATTAAATGATCCATAGCATTATAAAGTCGTAGAACTGTAGTATGAAAGTGGTAAAATGTAAAATGAACTGTACTCAGAAAGTATGGTTCTGTAAAATCGAATTCATTGATGGATTTTGACAGATTGGATTATTGATTGATTTCTGAAACCATAGAGTCTCTGGTGGTAAATAATCTTTGAGCTGTCTGTTCTTGAGATATTTTGCTTTTACATACACATACAGACCAGTCCCTAGTTTTTAATTAAAACGCGAAAAATTCAACAGCAGTATTATAAAAAAAAAAATATGACTTTTGGGTCAAATTGGCTTCCGTGGCGCTTCAGCTTAACCTTTTAGAAATCACTATAAACACCTATTTAGTGAGCCGATGACTATTGTATTATGAGATTAGAATTTCTGTTCATAGGCATCATCTAAAAATAAATTATTTTTGTTGTTTTTTATAATGTTTGCTTTCTCTTAATCCTAGTAAGAGGAAGTATTGTAATCGTGTCAAATTTTCGATATCGAGTTTTCACCGGAAATATCCGTTTTGAGGTCCCTTGAGTCCAAAAAAGTGGTTTTTAGCAAATGGTCTGTGTGTGTATGTGAACTGCATAGCTCAAAAAGGAAAAACTGTAGAAAGTTGAAACTTGATATTCCGTTTAGGTATCACCATGGGATCTGACGATGCGTTATCTGCCAAAATTCCTCAACAGCTGTATTTTGTCAACACGGTTCTCTTTGGCCATGCGATATCGTCTGTTTATTTGTTCCTTATCTGTAGAGTTGAAAATTTCTTAATCTTCATGTCATTTTATAAATTTTAATTTATCTAACCATGAATGTTGATTGCATTTGGAATTTTCTTAAGTATTATTACTTGTTTTAGAAATATGCTTTAAATTGTGATTCTTAGGGAAAATTTGCCAAGTACTGAACCTCGAGAATGTTACGTGTGTTCTGAGGGTGAGGATTTATGCACTTTGGAGCCTTGTGGGCATAAAACTGTTTGTATAGATTGCTCTTCAAGAATCAAAAAGTGTTGCACATGTAGTGAAATAGTCACAAAAAGAGTGGCTCCAGGTCAGACTCTATTAAAATATATTAAATTCTTTTATTTTTTTTATAATATGAATTAATAACTTTAATATAATGAAATGTAATGATTTTGGAAAATGGGCGAAAAATAATTACCTTTTTTTAATTCGATTTCGTTTGAATTTTTCATTTTATCAAGATTTACTGAATATATATTTCCAGAAAATGTATACAACGTTTCTATTAATAATTAAAAATCTTCAAGAATTTTCATTTTTTTAGATGGCAGTGAAGTTCAATACATTCCTAAAGATCAGCGGCCAACACTTGATCGCATGCGCTATTTGGAAATACAATTAAGGTCTTTAGAAGATTATATCACATGTAATATATGTTTGGAGCGCAAAAAAGACAAAGTCTTCAAATGTGGTCATTCTTGTTGCAGCGTTTGTTCGGTCAGTTTGTATAGCTGTCATATTTGTAGAGTACCCGTCAGCGAAAAAATACAAATGTTTTAAAGTTAAACACTATTATTTCTGTGAAGTGTATTGAATATATTCTAATTTTGTATGAAGATTATATTTTAAATATTATCTGTGTATTGAAAAGTCATGTTTATAGAAGTAAAGATAAAAACGACTAATTCGAAAGGAGTTCATTGCAATGGGCATAAAATATATTTTATCACTTTTGAGATATTATATACTTGATATTTTATCTCATTCATTTAAATCGTCGCCACAATGTTTGTAAATAAACAATTTATTAAGTTCTTTTCATTTCTTTTTTTAAATCTATCAACCATATGTTTTCTACAACTGACCATTGAATTAATAATTATTATTAATTGATGATAAAATAACTTCAGTAAGTTTTTAAAATGTTACTTGCAAATCATCTATGAATATATTTATGTCCAAATTTTCAAACGTATACCATGTGCAACTAACCACGAGAGATACTTCACTTAAACTTTAGTGTAGCATTAACAGACTCGTTAAAAACGCTGGTGCCGGTATAGTGTGCGCTCTACCAACCCTGTTGACATCTACTGTATAAAATAGGTCCTCTGCTCTAGTATAACCTTACTAGAGTAAGGTATTTAGTAATCTCTTCTCGGGAGCTCCCCGTACCACCTGTGGATAAAACCTTAGCCGGTCAAACTCGAAAATAATCACTGTTCTATTTTCGCGCGCTTACCGTCATGAGGGACGACCCCAAGTAAAGTTCAACCGTAATAATAAATGTTTTGAAAATAATAGCTTTAATTTTTGTCGATAGTGCACACTAACAGCGCCCGCTCTAGTGGCGGGCAACCCGGACATTTGTCCGGGGCGCCATTTTGGCTGTAAGTATGAGAAAATATTGATATCTTAAATACTCAATTAATAGAAAATTTCACATATCAATTTTATCGTTCGCTAAAAATTGACAGTGCGTAGCGTATTTATATTGTTAATGTTTGTAAGCTAAAAATATTTACACTATTATTGAAAAACTAACGCAGAATTTGTAAAAGACGAATCTCGAACATTTATGAACATGCATAGACTTGCTTAAATATATATATATATATATTTAAGCAAGTCTATGCATGTTCATAAAATATATATACTTATATTCTTAAAGGGCGGCAAATTGTCTTTTTGTTCTAAGGGGCGACATAAGCTACAGCGGGCGCTGATACTAAACCAGAATCATGACGGTAGAGCGCTAACTAATACCAGCACCAAAACGCTGATAGTCACTGGAATGTAAAAATAATTTTTGCTGAAAGCATGTAATGAATTTTTTGAATATAACTTTTAGTTCAGTTCAGATTATCTTATATACAATAGGAAACATTGAGGGATAGGCTTTAATATAACAGACTATAAATAACGAAAATCGAAGATTTGAAATTTTAGGAAATGTAATTGCCATCTTTATATGTGCACTTTGGTAATTTAGATGCGGTAAAGTTTCATATTTGCAGATAGTCTTCTATTTACGACGGTTCGCACTTATGATCTTGTGTTTGTCTCTTTCATACTATGTAAGTGAAACAGATAAAGAACAAGCAGAATATTCATTAAAATAATGGCTGAGCTTTTCACCATCATCAGGGAATGCAAAAATAAGAAGAAATGGATACGGGTGCAAATGAAGAAAGATTTACAATCTTAAAATATAATCATAAAAATGTCTACAGTCTGCTCCTATTATCGTCGAGTACAATTTCAATTCATACTTTAAACAATTGCTTTATTTGCATGTAAATAGCAATTCTGAAAAATCCTTATTCCAGTAAATTTCTTATGTTCTAGTAAAGATGAAAACCTTACACATGAAAATATAAAGGTGAAAATAATTTGTACAAAAATTACATATTTTTATCACTGTCATAAAAAATGTTACAATTCTCATTATTTTATAATGTCGGAGAATGAGAAGAGGTTATGGGCAGAGGAAATGAATGTGATGAATATATGACGGACCAAGTGTACCCAGATTCAGTGAGGCAGGGAGTAATGCATCTAATCTGAAGATTAAAATAATTATTGCTATTATTATTACTGTCATCCATGGAAATGTAATTTTGAATTTATATAGAGCAGGTCATGATCGGTAAAGAGATTGTTTATTTATGTCTTAATGGTCAAAGTATATGGTTTCTGTTGTAACATTGTGTTCTAATGTATTCGTTTACTTCTGATCTGAAGGTATTAAACATCAGGGTGATAAGCCAAAAACAATAAACAGCTTCTAATAATTTAGCTTCCATACCTATATAAAAGTGGGAAAAGGAAAAAACAGAGTTAACATGTTTTTTTTTTCATGCCCTATACAGAGTTATAATACATGGTATCAAAAAATACAACTGTATATATACAATAATGCAATTTACAATTACAGTAAATTTTGTTGAAGAAAATAAAACAAACTCAATGAATCATGGAAATTAATAAATAATAAAAATAATAATAATAAAGTTTACAATATAATTTAATAAGTGTTGAAAATGTGGGTGGGTTCGCAATGCTGGACAACGTCTGGTATTTTATCCGTCGTAGCATGCATATTGATTATGTTCCTGACCAGTTTCGCATTTTCATCTATCGTCAGAGCAAATTCATCAAGTTCGTGTTGAGAGTTCACTTCAAAGTAATGTTTGTGTGTGTGTGTAACAGAAACACTACGTTGAAGTAAACTCTCTACACGAACTTGGTGAATTTGCTCTGACGATGGATGAAAATGCGAAGCCGGTAAGGAACATAATCAACATGCATGCTACGACGGATAAAGTACCAGATAATTAATAACTAACTGTCTTAAAACGAATTTATTTTATTTTTCAAAATTGTACAATTTGCATTACTCAAAATACAATATAGACTAAAATTTTAATTAATAATTGCTTTAAATCTTAAAAATATTTCAACAAATTATTTATATACATTAAAATATAAAGTATTACTTATAAAATCTTTAAACACTTATAACTGTTATCAAAAAATACCCCCCCCCCCTTGCTAAAGGATTAACAAAATTAAATTCTTCTTTCTGTTTCATTTATAAAATTGCTGACATAACTAAATAAGCGACTAAAGGTGACTTTAGCCACAAGACATTTAAAAATCAATCAACTCCAAATATATGTAAAATGTTTTAAGTTATATATGTATTTGAATAAACACATTGCTTTCAATATGTCTGAAGAAAATGTCTGTCTACTTTATATAAAAATTATTTATATATCTTATATCTCAAAATTAGTTATAAAACTATTATTCTTCTGTTGAAGATCAATACCAAGTCACATTAAAATCTATTTGCATTGGTAACTTTAAATCTTGCAAAGTAAGTACCTATTAAAACAAGAAATAACTATTAACCATTTCTTCCACAAACAAAATTTAGAACAGAAAATTTAAATTTTATATTGTAAAAAGAATATCGAAGCTCGGTCAGTAAATTTTATTCGCAACTTCAATTTATCAATACCAAGGATTGTATTTTTCATTTTAAGATTGATTAAACTACAAATTATTTTAAGGATAAATCAGGACAACTAGGCAAAATTCTTTTTTATTTCCCTCTTGTTATGAAGGAAGTAATGTAATTGCAATTATGGCATATCTGCATATTTTTATAAGAAAAATCGTGAATAGCGAAAAAACTAGAAAAGTCTGGTAACAAACCATTTTTCCAGAGTCGGATCCCTTGGAGATACTCAATGGTAGAACAACAAATTTAACTTTCTATGATTTTTTTTTTTTTTTTTTTGTAGTGTGGTATCTGTTTCTCACTTTCTCAAAACACACACAGAACAATCTAACAAATAAATGTAAAATATAATAAAAAGTACTAATTCGAAAATCTGACATGGTCGCATACTGCAGTAAGAAAAAAAAAAACTCTTAAGAAAATATCTTCAAATTTGAGGGGACTTAAATCGAAATTTCCAGGGAGATCTCAATAACAAAACTTTTAGAGACTGCAATACAGTACATATTAGACTGGAAAATTTATTAATGTTAAAAAAGAGTCGAATGTTAAACAAAAATTCAATTCCCTATTAATATGGCTGTGTAATACAATAAACTGATTCTAACAAAAAATGAATATTATATATTTGAGAACACTATTAAAAGCTATATGCTAGAAAAAAAGTTGGAAAGTCCTATGTTATAGGTTAATTAAAACTACTAAACTATTTTCGATTCTGCCAGAAACATATTTACGAATAAAAACTGTAAGTAAGAGCAATAGATTTCGAAATAGAGTTATCACCGGAATTACATTTGAGGTTCCCTAAATCCAAAAAATCTGGTGTGAAACAATCACACCACTTTCTCTTCTAGCAGTTGTATAGAGAAAGAGATGATGAGAAGAGCAGTTGTATAGAGAGAGACTGCAGGTTATCATGCCGGGTAGAGTAGATGGGAGGAAGGGAATCGGGAGAAAGAAAAAGTCATGGCTGCGAAATATCCAAGATTGGACGTAGATGAATGTAGAAGAATTATTCCATGTTGCTAAAGATACTTTTAAAAATGTGGTCGCCAACCTCCATTGATGGAGACGGCATAGGAAGAAGGAAAAAGAAGTCGTATAGAGTTATAATCGACAAATATTCTTCACACTTATAATATACTGTCGGATCCGATGGTGATATCTAAACGGAACATCAAGTTCTGCGAATTTTCTTTTTTGAGCTATACTGTTTACACATACAGACCATTTCTAAAATCCACTTTTTTTGGACTCAGGGGACCTCAAAAAGTTTATTTCCGGTGAAAATTCAATAGTGAAAATCTGGGCGATTGCAAAAGAGAAAGGTAATACAGGAAAGTAACATATGTAATATACGTACCAAATATGAAAATCTGTGGAACCAGAAAATATCAAAAACTAATAAAATAAAAAAATACGCGCTTGCGGTTAATCGATTTTACTCAAACATAATTCTTGAAAACATAACTAATGTCCTTATGTTATAGTTTTTAGAGCCATATAGTAGAAAGAGCACTTAGAGAAAAGTCTATAGTCAACCGTACAAACCTCGAAAATAGATTTCCCATAAAAAAGGTTCCAAATAATATTGATAGGTCTATATGTGTATAGTTAAAAGAGGCCGCTTTAAAATCGTTCAGCAGGGAAGGGATTAGCTCAATGGTTAGCGCGTGGTTAGGACTCCCACGCGGAGGACCCGGGTTCGAGTCCAGTGCTACCCTTACGATTGTTTCTTCCTAGAAGCCTCTAGAGCTCACTGTTCGGAGGCCGGCAGTGCACTGAGAAGGCTCCAGGCGCCAATGACCATAGATGTTGACGCGCCTTAAATTAAAAAAAAAATCGTTCAGTACAGCCGGTAAACAATTTGACCGAATCTTCGTGTCGGTTCCCAGGTGGTTGCTAAGCGGAACATCAAATTTAGGCCACCAGGATTTTTGATGTCTTGAATATTTTCTCTCCTCGCACAACACACACACACATCCACACTTCACACATACAATATCATTTCTAAAAAAGGATTTCGTATTCATTCGGTTCCCAAACATGTAAACTTATGGAAACTGAATAACCCTATTACAGCAGAAAGGAAAAGTAAGAAAGGAATAGATCTGAGAATAAAGCCTTGCTTCATCCTCACTTCGGAAGATTTCTTTAATTAAGCTTCCTGTATACCATACATTAGAAGAAGATTTAATATTTTTATTTTCAATAAAATTTACTATTTTTGGAGAAAGTCATAATTCATACATTTTAAATATCAGTTCATAAATAATGTCCGTCAAAGGCTGCCAGATATTTGAACTGAGTGGAATAAAATTTGACTATTACAATTTCGTTTTGATGCGAGCGACTAGGTTCGATTTCTGGAGTTTTTAAGCAAAAGTGGAGAACTACAGTTACTAGCGCATCATGGTAGGGAAGCTGACCACAGTAGCCTCAATAAAAATCGCAGTTAAAGCTAATGGCCATTGAACAACGTTTTGTTTCATTGAGGCACGGAAAATAGAAATTGGAAGGAACTTTAAAAGGTCATCATCTCATGCTAGAAATAAATGCAAAGATATATTTTGCAAATGGATATGTAAAATTAATGTGATTTTTTAATATATGTTATAACTGAAAACTCACTTTATTTGTAGAATTGAAATTGAAAGGTGAGGCTTGCTGGTTAATTGTGACATTCTTCACTGAATCCAAAGAAAATATTTCAATTCTATGTATGAAAAGAGGAAATTTGTAATTGCTAATATCATTGCAGCTCATCAAAGTGTTGTTTACGACACCAAAGTATATGGTACTATAACTTCCAGCTATATCAAATAAGATATATTTTATTAGATCAATATTCAAAATTATACATGTGACGTGAAGAGTCTTAGACTGTGAAGAGTGTTAAGTTTCTTAAAAAAATAAATAAAACAAATAAGATAAACCAATTCTTCTAACCAATGGTTTCTCCATCATCCCAAAATAACATGCCAGTAGCTTCGTTACGTTCATTCAAAGCGACTTTAAGGAAGAAAGGATTCCTTCGACTGGAAAGTACAAAGAAAAACTAAGAATTCCAATTTATCTAATAATCCTAACATATATTGACTAAAATTTCGCAACTTCACAAAAAATATATATAACATAAATTGACACAAAACTCACGTCAATGTAGTAGTAACATTTGGTTCTTGCATTACCAATATTGTACCAGCTCTGATCAGTACAGGAATTGTATCTTCAGGTGCTGCTAATGCATATGTCTGATTTGAAACGGCAATAATTTTTTCACTAGTGTAAATATCATACCAAATAGACTTCCCCAAATATGTTTTCACATAAGTAAGACCCTGTAATGGAGTTTTTACTACTCAAAACTTTTCTTAAAAATATGTTTATCATGCAATTATATATACACTACAATTTACCTCGTGCAACACTGGGCAAATAAGCAACCCATCTCCCCACATAAACTGCGAGTTAACTCTGTATGAAGCCTCGTCTTCAGGAAAACTGATTAAAAAATTGTGTTATGAACATCATATATTGTAACACCAAAAATATACCATTATAGTCGCATTTAAAAATTAGAATCAGTTTAGAGTTAATATAAACATATAACAAAGTTTCTAGGAGTTGTAGTTTCTCTTTGACAGAGCTACTTGTATTTAATTTTTGTTTCAACTGTTTTCACTAATTTATCCGTTTCTTTGTATGATAAGAATACAATGAATAAAGTTAACAATGATGAAAGTAATGATTTATCATCAGCAACATCATTTTTATTAACTTTTTTTTCTTTTTACTCTACTCAAACTAAAATAGATAAAGTGTAAACAACTAAACTGATATATGAATTTAAACTTAAAAATATGAAATTTAAATTCAGAAAAAAAACATGATATTAGAACACAAAGATGTTGAGGTGGAAGTGAGAAGTTAATAATCAGCGCTTGAGAAGAGATTGTATGAAATTCAACTGACTCATAACGGACTGGAAAGTAAATGCTCCGCTACAAATACTTCTACATATTTCTGCAGGTTACAATTTAGATTACAGATGGCTGCGATTTAACTTAGAGCAATAGCATTATTGTTCAAACCGGCGCGTTTTCCAAAATGGGTGTAAATGGAGTGACACAGTGGCTAATTAATCGATAACTTTAATTGGTTCTCGTTTATAGGTAAGAAGATGTAGAGGTATAATATAGATAACCTTATCTTATTTTCGGGGAAACAGAAAAAAATTTATACTGATCTCAATGTAAGCAAATAATGATGACCGATTCGATTTTAGAAATCACCAAATAGCATTTGCCGCTCTGGTGTTGATAACTGCAGATCTACCTAATGATCAATAGCTTCTTTCGGGAACCGGAAAAGCATAGGTAAAAACAGTAGTTCTCAATTGCCCTTTAATTTAAACTTTGAACTACGACTAATTTGTATATATTTACCCACCTTATGGCTATAGCCTTCAGAGTTAATGCAAAAAAAAAAATATATCCATATTTACTGCAAATGGTTCCTACATTTTACATATTATACTTATAATTATGAAGGAGAAATCAAATACTAACAGAAAAAATAAAGGTCTTATTACAGGAAGACTATTATTCTTTGCTTGCCAGAATAATGTATACAGATACGGTAGAAGGGAATAACGCAAGAGCAGTACTTTCTTTGTAGAAGGAACAATGCCGAGCGAAACTGGATCTTGATCCTGTAAGATACAAATTTCATGATCATCAAGATAGTTCTATCTAATATCACTAAGTTCAAAATATAAAGGAAATCTGGCATTAAAACCAAAACTGTTAGTTTATTAAATTATGAATAAATAAACATATAAATCAATACTAACAATAGAGTCATCAGAATTATGATTCCTTGAGAATGGATAAAATGCACCAAGCTGATGCCATCGTTTACACAGACTAGCAGTTGTGTTACCATTAAAGCCACAAATATCGGCACCAACTAAATTAACTCCGTACATAGACATATGGATTATGTCTGAAAAGCAATTATTTTAAAATTTTCGGACTGCAAGTATTTGAATTGCATCCTTTACTTTTACTTACCTTTTACTGATTGAGCCATATCATCCCAAGTGGAAGCAACATCTCCTGTCCAATGCCCAGCATAATTTCCAACAAGGAGAGTAGATGATCGAGTAATGACAAATGGTCTTTTACCTCGAATTTGAGAAAGAACACTAAACAATTAAATTCAAATCTATAAATTTGACTATTAACATCTATACAAAATATTATGTATTACTGATAGTATGTATCTACACAGACTAGCTATGTTACCATTAAAAACCAGAAATATCAGCCATAACTAAATTAACAACATACATTAAAATATATATGTATTAAGAAGGGGTTTCAATCAAACTTGGATCTTTAACATAAATATTTTTCATGTAACGTAGCAATTTTTCTAGCTTTCTACCTGATCTTTCACTTTTCCAAACTCCATCTGCGATACATAAGTTGCCGACGCGATTTGTCTTTATTTTAACTTCTTTGTTTGTTTCCAGTATTAGAGCTCAGTTCTTCTTAAATAAATCTTGCAAATTATTGTCCGTAATTTTTGCTAGTCAGCAAATTAGTACGCAAATTCGGAACATGGGAAGCATTAATCAAATAACATTTTTTATTTTATTTGATTTATAGTAATAATTGAAACTGTCTTTTGCGGCAACGACGGTAGAAGAATCATTAATCGCGAGATTAAGTTTACCCGGCGGAACTTTGTTTACACGCGTGAAGTAAGTGATTTTCTTACATAAATGTGAAGTAGCACCACTGTCCAAACACCAACTTCTATTGGCTTCAAGTGAATATAACAACGCTTAAATAAATAAATTTACATCTACTTTAGGCAGATTTTTTTATTTTGGTATTTACTGCGCATTCATTTGCCTTATGTCCCATTCTCTCACATCAGTAGCATCGCAGTTGCAGTTTCTCTGAAATATTTTTTTTGTTTCCGTCCGCTTTAGTTATATTATTCCACCTATTGTGTCTATCCACATTTTTGTTTTGTTTTGAAGGGGGGCCAATGCAATGCGACCTTACGATCTATTGTGCTATGCCCCCTGGCTTTGCCCACAGCAAATGTCCCAAATGAAGATCCTTTCTACAGAACCTCCATCAGGTTAAGGTCCCTAAGGAATCCTAGAAACCTGAAGGGCTATAGGGAGGGTATATCCCCCTCCTCCACCTGGTAACTAATAGGTTCTTAAATCTTCCCTGAGTGGCAGCCTCGCAGTCCGTTAGCAAATGTAATGGAGTTTCCTCCAACTCCCCACAGAGTCTGCATGGGCTGTCACTTTCCATTCCCAGCTTCGTCAGGTGTCCTCTGAGACGACAATGCCCCATGAGGAAAAACCCGTAAGAACCCGTAACGTGAAGCTTGTTCTTATTCAAGCCGATGCAGGCCTCCGATCTCCGTTGGTTATAATTTCCCAAGCAGATCTTGGTCTGCTGCAAACCGGGGAGGGAGTTCCTGAGTTGAGACCTCTTTGTCTCCTCCTCCTTCCTGAGTTCGTCCAAGAGAAACGGGTGGCTGACCCCACAGAAAGGTTCTGGCCCTAGTAGCGGGATCGCAGCACTTATCTCACTTTTGGTGCCCAGCTTCAGAGAGAAATTTCTAATGAAGCTATATTTCTGATCATACCATTTCCAGGGAGGTGCTAGGTAAGAGGCCCTAGGTACAGATAACTACTCCCCGATACCCAAGCACCTCTTCCCCCACATTACCCCTAGGAAAGCTCCCTTTGCCGCCCTTTCCATCACCAGGAACAGAGGTGACAGATTGAGGGTAACCTCAAACCCGGCAATGGGACAAGTCCGCATAGCACCCGCCATGCATAAGCATGCGAGCCGCTGTATGTTGTCAAGAGTCCTCTTGACTGATGCTACCTTTGTCTTCTTAAACCATGCCACTACGCCGTAGGTGATAACAGGTCTCACCATCATGGTGTACATCCACCCTAGGATACACGAGGGGGGATCCCCAGGACTTGCCCGCTATCCTCCTACACGTATCCATCCATCCCACATACATCACATACCGTGCCGAATTTCGTTTGTCATCATTCCCAACCAATTTCTACCTGTCATCTGGGTCATATCCCCCACTATCTGTATACTAATGTTAGGGCAACCGAGTAAAGAAAATTTGTCAATTTTATAATTGTATTAATTGCAGTAACAGAGAAAGCCGTGTAAGTGTTTCACTCCAGATTTGTTTACTTCAAATTGCCTCCACAACAAGTTCCGAAAGTTTTTTACATTAGTTTTATTATTTTCATACATTAACCACCCTGTATATATTTATATTCTTTAATAAGACAAAATTGGTCACGAAAAAAATCACAAAAATTGCATTTTCAATTATGTGTTCCTTTAATTTATTAAAACAAAGTTGATAAAAATTACGATACTTACAAGCTAGTAACTCCTGCCTCATTAAAACCATAGATGTTGTGCACATCATAATGCCGTCCCATATAATGTTTTGCAGACATACAAAGTGTGCGATAACTTAATAAACCTCCATCCACAGCAGGTACATAAGGTGGCTGTTCAAGGTTATTGCGGGGGCAACCACTTATACTGCCGTTCACAAAATTAGAAGGTTCATTCATGTCCTATATCGTTTAGATAAAATAAAAAAAAAATTACAAATAATTTATTAAGGAAACAAAGTTCTCAACATTAATTATTAATTTTGTTCACATTCTTATGTTAATAATAGAAAATATTGAAATTGAAATTATCAGAGACATTTTCCGTGGTAGCCTGCTTCATTTTGTGGTCATCGACCGGTTTCGGGCGTTCGCCCATCTTCAGGATGCGTTTTTTTAGACAGTGTGACAACACAGACTCGCACAGAGCAGACTTAGTTTCACACTCAATCCGTGGTAGCCACAAAATGAAGCAGGCTACCACGGAAAATGTCTCTGATGCTTTCCAGCTTTCAGGAACCAACCACCACAACGAAAATGAAATTGTTTAAATTTAGAAGTATATGCTCATTATTATTTTTATTATTATTATTATTATTATTATTATTATTATTATTATTATTATTATTATTATTATTATTATTATTAGACACATGTTGTGTCCCGTATCGGTGCCGAAATAAGACAGCAATCCTTGTGCTTCAGATTCTATTTTCTAAAAAAACTTAAAATCTGGGAAGGTGTAGGGAGGATATATTCTTCTACCTTCTTTAAATGATAGCAAGGGAGTTCGTCAGAGGGTGCAAATCCATATGAAATCTGCAGCTTCTTTAGACAGAATCAATCTCCTGTTCCGATACTCCTTTCAACAGTGTTCTGGTCATATCTTCCAATTACGAAGGTTTCCGCCTGTAAGAGGTGAGAACTTTGCCCACAGGCTCCGAGTTTCTGGCTCACAAATTTCACCTCAGTCCCCTCAGGGATCCTAGACCATCCATGTACCACCACACAAGGCATGTTCTCTGATACCAGGCACAGCGAATTCACTTCTCCACTCTCTTCTGGTACTCAGCTTAGGGGAGAAATTTTTAACGAAACTGTATTTCCTAATCATTCTATCCCTCGGGAAGCTCCCGAGTTGAGGCTGTCTAAATGCCCGCAAAGTTCAGAAAAAGAAGAAGATCTAAGACCTATTCATACATATTTTCAAATATGTTTCAAGTGTATCAACTGTATTTGCTCTATGCAAGTCTATGTTATTACACTGTTTAACATACTGATGATGGGCGAACGCCCGAAATCGGTCGATGACCACAAAAAGAAGCAGGCTATCACGGAAAATATCTCTGATATGTTTGGATGTTTGATCCTACATACGAAATTGCTGGATTCGAAATTTATTTTTTCTTCGAAGAGAATTTGCCTGAAATTTACAAAATATCAGAATGAGCTGCTGAGGAATATTTAAAAAAGAATGTTGAAATTGTATCACCGCTTTGCATTACATTTTTAAAGTACGTTTAAAAAAATAATTTTTAATTCGTAATATATTATATCTTAAGGTGAGACGGTGATTTGCCCGCTCACCCGAGTCTGCTAGTGGACTGCCACTTTTAGACCTGGAGACATGTCCTTCCAGCTCCTTCAGATATTTCTAGATTTTAAAAATAACCTATTTCCTGGGACGATTAATATATCAATCTACTTGGGGAACCGAGATTTTCCCTTTTACAAATCAGAAAATTGAAATAATTCATAGAAACATCAATATGTGTTCATGAAATATATTATGAATAACACATAAAATTTAAATTGTTCATACTTACAAGCCACAATCCATCAAAAGGGAGAATTTTGTGAAAAGACTTTAGCATTTCAGTCCAATAAGAAACAACTTTAGGATGTGTAAAATCCGGAAATACTGTAGTATTTGGATTCCAGACCTGCAAAATATCAGCCATGATACGATATACTGAAGAAACTTTTTTATAAATACAGAAAAGAGTAATAATTATTCAAGAAAGTTTGTTACGTTTAATCATTAGTCAGAAGTAACAAAAATAAGCCAAATGCATAATATTTAATCAATAAAATTATTTACTCACCTTACCTACAAGAGGTTTTTCCCCACTAGGATCTTTAATAAAAATGTCCATTTCGAGGCCTCTATCGTAGGGAGGATAGGTACCTTTGGTTTCACTACCACTTACACCAGGGTCTAAAATTGGTACGAAATGCATTCCCGCCTATTTAAACAAAAAAGGAATTTTATCATTAATGACATTATTAAAGCTGCGATGTTGTTATTGTTCTCCTTGGGCCATTCGAAATTTGAAGCGTTCAAATACTTTATTTAACGCTGGAAAAAATCTTTTTAATCAAGAAAAGTGAGGATTAAATATCTTTGTTCTTTAAGTATAACTTCACGTTTCTTAAAATCATTTTTGCAAAAAAAAAAAAAAAAAAAATATTTTATCAATTGAATAAACGAAACACAACTTGTTAAACTGTATAATGTGCTTTCAGTAGCAGTTTTCCATGGTCAACCATTTTCAGGTAGTTAATCCATTACAGAAAAAATCAATTTTGTTGGCAACAGTTGATTTTGATAAGTATAATATTCCGTCGGTCATGAATAAATGCATGAGTAATTAATAAAATTAAAGTGTGAACATTAAATATATTCTATATTCTCAAGCGGAATCGTAAATATGAAGATAGGCAGGTCTGTGTTTTTGATTTGAATAAAGAACAAGACAAAGAGCTCTTCCTCATTATACTTTTAATATCCCTTTGTGAATGATGTTTAAACGTATGGAACATGGAATGATGACTTAAATATTAATGGAGACTAAAACCCCTTAGATTTGGTATTGAACTTATCAAGGAAACAAACTGTCAAATATATAACATGAGCTCAATCTAAGGTAAAATAAAAAAGCTGGTGTGAAAAAAACTTTTTCCTCACACTACAATTATTATAATTCTAATTGACAAATTATCATTAAACTTGGTTTGTTTATTAAAGTTTAGTTTGGCATGCATTAAATAAAGATAATGGGGGTTACAGCTATTTACTGAATTTGACTACTCCATATTCTGTCTCAACGACTTAGCAAATTTATAACGGTACTTTAAAATTAAACCCAACTCATTGGTCCACTAGAAAACTCCTAGAATAATTTTCTGTAAAAATGTTTGATAATCGTGGTTGTTTACGTCTTCGCAATTTGCATTCCAAATTTAAAGAAAATTTTAAAACATGTTGATTTCTTTATTACTAAAATTTTGACGCTCCAATCATTTATATAAAAACTTTTAAAATGGATGATGGACATCAAAACGTCAGGACCGAAAAAGAAAGATCTTATAAAGTCTGGTTTTTGCAGTTCAGGAGATTATTTAGTTTTTCAGATGATGCATTTTTGTAAGGCAAAATAGATTTGTTAGTTACCATTATATTTCGTACAATTTCAGGGTGAAAGTCAAGATAGATGTCAAACATGCTTTCAAAGGAAAAAATTATTTAACTTATAAAAACATGGATTAGTTTATCAAGCCAAGTGTCGGGCTTTACTAATGCTTGTTTTAGAAAACAATGTTATGTTTATGAATTATTTAAAAGTTAAATCATTCAAACATCTTTTTCATTAAAGAATGGATTCGAATATTGGCTCTTTTTCAACAACAGGGACATGAGAAAATGTAAAATAACAGCTAAACATGAACTTAGGTCGGAACTCCTGTTCAATTAATAAATACATCATATTTATAAAACAAGGAGAGAATAAACTATGTTTATAAAACAAGAAGTTGTCATTATTCCTGGTAATGAGAATCATGTACTCTACACAAGTACTAGTAATCTTAAAAATTTTATAATTGTATCTTGTCTGGAGGACTTATAACGCATTCCTTAAACCTACCAAACAGAATGGAAAATTTAGGAGAATGACGCAATCCGCAATAGCCTACAAGTTGAATTTTCATTATGGCTTAATTATGGTGTGGAGATGAATAAATTTAGAAACTCAGACACATTACACATTAGGTTTCACAGGCCACCTATAGATCACCGAAAAATATGTCATCCAATTCCCTTCTCTAGAGATCTATGGGGTATAAGGAAAAGCGAGACTAAATGGATACACTGAAGAACTAAAATTTATTTCTGCATTAACCTTCCATCCACTCAAGAGACTAAGTTCTCTTCTAAGAATAACCCTTGGCACACTAGAATCTTGAAGGATCTCCTGGAGTTCTCCGTAATGTAAATATTTGGAAGAGCAGCAGCTTTGAAATGGGAACAATATTTTTAAAGAGATCATGAAAAAAAATGCTTTCTTTAAAGAGGTGATTACATTACCTGATGCAATACTTCCACAAAATTTCCCAAATTTTTGAATGTAGGTCCTAAAGTGAAGTCATTCCTATTTTTCATGTAATCGATGTCTACCCACTGAGTATCCTAAAACCATAAAAAATGCAACAATTATATTTCTGGTTCCATAAAGTAATGTACAAATTGTCAAATATAAATATATTCCAGATAAAGTAGAATAAAGTCTTTAAAAGGAAAGTTCACTGGAAAAAAAAAAAAAACGATAAAAAAATGTAAAAATCTGTTTGTAACATTCACGCAACTTTCTCTTACCGCATTATTACAAATGTAATACAAATTTTCTTCAAGTTGAAATTATTTTCTAAACATTTATATTACACTGTAAATATAGTGGTGTCTTAATATTACACATAAACATACACAGATAAACAATATTACATAGGTGGCAGGGAGGTCACTTGTATTTAGGTGGACATACCTGAATGTGACTTCATTTAGACATCCACATAGTGCTTTTATCAATCTCAACAAAACTAAACAGACAGTTTAGAGGTACTATATCATGAATTCCGCTGAAAACCCTTAACTTTTCTGAAAAACTATTTTAACTACTGATATATGTATACGATATATATATATATATCTATATATAATATATATAATATATAAATAAAAATTAAATTAGGTATATATATTTAATATATATATATACACATTCCATAATTTTATATATATATAATCATAGATATGGAAATCATGGAATCCGTTTCAGAGTTAATCCTAAGCAACTCTGAAAACTACTGTAAAATCACATTCTAGTCAACGTTTTCTTCAAAACTGGAATTTTAAAAAAAGATTTAATGAACCACTATAGTAGAACATTATACCTAAATAAAATAGCACTTCAAAGAAAGCTTATCTTTACAACACATAGACAATCTCTGAACAGTTCGTATACGAAGTTTAAAGAAAAAAAACAACAAAAAAGTCAACTTCCATTTGACACTGCTTGAAACCTTCGTATCTAAACGGTATATCATTTGCACGTATATATATTTACTTAGTTTTGTTGGGATTAATAAAAGCCCTTCGTAGTAGGTCTAAATCTGGTTTTATATATATATGGTTTTATTCAAGCAGTGTCAAATGGAAGTTGACTTTTTTGTTGTTTTTTTTCTTTAAACTTCGTATACATATATAAGGGGGTCCTTGGGTGTGTAATGCGTCTCATAGAGCCTCTCCCCCATACTCTACTCTCACCTTCACGCGAGTGAAGAGTGTCTACTGTGTGAATGGGTAGGAAGAAGTCCTGTTGAAAGCAACTTCCTAGGGGAGAGAACCCCAAAATCAAAGCCACCGGTCCTCCAGGAATCCGGCCAACTCCCCTATCTTGTAAAAAAGAAACTTTAGGTTACTAGACCCACAATTCAAGAAAAAATGGATGGAAATAATGGCAACGATCCTGGCGAGAAAAGGAAATACCGAAAAAAGCAAAAAGATTTGACTATGGCTACACGGAGTGTTAGAACCATGTTACAACCAGGAAAAATCCAAGAGGTTGGCAACGAATTAACTAAATTTAACATTGACGTAACAGCACTCCAAGAAATTAGATGGACTGGTCAAGGGCGCATTGCTTAGATTACTCTCTCATATATAGCGGTTTGAATGACAGAAGAGGACATTGCGGAACAGGATTTATGATAAATAAATCGGTCAGGAGCTTCTTAATTGATTATGAGGCATTTGGCGACAGGATATGTAAAATACGAATTGAAGGAAAATTCGTATATATCCCTAATTTCCGTGCATGCCCAACTGAGGACAAAAGTGCGATCCGGAACACCTCACGCCCGGCCATTTTCTCGTTTTCCGCCCTCTTACCGCGCCTCCTGAGCGCGATGTTACCGCCCTTAATATTAATCGCCTGTCCCGGTGGCAACTGACCCAGCGTATTCAACAGGACTTTTGGAAACGCTGGCGTCAGGAGTATCTCCACACGCTTCAGCAACGCACCAAGTGGCTCCTCCCCGCTACGGAGATCGCGCCCGGCACCGTCGTCATGGTCCACCAGGACAATGTTCCGCCGCGCCAATGGCCTTTGGGCCGCATCGTCGCCCTTCATCCAGGACGGGACTCCGTTAGTCGCGTCGCCGACGTGCACACCGCCTCCGGCACCCTCCGGCGCCCCCTCGCCAAACTGTGTCCGCTCCCCTCTCAGTGATCACTGAAGTCGAGCCTTCAGGGCGGGCGGGATGTTCAGTCGGCATACGCCTTACCTCTCACGCGCGCACTTCCGCCCGAGCGTGCGTGCGCGCTAATCCGCCTGGCCTGCCTTTAGCAATCATTTCCACCGCTAATGGATTCTTGGAACCCTGTGTTTTATGGCCTCATCCACCTCTGCACCGCCCCTCTTCCATCCCGTTTCCTATTTCGCCATCTGGCCACAGTATTCTCCCTCCCTACTTCCTATGCTCAGCCCGCGCCCTTTTCTTCTCGCCCTCATTCTTCGTCTGTCGTTCGCCTAGTCTGTATATAGTGTTTTCCGCTTCATACTCATTGTTATTGAGCTCAGTAGAAATTCGCCTACATTTACTCGCCATTTAAACGCCTATTCGCCCGATAGATTTTACTTTATATTTCTCCTTCGGATTGCGCCGTGCAAGTGATTATACGCGCCTTTGAACTGAGTGAGACTGTGTTCGCGCCTACGCCTTGCACCATCAGCTTAAGAGTCTACCTTCCGCGCCCAGGTTGTTGCGCCACCAGTCGCAGAATACACAGCAGCAATCACCGTCGCTATCGAACACCCTCATCTCTCTTCTTCTACGCCTCAATTCTTTCATCTCATTTCTCCTTTACCCACACTCACATACACGCACACATACAGACGCCATCCCTTCCTATTCCCCCTTCCGCTTATCACGCCATCGCCTCTGCATCCACAGTCGCCGTCACCAGGAAGGTAAGCCTCACCTTTATTTCTCAACTTCTTATAAATCAAATTTATTTCAGGTTTTATTTCTTCTCGCCCGCTTCTTCCGGGCCCCATTTCCGCCTCCCGCTTGCTGCCTTCACCTTGGGTGTCTGCCGCGCAGACAATCAGTATTGACAATATAACCATCAATCCTCGTGCTAACCAATCACAATACTTCATTACCTTACACGATCAATATTATTGAAGTAACGAAGTTTGTAATTGGTTAGTACGAGGATTGATGGTTATATTGTCAATACTGATATTGACAATATTATTGACCGTGTAGAGGCCGCTTTTCATACAAAAGACTCAGCTGGCTTGGACATGTCGAAAGACTTCCAGATGAGAGGATGGCCAAGAAAATAATGAGAGAGATTTTCGTCGGAATGAGAAAAAGAGGACCTGAGGAAATGCTGGATCAAGGACGTGGAAGATGATCTGTCAAAAATCAGAGTGAATCAATGGAGACGCAAGGCGCAGGACAGAGACGTTTGGAGAGGAATTGTAAGGGAGGCCAATATATATATAACTTTATATACACATATTTATATATGTATATAAAGTAATATATATAAAGATAACATAAATATATAATTTGACAAGATCTTTTGTAATCGTAAGAGACATTACAAAATATGTAATTCCATAAATCATCATTCAACAAACCCCTGCATTATAAATATTGTGCAAAGTAGTCTGAGAAATAAAAAAATAGTCTGAGTATCATTTGTCACTGGGGATTTCCTGGCAACATCAATATTTAGAATGTTTTCTAAGAAATGGACCAATATAATTATTTACTAATAAAATAAAACCATTAAATTTCGCAATGTCTTACATATGGAATACCCGCAGTTCTTGTTTTATTCCACACATTTTTCATGTCCTCCACAGATTTGTAGCCAAATCTGAAAATGAATAAAATATAAATTTCTATTTCTTTAAAATCTACAATATATTCTACATTAATTACTGAAATTCATGCAAAATATAATTTTTTTTGTACTCTGAAAAAGATATTAGAAAAATCAAAGAGATTAGAGAGAACTTCTAAACTTTACGGTTGTTTACTGATGAAACATACAAGGGTAATAACCTGCAAAATTCCCTTCTAACCTCGGCTAAAACTAGAGTAAGAAAATAGACATATTTATAATCACCTGCATAGATGGAAACCAAGGGACCAAAAAGGAGGGATTATTGTATTAAAACCCATAGCTCTCCATGCTTGTTTTATAGCCTGAATTGGTGAAGGGCCAAAAGAAAACATAACTGCAAATGGTGGTCCAATAGTGCGATAAGTTAAGGCACCCGGCTGAAGTATGAAATCTATAAACATTTTTTAATTCGATTCATTACAAATAGAAGTATTTCTTCTTCTAAAACAAATGTAAAACATCTTTCTAGATGATTACCTTTGAAAAAGCAAGATAGTAAATAATCAATGGAACATTATTTTTAGTTTAATTAATACATACCAGTAGAATACGTGTTTAAGAAGGTAGCGAAATGAGCGAATCCACCGCCTTCTAAGCACATGTACATGGGGAAAAATCCGTACCCATTTTTGCCATTTGTTGGCATAGTGTCATGATTCCAAAGTGTTCTCACTGTCCAGTTCGTATCTAGTGGCATGTCCGTTCTACCCTCACCCAAGCCATACAGGTGTTTACAAGAAAACTTAGCTGATATCTGAATAAACTGATTTGAATAAATGAAGCCTCCAATACCACGGCTGTCAAATCTAAATTCACCCAAAAAGCAGCCATTAAATTTAGTATTAATTGAAATAAATATAATTAAAATAGAAATTCATTTCATAATTAAAACTTATTTCAACTTCAAAGTGCTTACATAGAAGTATTAGTGCTTTTTCTGACAACTTGGAAGCCATCGGAAGCTGGATCAATGACAAAGTCATAGAGAACATCCTTCGTAATACCACTTAAGCTTTGGTCACGAATATTTAAAATTTCTGGAATACTTTTACTCCTTTCTGGTATTATACTCTAAAGGATTAATTAATATAATAAATTAATGCCCTCATAGCAAGGTTATTAACAATTTGATGAAAACAACTCAGAACATACCACTATCAGTACATCATCGCTAACAAAACTTGCAGTTAGTAAAAGTTTGGGTAAAATACTTGGATATGGTAAATTATAATTCACCTTCATATCAGCTATGACGTTTTTTTCAGTTCTGTTTATAGAAGTATATGAATAACTATGGAAACCTGGAGGGAAGAAGCAATAAGGTATATCGTCCGAAGAAGAAGAATAACAGCAACCTCTTTGTATACATGCTTCTTCTGTTGCTAATCCTCGAGGAAAGCAATCAAATTTTTCTTTCTGCGACACAGAGGCACATACATTTTTTGATGGTTTCGGTGGATCTGGAAGTTTTGTCTGATTGATATTTTCTTCAATAATACTGATAAACAAGTTCAACTCATTCACTTTAAGGTAATAATCATCCACGAAGCTACCGAATTCTCTGTTCCATTTCAACAGTAAATCATTGTTTACAAATGGATAATTATATTGAAAATTCCAAACGTTAAAGGTACATAGTAAAACTAAAGATAACAATGGGCAACCAATACTTAGAAAATACACCATCATCCTTTTAGTGGGTCTCTTGTGCGCTCTCTCCAAAACTTCATACTGCCTCCAATCTACCATTTTTATGTATATATACTCTTTACAACTTTAATAAATCACATAACAATGTACTGTCTTTTATTTTTTTAATGTTATCTTTCGACAAACACTTTAAATTATGATCATGAATTTAAAAAAATCATACTGATGACTCATTATCAGACTACAAAAATCTGTCTAGCACAAAAAAATTAACCACTCATAATGTTTTTAATATTATTTAGCGAGTACAATGAAACATTAAGTTATTAAAGCTAAATACGTCAAAATACCTACAATATAGACTGATTCTTATGATAAGGATAAAATTACAAATTTCTACGAATTCTATCGGCTACATATATCGTGACTAACTTCGCTGATAAACAATCCTTGATAAGTCACTGCACACAACGATATCCCGGCAAATCATTTTAATGAAACTAATCGATTCATTATAAACAAAATCGATTTGACACTAATTTTACTTTGAAATAGTATTTTAGGGTATGCGAATGAATTTTTTATATAATGTATGTATGCAAATGTACATCATGCAGATTATAGGACGTTTCGTCAAATTAGGAAATTTTAGTGACTTTGAGAAGCAATGTGAATTTTTTTTTTAATTCCTCCTTTTATTAAAAACCACTATTACAAATAAAAAAGCGACACAAAAATGAACAGGAATATTATTGTTTCAAAGTAAAATCAATGTTTCTTTTCTATTGGAAATTGAAGTTTATGAAATTAATTTGAAATGATTTTTTACATATGAAATCATAACATTGAATATTAATATTTTATAATAGAAGTTGCTTAAATACACATATATCAGCTGTAGTTTGGAATTTAGACTTTATTGATAGAATTATTTCATAAAACATTTTAGTAGATGTTACTATTGTTACATAATACTAGCTAAAAAAATATACATATGACTAAAGTATTATAAAATGTACGCAAATTTAGCATAGGAAAAACTAGATATGCTTTATAAAAAATAATCAGTACATGTAACCAGAAATTTGTTGGTCATCGTGTTCGTGACTGGCTTATCGGGAAGGTTACAGTCCGGTCTGAGTCGTGGGTTAAATAGTAATATTGGGTATTATTGCAATCTCTGTTAAACTAGAATGTCTTGGCTGTTTGGGATTCGAAGAAGTGATCCTTCACTTCCAGGTGATGACCAGATAGGAGGCCCTCCTTTAGGAAGCGGTGATGTTACTCCGCCTTCCGAAACCGGTGGAAGCGGCGATAGGTTGACAGTGTCTGATAAGTCAAGAAAAACAATGGAAGCTTATAGATTTGATTCTTCTGCTCTAGAACGTGCAGCACAAGCTGCAAGAGAACTGGAAAGATCAAGTAAGTATATATTTATATATAAATATTTTTTCTAAATTTAATAAGATTGTAGTCTTTTCACGTGGCATTTTAGCAGTCAGGATTGTATTAACTGTTTAGAAGTTTCAAGTATAGGTAATGTTTCAGGAAGAATATGCTGTAGAACAACAAAACGAAACATGAATTGAACTTGAAATTAAAAAAGCATTTAGAAGTCTAACCTTTCAAGAATGGATTTTAATTTTTTCTTAAGCAATCTCCCTTAGAGATAGGTGTTTAAGGGTCTCTGGTTAGGGTTGGGACCATCAAAGGTAGAAGGTCATTGTGGCTCCTGAATTTGTCTGGTTTGTGTAATCGGTGTTGCAATAAGGATGCATAGTGAGCAAGATTTTAATTGTAGATGCACTAAAAATCCGGACTCCTCATATTATAATTAACTCCAGATTTTAGGTAACCCTTAATGAATGTCAGTGTTATGCTAAGTGACCTCTAGAGACAAAATAGTCTCGAGACTAGTCCCACAAATGGATAAGGGCCTGAGAGCGGTCTCGGAGACAAGCCCGCGCAGGTCTCCGAGGGCGTAACTGCCCATGTTCATTCCTGCTCTCGTGACTCAGTCGGCGGTTTTCCGTCAGTGTTGCAAGATTTTTCTCAGCTCTCGGAGACTTGATTTGATTCTTGTGTGTATTTTTCCTTTTATTTCGGATTTCTATGTTTTTATTTGTATTTTGGTTAATTCTTTTTTAATCTTCCAGGCGCAGAGTATCTGAGAGATACATCTGTAATGCTAAGTGTCCACTTGTGACAAAATAGTCTCGAGACTATTGTCACAAGTGGATAGGGACCTGAGAGCAATCTCGGAGACAGGCCCCGCAAGTCTCCGAGGCGTAACTGTCACAAATGGACATATTCATTTCTGGTCTCGTGACTCAGTCTCCAGAATTCTGTCAGTGTTTGAAAATTTTCTCAGCTTTCGGAGACTTGATTTCATTCTTGGGTGTATTTTTCGTTTTTATTTCGGAATTTTATATTTTTTATTTGTATTTTGGTTAATTCTTTTTTAGCCTTCTAATAGGCCCGTATATAAATGGGATTAAAAAGGCGCAAAGTATCTAAGAGATTCATCAAGTAATTTCAAGCGATAATGTTCAGTAATTCCAAATTTTGCCAAATACAGGTGTTTTGTTAAAAATGGAAAACGCACTGTTATGAATTTCAATGTTTATATTGTAAATAAAACACAAACATAAAAAACAAACGTTGATTTTAAGTTCAAATACCTAAACAAACAAACTACATACTACATAATTTTGTTACCCTGAGACTGATCTCGAGATTATGTCTCAAGTGGACAGTTAAAATTGAGCTGGAATACCTCAGGGATATTCTCTGAAGGAGTCGTTAGTCTATTTTTTTATATTGTCTATTTGTCCGTGGGATTTCTCAATAGATTGTTTAAACATAGAAAGCAAGTTACACACAACCAATTAGTAAAACAAATGGCATAGGTAACCAATATTATTATGCCTTGTCCACACCTGCGCAACAGGTGTCTATCAACAAAGCTCTGCGATTGTCGATAGACAACAATTTGGGTGTTCTGCAACTCTCCATAGACGAAAATCTCATGTCTATAGGTCACCCATTTCGAATGGGAAACTTGCGATTTGTTGCGCTACATTTCGTACTCTGGATGTTTCCTACAAAGAAAAACTCCATTAGGCTGGTGAATGAGTCCTTCCAGTCGCCAGGAAACGGAGCGTGACTGCCAACCTCAGAGAAACTAGATTGGTTTCCCGGAAATGCGTGAGGTACTTGACGATTTTTTCCCCCAACCACCAGAAGGAAATCTTCAAAGTCACTTTCCCCAGTGATTTTGACCCTCCCGTCAACCGTGTGAAATTCCAGATTTCATGGCATCTTCTAATCTCAATTTATCCAAGAGATTTATCTCTCTAATAAAAACTGCCGTGTCCACCCACGTCTTCTTTTTCTGTTTTTTCTTCAAAAATAATAACGAAGCGGATATCAATCCACAAGCAGCAATGTCTCCGGTCATTACGAAGAATGGTTCCAATACTAACCCGAGACATTGTATATAGGCGTGGACGCGTGACTAAGTCTAAGATTGTTTTGCAACTTGTTCCCAACAGTCTATGGATAATATTCTTGAATGTCTATACAAGTTGCACGGGTTTGTCTACAGGTGTGGACTTATGTACCTTTAGTGAGAAAAAGAAAAAACAAATTATCTTGTTACGCATTTAAATATATATTTTTGTAACACCAGACAAAGTAGAAATTTGAAGCAAACAAAATAAAATAGTAAATAAAAAAGGATAAATAAAACAGACAGAGCTTTGTGAACACTTCATTCCAACAGTTGCTTCATTAATTTACTCTTCTCTCTAAAATATTTGTTTTATATAATTTTGTGATTTGGGTGTTTTACCTAGGTATTTTTTTTGTAAGTGTTTGTTTGTTTATTATGCATTTTTACTTACTTTGTTTTCGGTTATATGTATCTCTCTTAGTAATCCAAATCCTGATGATGTCAGATGTAATGTCTTATGTTTACTAAAAAAAATTTTTTTTTTCTTCACATCTGATCGAGTTCACTTCATTAACAAATCCCAGTTAAAGGTAGTTCTTTTGATTATTATTAATTGCCAAATTAATCACTGATTTTTTTCATCAAAAATAAATAAATATTGAATCATTAAAATATGTATCGTAGTAATTGGAATTATATTGATTATCAATATCAGATTTTAATTGTAATTTTTGTTCAGTATCAGCTAATTCATATCCTTGTGTACTAAACATTGCTGAATTTTTTCTGGATATGAAGAACATGCTAAAGAAGCATTGGACCTCTCAAAATTGCAAGAGATGACAAAGCAGCAAGAAATGCAGGCAAAAATTAAAGAGTATGAAGCATCCATAGAATCCGCAAAAGTGGAGCAGAAAAGGGTTGATGGAGAGGAACGAAGAAAGACTTTACAAGAAGAAACCAGGCAGCACCAGAATCGAGCGCAGTATCAGGATCAGTTAGCCAGAAAACGGTGAAAATTACTTTTTTATTTATAATAATTGAAATAAATTTATTAATAATTGTGATTATGAAATAATTTATTAAAAGATTGAAGGAAGACAGTTAACATTAAAACCAATTGAATTACTGTGATAATCTTAAAAATTTTATTCTTTGCATCACTGAATGAAAACATCGAGAAAAAAGCGCCTACATTTATTTATTGCGGGCATAGGTAATGGTTTCCCTTTCATCACTGTAGTATATGAAAGAGTAAAAATATTTATCTCTTTATAAACCTGCTGAATATATTCCAGTCCTATAAACTTCGATAATTTCTCCAAGCCTCCTCTGAAGCTAATATTTACATTAATTGCTACGTTAATTTTTTTTTTTTTAGGACAATTGATAATTATGAATTGGACGATCCATTCGCCTCTTATTTTTATCCAATTCATACACTCATTGTTTTTATTTTTAGGTATGAAGAGCAATTATTGCAGCAGCAGAAAATGAATGAGGAAAATTTAAGGAGGCAAGAAGAATCAGTCGCTAAACAGGAGGCCATGAGGAAAGGTGGGGTTAATAATATTTTTCTTGAATATTTACATAACTTACATTCGTTTAATGAAAGAGTTATATTCTGAAAATTCCTGCTAAGCTAATAGGTCAGCTACGCGGTACAGGGTTTTTTACAGGTCTAGGTTTTAGAATTATAAAATCTGGTGTACCGATATTAGCATGATTGCTTGCTGCTCGCTTTCGTATATCACATCTACTGGTTGTTGGGTGAAAAGATCATCTAAACAAAATTATGCTTAGTATTCAGGCTAAGAAACTGTATTTAGAGTAATAATACTTGATATAATAAGTAGTTTTACCTGATAAGGTAAGGTTATATTTTTTTTTAACTCTGACAGTTGAGCAGCTCTTGTCGCATAAATAATAAGTGTAACATTAAACGGAGGAAGGGAGGATTGTTTGGATCGTAGAAACAAATAATTGCGGGGATAAAGTAAATTGGAAGGGAAAGTATTAGCCCATATACTTTTTAAGTGCGAAGTGAAGTTAGCAGAGCGACTTGGTGTTAGCAGTGTGATCAAAATATTTTTAATTTTAAGAAAAATATTTTTTTCGAAGTAAGCAAACTGAATTCTTAAGCTATAAAACATTTCTACATATAGAAGTCCTTTTTTAGAATCGTTTTCTAAAATAGTTTCAGATTATTAAGTTTAGATCATGAAAACGAATTAAATTATATTTTTTGATAACGAACCACTTGCCCATTTCCCGACCAGATCACAACTTAAATGCGATCTAGGAAAGCTGAATTGTACCATTTTAAACTTTCATTCCATACATGAGTTTGTTTATTGTAATGAATAACTTTTTAAACATTTCCATTCACTGACATTATTTTTTAACTTTGATTCATTCAGTTCAATTTTCATATTTTATCTCCTTATAGTTTGTTTATACTGTGGAGTGATTGTAAACTTAGAAGGTGTAAATGATTTTATATATATATAAATATATATATATATATTTATAGTTTTCCTAACCAGAGCAAATTCACCAAGTTAGTGCAGAGAGTTCACATTAAACATTACATTGAAGTGAATTCTCTACACGAATATTATATATATATATATATATATATATAATTATGTATACACACACATATATATATCAATGTTATTTCAATTACTTAAATCATAATATCAACAGCTATTAAATAATTTTTCATATATATAATGTGGATGGGTCCGCAATGCTGCATAACATCTGGTATTTTATTCTTCGTAGCATGAATATTTATAGTTTTCCTAACCAGAGCAAATTCACCAAGTTAGTGCAGAGAGTTCACATTAAACATTACATTGAAGTGAATTCTCTACACGAACGTAGTAAATTTGCTCTAACGATGGATGAAAATCCGAAACCGGTCAGGAAAACTGCAAAATATGCATGCTACGACGGATAAAATACCATATATATATATTTTTTTTTTAATTAAATCATAATATCAACAGCTATTAAATAATTTTTGCATCAATAAAATATTAAATAAATATATATATATAATATCAGATAAATATATACATATTTAACAATGGCTGTGTATAGAACAATAACTACTTTCTTGATTTGCCCGAGAATACACCGGCATTATATATCAGAAAAACATAGGGAAGTGGTTAAACAAGTTATGTTTATTGCATAAACGTCAAAGAGGATTTATCAGAGGGTTGGTGGGATGTCATATTAATGCTAGATTGGTAGGCAGCATACTGAAAGATTCAAAACAGAAGAAAAATAACTGTGTCAGAAATTGCTGAGGGAAATCGGTCTTAATATTAATCCGAAGAAGAGTATTGCTATAGTGGTGGAAAATGGGGTTCCTGTAAAAAAGCAGCTTGCCTGCTTAGATTTTTTAGTTCCTTAAAAAACAGTGACTGTGTACAATCCAACGACATTAATATAGTATTAAGTACCTGGGATGCACGTAATGAATGACAATTTAAATAAGCGGACCATTTCAAGTCTGCTTAAACCGGGTCAAAAATTAAACATTTTTATGTATCAGAGACATTTTCCGTGGTAACCTGCTTCATTTTGTGGTCATCGACCGGTTTCGGGCGTTCGCCCATCTTCAGGATGCGTTTTTCAGACAGTGTGACAACACAGACTTGCACATTCAGTTTACACACTGACTCACACTAACTGAGACGTATTTTTAAATACTAAACTCTTAAACTAGGTAAAGGGATGTGGCCTGATGGGTGGGAAAACACGTGTTTGGGTTGTTAAAGGGCAAATTTTTTCTTACAGTGGACACAACACGTGGGGGTCTAATCTTTAAACTCTGTTGTTGGAGGGAGACTTACTTTACAATTAATTAACCAAAATATGAATAATATAAGAAGTACACAAAATAAATTTAAATAATTAAACAACGATTAAAGTAACATTTAAAATTCATTCATTCGTTTAAAATTGAACGATTTTTTATATAATTAAGTTTTTCCAGTTCCAAAGAATTAAGAAATTCCAGTCATTCTTTCACTTTTTCACGCAACCCTCACATCCTCGCAAGCATGTATTACCTAATTATGTTTTTTTATATAATTAAGTTTTTTATTATGCATCCCACAAACATCATCATCACACATCATCCAAATACGCACTTTTTTTTTTCCCTATATATATCTAAACTAGTAAATTTAAATAAACTAGTAAATTTATATATACATAGTAGATTTAAAACTAAACCTAAACTTAAAATCTCTTTAAGAACATTTGTTGCGTGTGTAATTGTGTTTCTGTTGCTATTGTGGGAAGAGTGTTCTGAATAATGGTTCACTGGCAAATTTTGTCTGTTCATTTATTAAGTTTTGTGCCTTGCGTTTATATATTTCGAGTTGTTCTACTATGTCAAGTCGTCGTCCTTTGTGGCCAGAGTGTATTAGTTTCATCGTGGTCGTTATGTCATCGGGTTTGTGTTTGTTAGTGTTTAGGTGATTGGCGTAATTTGAGTCAACTTTGTTGTATTTGTATGATCTGATGTGTTCGGTAAATCGTTCCTTGATTTTTCTGCCGGTCTGCCCCACGTAAATGTTGTCACAGTCCGGGCATTTCAACTCGTAGACCCCACTGCTGTCATACACGTCAGTGAACTCGGTACGAGTGCGGAGTTTTTTGCCTAATTTGTTGTTTGTCCGGAAGGATGTCTTAATGCCCAGTTTTTTGAAAAAATTTGTGAGTTTGTACGTGTGGCTTCCAATATATGTGAATGTGGCGAATTTGTCTGCTGTTTCTTTGTCAGTCCTATTTCGGTGGTGTGGTTCGTTTTTGAGGAGTTTATTAACGATGTTTGTATTGTACCCATTGTTTTCAGCTATTTTGTAGATTGTCTGCAATTCTTGTGCGTGGTTCGCGGGTGTGAGGGGTGTGTATTTAAGTCTGTTCGTTAGGTGTCTAAGCGCAGCTAGTTTGTGTTGGGTGGGGTGGTTGGAATTGTGCGGTATGATAGCATCTGATGTAGTTGCTTTTCTGTATATTCCGTACTCTATTTTATGGTCGGTTCTTGTGAGTTTCATATCTAAGAAGTTGAGGGTGTTGTTCGTTTCTTTTTCGTATGTGAATTTTATTTTCTTGTTTATGTTGTTAAGGTAATGTACTATTTTGTCTACGTCTATGTCGTTTTGCAATTTGAGGAAGTTCTTCCCCAAATTTCGTGGCACTGTTCAGAAGTATCACCAAAAGTAAATATACAAATATACAAAAAATAAATACTATACAAAAGTATTACCAAAAGTAAATATATGAAATAGAATGGATAATAATCACATAATTTTTTTATTTGATACATATACATAAATAACTAGTACTATACTTATATATCATAATGTAAAAAAAGATAATTAATGCGATAGCTGAGCTTGTTTAAATGAATGCTTTATATTCGGCTCGATATTTGGAAGTGCAACACGAAGTTCTTGATCAAGATCTTTTTAGCACGACCTTTTATCATTTTTAATTAATACTAGAGTTGAAATACTTTGTTCACATAAATTGTCGTTGAAAATGGGAGTAGAATTGAAACAGCGTGGTCTGATATCCGATTTCCTAACCGAAACCAAAAAAGCATCCCGTCGATACTCAGTTCAATAAATCGTCTCGAATTTGCATAAAAAGTGCATCTGCAGATATATAGCATTGGTTGCGAAAGGATTTCGAATCCAGTCGAATTGTTCCGAATTAACTGAATAAAATAGTGGTCAAATTTATTCACCACTTTTGGTAATATTTATTTATTATACACACGCAGCTCGCGGCTGGCCACCGTTATACTTTCTATTATCTTACGCACGCGGCGGCACACGGCGCATTGGAGCACTGCTTTAAAAGAAAGCTGCGGTTCCCCAGAACAGCGTTTGTGTGTATGGAAACAGAATACCTCATAAACGAATAGTTGCAGAACGTTCATACTTGGCATTCCATTTAGGTATCACTATGGGAACCCGACAGGAACTTACTTGCCAAAATTCCTCAACCGGAAGTATCACATGGATTTCAAGTAATATCAAAGGGATTTTTCAGTTTTGCGATGTTCCCGAAAACGGCTCTAACAATTTTCTTTAAACCCGATGTATTAACTACACACTAAAATAGCTACAGTTTACATTTGATACGTCTCTCTAGGAAAATTCATTTAAGGAGGCGTGGTGCCATTTCAATTTATTATATAATTTTATCATTGAAATAATATTAAATAGAATTAAATATTTGTTAATATTCCGATTTTGAATAAAATCGGTCGACGGAAGTGTGTTGCTATTGAATATTTTTTCAGTTTTCTGAGATTTTCTCGAAAACGTCTTCAATAAAATTCTTTAAACTTAGGTTATGTTTACCTCTAAAGTGCTTTTTTAGTTTACTATACAATTCTATCATCTAAATATTATTAATTGGAATTTAAATATGTTGTCAAATTTCTGTGGTTGGAGAAAATCGGTTGACCGGAAATGCTTTTTTACTGAAGGTTTTCACCGAAAGATTTCATTTAAAATTTGCACTAACTACGAATACAGTCCTATCATTTTTATTGGGAATTTTTATCCGAGAAAGTTCATTTAAAGAAGTTTTGCGGGAGGGGTGTATAGATTTCGATAAAAAAAGTAATTTTATCAAGTTTAGATTCATCAATTAATTTAAAATTAAAACCAAACAAAAATTGTAAGTTTGAAAAAAGTTTGTCCCCTAAATCTGTGTAAATTTCAGTAAGAAAAAGTCGTGTGAGCGTTTCACATCAGATTTTTTTAGTTTGTCAGCAGGTCGCGGTTTCCATCTTTTTGTTCCTGGCATTCACAATATCATAACCACTATTCAGACTTGAAGAATGAGGCTTGAAACAGTTTCACTTAAATACTACTAAGCAACAGAGATATTTTCCTGATAGCCTGCTTCTCTTGTGGTCACCGACCGGTTTCGGGCGTTCGCCCATCATCAGGAAGTTTTGTCAAAACAGGTTGATAGTTGATACACTCGAACTATCAACTAAATTTGCTCTGTTCAAATCCATGTTACCACACTGTTTTGACAAAAATGATGGGCGAACGCCCGAAACTGGTCGATGACCACAAAAAGAAGCAGGCTATCACGAAAATATCTCTGATGCTTTCCAGCTTTGCGGACCCAACCACAACAATTACTGTATGAGCGGATATAAAAAATGTGAAGTGCTTTATTGAATAATAAAAATTAATACTTTTCTTTAACAGCTACAATTGAACACGAAATGGAAGTGCGAGCAAAGTTAGAAGCCAAAAAGCTGGAGGCAGAAATGATGGCCAAGGCGAAAGCCGACCGAGAAAATCAAGATCTCTTCTTAGAGCAGTTGAGATTAAAGGCTTCAGAAAACAGGATTACCGTATTGGAATCAATCAAGTGAGTTTGAGAGTTTGTTTTATTTCAAGCAGTTTTGTTGCTTATAACTTTTAAGTTTTTAGAGCTGTCTGCTTTTAGAAACTACTTACTTAGTACAAACAGACTGATAGAGAAATACTGTCAACAAACATATAGGTTTACAGCATTTTGTCATACGAAAAAGATATAAAAACATGTAGGCCCAGAAGCATCACAGACGTACAGACATGTAGATTCGCATAACAAACATCATTACATTATGTACATATGTTTAGGTGCATAGTACTCAATTACATTTTGTAGTTTTTGAGCACAATTTGTATTCAAGTTTATTTTGTATTCAAAATACCTGCACAAAAATATTATCCTTATTATGGAATAAATTAATGATAGAAGAAATCATTCAATATAGAAAAACGAACTGTGTGTATGAGGAAAAAAAGGGAAAACAAATTATTTTTTAAAATTATTTTTGCAATATTATTTTTGTTTACATTATTTTTGTATAACCTACTAATTTAAACAGGACTGCAGGATCTGTCATTGGTACTGGTATACATACATTATTAACTGATTGGGATAAAACATTAACAGCAGTAGGTGGTCTTTCTTTGTTAGCGCTCGGCGTGTATTCTGCGCGTAATGTAACATCTCTTGGAGCACGTTTTATCGAGTCCAGATTAGGTAGGTATAAGTTATTCTTTTTAAACTATAGCATAGTTTTTTATGTATTTTTGTTGTTTTTTTTAATACAAACCAAATCGTCTAAATTTCTTTTCTTAGAGATCACATAAACTGTTTCTTCAAGTCATGAAACAGAGAGTTTCTTTAATTTGGAAGTATTGTTTTAGGTAAACCAGCATTGGTACGTGAGACTTCACGATTCTCATTACTTGAGTCCCTCAAGAGCCCCATCACGACTTTTCAAAAATTAAGAAACCAACCAGCAGATGCGCTTGCTGGAGTTGTTCTAGAACCTAAATTAGAAGAAAGACTTAGGTTAGATATTAAATAATTTTTTAAATGTTTACATGATGATTCCATTTTCTGTTTATTCCCTGTTATTTCTTGTAGGGATGTTGCTATCGCAACCAAGAATACGAAACAAAACAGAGGTATGTATCGAAACATCCTTATGTACGGACCTCCTGGCACAGGGAAGACTATGTTTGCAAAGGTACCTTTTATCTATAAACTTTATAATACCTGTTTTGCTTACTATGTAGATTGCTTCTTATCAAGGTAATGAAACTGAAAAATTAGCCCCATTCTTTTAAAGAGGTGAATGAAATACGTATGTATAAAGAAATATAACGATTCTAAGAGACACCTAAATTATCGTCCAGAATAACTATTGCTTGCCTGGATTCTTAACTTAATGAAACTCCTGGCTTTAACTTGTTCATTAATTTGCAAGGTAGAGTTGTGTTTTAGTACTGTTGCAGTTCATATCGTGCTTTTCTTCAATTGCTCCCCTAAATGGTTTTTAGATCGAATTAATTCCTGATTTTTGGTATGTATGAAGATTATTTGCTTGTACCAGTATTTATTTGGAAAGATATTTTTGTTCATCTTTCGATTTATTCCAAAGTTCAAATCTGGGTCATCTCTACAAATTTATTTATGCGAACATATTTTTATTTAGATATATATTTTCTTTCTCTACAAAAATAAACACTATTTTGGAAGAAAATGATGTTTCAAATAATTCTTGAACAAATTGGCCAGATGAATGAAAATAAAATTCTATTCGGCAACAATTCTCAGAATTAAGATTGAAAATTCAGGGATTGTCCAATACCTTCACAAATTAAAAGGCCGCTGGCCAAATCTGATGTTAACAGTTTGACATTAATGGCATTAAATATAAAAAATGGTAATTGGAGAAAAAACATATTATTTGAACGAAAATTAAATTATTTAAATTCTCTAATGGTCGATTATGAACATTCTTATTATAGGAATAGGGTTCGTCGTACGAATATTTCCGAAGATATGGACCGAGAGTTATTAGTAAAGCCAAGATGCTGCAGAGAAATGGTAAAGTAAAATACACTTGGACCAGACAAAATATTAATTAGAAAAGAGGAAGGATCACAATCTGTACTAATTAAGAGAACATGATTTTGTGAAATATACGCTATGATGTTCCTATTGAAAAATCCTCATATTTCATCCTCGAAAAAGTTTCCTCCTTGCCAACTGGGCAATATTTTCTCAAATATCATCAAAGAATTGGCCAATTAAATAAGAAGAGGAAAAATAAAGAAATCACTGATCAAATTCTTGAAAATCTGAAACGGAAGTTACCTGAATTAAGCACAAGATTTACAAACTCCAAAAAAGTAATTACTGTCAGCAGAAAATATGTACACATAATTAATGTGGTATTTTGGAATTTGCATGGTTTAAACTTTGAATTTTCCAAAAGACATTGATCAGCTATTAACTCATGAAATTATATACCTGAGAGAAACATGAATTTATTCCCGTTTATTCATTTAATATTCCTAGTTTTTTTTGTTTTTTTTTGAATGATTATTGTTGTTACCACAAGGAAGCTTTCAAAATACATACATTGGGGAGAGCTAGCGTAGACCTGCCATATTTATTAGGAAAGATCTCACGACCAAATTTGAGGTGTTAGTATCAAGAAGCCGGTTCATTTGTCTTCAGCTCAACATTCAAGATAATCATCTAAATAGTTGGTCTTGTGTATTGGCAATCGGGAAGTGTTATATTTGATCAAATGATGTTATAAGTGAGCGGTTCCATAAGTTTAATGCGCTCTCCGTGTATAAGGTATTAATATGGGGATCAAGGACGTAACATTATTGAACTACGGTTTTCTCTTTTCCTGTAAGTTCAAATTGAAAATATATCCGAACTTTCTGATCACCTTTCTTGGTCCATTACCATAATATTATCGAATGAAGATGACCGTGTTTATCAAATATGTTCAAAATAACCTAATTATCGATGGAATTTTGATATAAATATTTTTAATAAGTCATTGACTTAATGGCCTAATAAGTCTTTTTGTTCATATCGGAAAATGTTTATTTATCAAGTGAATCTCTATCAGTACTAAATGACAATTTCATCTCAACAATTCAGAACAGTTTAATAATAAAACAAATAAATTTAAGTATGAAGAGAAAGGTTCATAAACTAGATTTTCTAGAGAATGTATTTTTTCAGTTAAACAAGAAGTACCCACTTTATTCAATGTGTAAAAAACGTAATTTTGAGCAAAGTTTAGTAAATAAGTATATTTAAAAAAGAGAAGGAATATATATATATTTAAAAAAGAGAAGGAATATATATATATTCTATTCAATATATTCATAATATATTCATATATATATATATAATATATATATATCTATATATATATGTGCTGTGTGTGTGTGTGTGTGTGTGGGTGTGTGTGTGGTGTGTGTGTGTGCGTGTGTGTGTGCGTGTGTACTCGTATGTATGTGTAATCCAAAAATAAAGACACTTATTATATTAATGTTAAAGAAACTATACATGCTGTTAGAAATCCAACTCAGTTTTGGAAATGTATAAGACGTTGTCAGTATAAAACTCAGAGTAAATGTCCTATTTCGGATGTGAATGGGAAAACTTTTATCGTACTATTCTTCCACCTGCGATTAAAAATGATTTTATCTTTATAATAATTTTATTTATGAGCAAGATGGGGATATTATACTAAAAAATTAATGATCAGTATTGATAATTCTAAGATAGGTAAAGATGGGGCCTAGATATGATCCCAACGAATGTTTTCAATCCTTACCCTACAACTGGACTGCTTGTTTATTAACTTTATTTAATAAAATTTGGAGAACAAAAAATATACCAACTTATTTGTATAAAATAAAATTACAAATGCTTTTCATGAAAGGTGATCGCTTAGACTCCAAAAATTTTCGTGGCATTGCTATATTAATTCAATCACAAAAATACGAGTATTTACTTATATACTTATAATAGATTGTTAATTGGACAGAAGCTAGAAAACTTATATCTGAGGAGCAAATAGGATTTTGAAAGGGTAGATCTGCTGTACTGATGCCTCTTCAACTTAATTTCGGCACCAAGTATACAGTTGGGCTTTAAGAAAAGAAAGGTTTTTGGAATATTTGTAGATTTAAAGAGGGCCTTTGACTCTGTCTATCTTTCCAAATTGTGATTCAATCTAGCTCAGATTGGTGTCAGTGCTAAAGTCTTTAGCATTCTTAGTAAGATGAATTCCCATGGCCTAGTAATGTAATCTCATTACAAGTATATTTACTTGTTTACAGTGAACAGCTAGCTAAAGTTATAAAAATGTAATTTAATAATAGCAGGGATGTAATGCTATTTATCGTTAAATAAATAAAGTTATTTAAATGTAATTTAATAATTTAAAAGGACGTGGCCCCTTCGTCTGCCATCTTGGCTGTGGTGAGCGGGGATTAATGTTCTCTTCTTTGCCCATGATTGGTTGGCAGATGACGAGGTTTAAGTCTCCCATACTGCCAAAATTTTAACCTTGTTCTGCTCTGGAAAGCCATCAGATGTTTTTTCCCTTGCTTTTTCTTTCCTTTTCCTGAGAAGGGCAGCCATGTTCTGCTTAGACAGAGTCCATCGTCTCTAGGCTGCCTCTCTACGACACGTTCGTAATCATTGTTTACCTTGATAATTTGCTGTTTTCAAAATTTATCGCATGCCCAGTAGTAGAGGAATGTTCCGTACCGGCAGAGTACTCCGTTTTGTTATGTCTTATACAGTAATTATGCTCTTTAAGACGTGTTGTGATTGTCTTTTAGTCTGGCCTATTTACTTTTCCCCACAGCAAGATATCACATAGACCCCATTTTTTTTTGCAGTGAAACTTGTCTTGAATCCTGGTAGCATTTGTGACATTTTCCGTCCAATGTATGGTTGTTATATTGTGCTTTGCCAGGGTTTTCGAAATCTTCTCCGACACTCCTTGCACATATGGAAGGATAACTCTCGTTTTCTCTCTTCTTTCTCCTATCTTCTCAAGCTTCCTCACACGAGGAGGCTGTTTGGCCCTATTGAAGAGAGTAGTTATTTGTCTATCTTTGTAACAGTTCTGTTTCAGAACTTGCGAAGATGATTTTCTTCGTTGGGCAATTGAGTCCTGATAGCACATGTCATCTAACGTACTAATCAAACCTCTTAGTGTAGGATGGTGATGTGAACTCTCTTTCATCTATTTTGGTTGGTATGGGTTTTCTTCATATCCCGTATTCCTAATGTTCTATCCTTTTTTTTCTGAACAAGTACATCAAGAAGGGAAGCTTTCCCATTCTCCTCAATCTCCATCGTGAAATTTATATTCGGATTTACGTTGTTTGGTGTGAGAGTTTTAGGTGTCTTTCCCATGTTCCCAAATGAGGAATGTATCATCCACATACCTTCCAGTAAGTTTCTGTTCTTTGCTTTACTTGGAGACTTTTGCTCAGAACAATTATAGTATTATAAAGACAAAAAATTTCCTTTCTCAGATATTTATGGTATGCTGATACTGCAGATACTGCAATGTACGCAAAATGATAAAGAGATATTATAATATACATGCAAAAATCTTTGGAACAAGTTTGTTGACTAAACTTATGAATTACACTTATTTAATTTAACAGCATAAAATTCATTTTGTTTTGGTTTAGGACAATGGAACTAATGTAAAAATGTTATGAGAGGATTAATACTTTGTTGCAAACATTATTTTGCTTTTCTTTTTTTTTTTCTAAATTATAAATAAATAAATAAATCAGTACATTTTAAAAGGCATTATGTAAATGCGGAAGTTCCCGCTTATATTAAAGAATAAGTTGTCATGGCTAACGACATGCTGAAACCAATAGGCGTGTCTTAGCACGTCTTCAGGAGAATGAAAATACAGCAAGGTGATTGGAAGCGGATCCCAGAGGATTATAAAATCACTGAAGACAGAAATCTGATCCTCTAGCAAGACGAGTTGCATTCTCAGTGCCTATCAACTAGGGTAATAGGCACATTGCTTGCAGTTTGTCTTCCAGCGGCACGTTTGAGGTGGAGGTGCAATGCCATTTTTCTTATTATTGTTTGAAACCACACAGCTGCTCCTAATGAACAATATTTTCCACCAACTAGACAACTGTTTAGACCAGAATGTCTGTTCCCAGACGACAGCACACGTCCTTCTAGGGCCGTCCTCTTTCGAAAAGATGGGAGTTCTACAATTCTTTTCCCTATATATCTTCTTTTGTGGCAAATAGATTTCCTTTCAAAGTCTTTCAGAGCATCAACTACCTCTTTTTACCTCAAGAAGCCATGGAAAACCATACCAACTTTTGGGATTCGATACATCTAGAATTAGTGATAACTTAATTAATAGCACGCCTATCTCAGTTCTTAGAGCACTGGACTAGCAACGCGGAGATCTCGGGTTCGAGTCCAGTAGTGTGCCCTTAGATTTTCTCTTCCTCTTTTTAGGTGCCTCTACAATTCTCTGCCTGCTGATGGGAGTCCGGCAGAGCACTGAAAAGGCTCCGGACGCCATAGATGTTAACGGGCCTTAAATAAAAAAATAAAAATAGCACGCTTATGATAGCCATGTTTTAATAATAGTTTTAATAAGATATAGCCATGTTTTATTAATAGAGGTCATTACACAAATAAGTCATTGAATGTGTTTTAGAATCGTCATATTACCCCTTATTTAGTATTTAATTAGAAACGCTACATCAAGTATTAATTGAAATAATCTGAATATCCTAATCAGTTTTGCTAATTATATAATAAATAAATAAAAAATATGATTTTTCTATATATATATATATCAAAATATTATATCATTATTTATTACACTAATAAATATTTAGAATGATTACTTACATATTATAAAGATTTCCAAGTATAAATCAGTAAAAATTTCCTGTTTAGAAACTTGCTACACACTCAGGATTGGACTATGCCATATTAACTGGTGGTGACATTTCACCTTTAGGACCTGATGCTGTTACCGCAATGCACAAAGTATTTGATTGGGCTGGAACATCTCGTAAAGGGTTGTTACTCTTCATAGATGAAGCAGATGCCTTCCTAAGAAAGCGTAGTTCAGAGACAATATCTGAAAACCTTCGTGCAACACTTAATGCGTTTTTGTATAGAACTGGCGAACAGAGCAATCGTTTTATGTTAGTTTTAGCAAGTAATACACCAGAACAATTTGACTGGGCTGTGAATGATAGATTGGACGAAATGGTAGAATTCACGCTTCCTGGCCTAGAGGAGAGAGAACGTCTTCTGAGGTTGTACTTCGACAAATTTGTCCTCGAACCGGCTTCACAAGGCCACAAGCAAGTATTCAATATTTTTGTTGCACATCTGTATAAATAGTATAACTAGTTTTAAATTTCTTCTGAAAGAATTTTGCTACTATTTATTTGCATATTAATTTTTTTTTATTTTATCTTTACAATTCGTTTTGTTTTAGGCGTTTAAAAGTCGAGAATTTTGATTTTGGTCAGTTCTGCTCAGAAATGGCTCGTCTTACAGATGGAATGTCAGGAAGAGAAATAGCTAAGCTAGGTGTAGCTTGGCAAGCAGCGGCTTATTCCAGTGCTGATGGCGTACTTACTAGACAAATGGCCGTGGAGAAAGTTCAACAAGCGCTAAAGCAACATACCCAAAAGGTCAGATTATCTTTTGTTGTCGTAATAAGTGATACTATTGTTATCGGTATTATTTTCAGCCATCTAAATTTTATTTTTATTTTATTTTGATCATTTGCATAATTTATGCAAAAAGGTAAATTCAGAGTTTATTTCCATAATTAAAGCACACTCATTTATGATAAAAGCTCATTAAGGGCGATTCTACAGAATCGAGCTATATGAATTTCTGGTATTTTATCCGTCATAACATGCATATTCCTTCTATTCATCCATCGTCAGAGCAAATTCACCAAGTTCGTGTAGAGAGTTCACTTCAACGCAATGTTTCTCAACTCTCTACACGAACTTGGTGAATTTGCTCTGTCGATGGATGAAAATCCGAAACCGGTCAGTAACAAAAGGAATATGCTTGCTACGATGGATACCAGATGTTATCCAACATTGCGGACCCATCTACATATTCAATTAATGAATTTATTTCGTATGGCCATTTTCACATAAATTGGACAAATAAAGATATGAGACAGAAAAGGACCATGCTAATAACGAGGTTTAATAATTTTTATGATTGCAAGGATGATACTTCCAAAATACTAAAGAACTTACTATAATAAGATACTTCTGTAGATGTAGGAAACACAAAAACTATTTTGGAACTCTTGCATTTGCATTTGAGCATCTGCATTTGTTTTGCAATGTCCGATATGCTTTTTCAAAGATTAAGAGGTCTGATATAAATGTGTTATCAATCTTTGTGAAACCGGGATAATGTAATTTTTTTTTTCTTTTTCTGAATCTCTTGTAAGACGAGAGCCCATCGTAAGTGAAAGTAAACTAGCTATTTCTCTAGGGGTCTTTGGCGTCCCTACGGGATGGTCTTACACTTACTTCAGGAACCCCTTAGATTGAACCTCCAACACTCAATTATAAGGCCTCCACGGCTAGTTTATGTGTACACCTATTTAGGTTTAGCGCACTTAATAAAGCCATTCCAATTCACCATCCAGCCACTCCTGCTCACTGTCACACATTCACTCCTTAAGTAATCCTTTAGGTCGCAGTAGATTTGGCTTGACAGAACTTCCTCTGGATAATCTAAGACAAGGGTCCTGACAAATTTTCTCAAAAAAATAATATAATTAATTTATAATGTAAATAATTTCCATGTTTGTTTTTTAAATTTAACTGGTATAAGGATTAATTAGTAATTATGCAGAATCATAATCACGATGTTAGTAGTCTTACACAAAATTATCGGTTTGTTTGTTTCTAGATCGATATCATTAAATTTTTTGCTTCATTATTAAAACTCAACCTTCACAATTATTAGATTTAAAAACAGATACAGACTAGGATTTTCAATTTCAGTAGAAGAAAAATTTTGTTTATACTTCCTTGCTGATTGGTACTGGCTTTCGCAACACACACATTAGTCATTTCCTTTAGGATGCAGCTCATTGATTTAGTGGTGTGAAGATAATGCTCATGTACAGCCATATGTAGCGATATATCCTATCCCTTTGCAATATAGAAATATTTCGATCTCTGAAAATGCTCGATTATTCATGAATATTTCTAGCTTGGTTGGTGCAACATAGATTTAATTGCCGTTCTCGGACTAGTTTTTGAACACAATTAAAATATCTCTACTGCATGTTTTGTACATGAAAAATCCTCAGAAAACAGAAATAAAAAATTCTTTTGTTACCTGCCTCGACCAAACAAAGGCCAAGTACGGAGATCAGCCATCTCACGTTTGAGAAACTCTATTGTCCAGTTACAGAACAATGATATTACTGCATTTAATTAATATAACATTGTAACTATAGTTTTTTATTTTTTGCCTATGTAGGTGGAGTGGCAATCAGAAGCAGAGAAGCGGGAAGCGAAAAGCATTACCTATTCTACGAAGGAATTTAGTTATAATCTACCTATAAATAAAAATCCAGTAGCATCTCTTGAAAGTCCTCAGGTTCCACAGCATTCATCAGCAACACCTCATATACAAACAACAAGCGGTACGGCCACTGTGTGGAATCAGCAACAAAATCAATCAGCAACCTCTGCAATAAAAAGACCGCTTATTAGCAACAAACCAACACAAAAGAGGTATCCTTTTATAATAAAAGAAGCAAAATAAAAATTTCTGTATTGATTTTTCTGCAGTGAAATATGGAATTATCAATTGCTTCAAATGAAATATAACCATAATACCTGATGGATGATGCTGGCTGACCAAACATAATCCTGATTTAATGAAACATAAGTGCCTTGTTTGGAGTAATTGAGACTGTACAAAACTTTTAACATATTTGATACCATATTTACATGTAAAGGAACAATATTAAAGGACAGAATTATTTAATACATTCGTTTATTCTTTACATAGAATATCATTAAAAGTACATTAAAAAAAAATATATACATGTATTATTTGTCAATATAAAAACTCATTTTTTTGAAGTTTAAAGGATAAAAGAATTAATAAATCAGTTAAAACAGAAATGTTTAAGAATTAATGCGATGTTATTAAAGAAATCCGGAGCACTCTTGTTTGGGAATTAGTAGCAACTGCTCTGATGAAGGCAACAGTTTAAAGAACAATATTATATCTTTATCTTTTTTAAAAAAATCAATTGCTGGAATTTTGAAACATATATAAAAAAGAACACCAATGAACTATCTATTAATATTTTAATTCTAAAGTATTGAAATGTAACAACTTTTAAAATAAACATCATGAAGTTATGATTTTCAATTTGTATTTTAGAATTTGTTTTTCTGGAATTATTTTTTCTATGCTATTTTAAAAATCATATTTTGATTAAAAAAAAAAAAAAAAAAACATTTCACATTTCCATTCGTATTCTTAATTATACAAAGTTGGTTATATTTTTAGACATAAACTTCCTTCATATTTAATTAAGACTCTCCCTATTAAACACAAAAAGGAGCGTTTTTTTTTAGAAGCGTAACCATTTTAGAAAAAACATTGTTTATAATCTTAATTTTTAATATGCCTTAAAAATTAATTATATCAGAAATAAACCCTAATTAAACTTAAGCTAAATCAGAATGTTTCTTGATTTCGCTTTTCAATACTTTATAATACGTAATTTGAAAATTTGAAGTTGCCTCGAGCAATTCTAATAAAACAAAAAATTAATTTAAGAATTTAGCAGGAAACCATTTAAATTCACAAATTCAATCATAACGATCTAAAATAAGCCCTATTTAAAAATTACAATTTAATAGATGAATAAAACAAGGCGGGATAATTTTATAACAAAATAAAACTAATTATTTTTATTTCTTATGAATCAATTGTAGATGTTATGTAATAGAGGAGGTATTTGGATAAGTATATTACTTTGGACTATTGTTTCTCCGTGTATAGGAATTTATTATTATAATAATAAAAAGAATAATATTAATATATTAGGCCAGTTAATATAATAGGTTAGTAGTTTTTCTAGGAAACTATTTCAGAGAGAAAAACATTTCAAACGAAGTTTTCCGTTATTTTTTATTTTTTTATGAAAACCGCCAAAGATATCAAGTTTATCCCCATAATATTCAGTTCTACTACTTTTTACAATCTGTTACTATGGCAAATTGCCTTTGTGCCAGATTTTTGAACGATTGCTTTCACCGGAAAGGGTTTCTCGCATGAAAAAGATTTTAGAACTCTTTTTAATACCCGCGCTTGAGTGTGTATGCGTATATGTGTATGATGTTTGTGTTAGTATTAACAAAAAGGTGAGGTCTTTATTATTTTCCCTGGGAGTCTACTAGTTGTCATCATACGTTTTACTCATTAAACTTCCGTATACTAACTATTGACTATTAGGCGCCACGATAGCTGAGTAGTTAGAGGCGCGGACTGGTAAGCTGAAGTGTATTGTGTATTGGGCTCGATCGTTTTGGCCATGTATTTTAATTGAATATTAGTATCAGTAAAACATTATAATAATGTGCCAACCGTCTCCGACCACGACACCTGTTCGGTAGACGGACCTAAATCTCGATAAAATAGGTATTACTCTATTCTACTCTCTCTCTCTCTCTCTCTGTCACTCATTATTACAGCTTACTACTTTTATTGGAAACATATTTTTATAAATATTTACTTTTTTGGGTTTTGAGAGAGCTGCGCTGCATCTGTTCTCTAAACCATTCCAATTTACGATTCCACAATCTATGTTATATTATAATTAATTAAAAAAGGCATTACTTAAATTGCAAGTTTGAACAAAGTTTGTTTTCCAGAAGTATTCATCGAAAAGATAATCTGTCTTTGGAATTTTTTTTTCAAAAAACGGTTTTAGCCATCTTCTTTAAACTTGAAAAGATGTTTCACAATAAAAATCTGTCACTTTTATTTGAAACATTTCTGCATTCAATTTTATTTAGGGAGGGAGGGGGGATTCTGGATGATCTGGATGTTAGCCTTAACTTTACACTGCCATTAAAAGATCTATTCATTAGTAAAGGGTCCTAATGGTCCACAATTTTAATCATACTCAACTTAACTCTTTATTATTTAAAAACTTAGGCTAGTTTACAGTTTTCACTCGTATATGAATATGTAAAATAATGGCCTATTCAATTTTTAGAAATAATGTCTAGTCCAAATAATTAGTTTTTTTTTTTTAATTTCAGTAAAAGTCATAGTTTCAAATACTGTTTTTTATTCTCTAAAATCTTTTCAACCATAAATAACCGAGTTCATTACAAATTACAGATTAGATACAAATTTAGAATTTTAAAATTTTCACTCAACATTTGAGATTTCTTCATTGCAGAAAAAAATTGGTATTATTGTGAGATAATTTTGTTATTATTTGCATCCTACAAGACTATATAAAATTTGAAATTAATGTTTTTGGTGTTCGTTACGACCGTTGTATTCAATGTTGAAAATGGATTTTGAGGTTCGGTCAAACAAAAGAACTCTTTTTTAAATTTCTACCGACGTTTCGGCAAATTTATTGCCTTCTCAGGGTCTGTACAAAGGTTGAAATACATATCAAAAACAAAGACTAACAGAAAATATGAACTTAAACTAAATATTACCAGAATAAAAAATTTAAAGTAAACAATATAAAATAAACTAAGTACAAAATATGATATATATAGAGTACAATTAAATTTAGTTTAATATTGATCTGTCTACAATAATTTAAAATAAATTTAATTGTACTCTATATATATCATATTTTGTACTTAGTTTATTTTATATTGTTTAGTTTAAATTTTTATTCTGGAAATATTTAAAGTTCATATTTTCTGTTGGTCCTATTTTTGATATGTATTTCAAATTTTGTACAGACCCTGAAGAAGGCAATAAATTTGCCGAAACGTCGGTAAAAATTTAAAAAAGAGTTCTTTTTGTTTGACCGAACCTCAAAATCCATTTTCAACATTTGAAATTAACTTGTTTTTAGTTATATGAAATTTTTCGTTTTAATAAATAGTTATTTCTATATTTCCAGGTGAAAGCCAACAGAGTGGGATTCTGGAAAATATTTTACGTAGAAATCATCGCCAGGGAAGAGTAAAGAGAATAATATGTAGCCAAGATGAAATGTCATGCCCGCAACAACATATATTTCCTTATGCTGCTGGCTCAGTTTACTTGGGATGAAAAGAGGGGCCTACATAATGACCTTCCTACTCTCTATAAATAGAGCGATAAATAGGAGTTGTTTCTTCTATCATCACAGCTAGATCTAATAATAAATTTATAAAATAACAAATTTCTCATGGTGTTCAATCTTAGGAAAATGATAAATTAGTTACTATTTCCTATTGTTTTTTTAATTTTCTATAAAAAAAAAAAAAAACCTACCTCTATTGTTGTATTTTGAAGACTGTCGTCAAATAGTTTCCAAAAGTTAAAAGAAATATATTTTCCTTTTTCTTTTTTTTTGGGTACACTAATTAGTTATTGATAAGATTATTTTATTACCAATTATGCACCCTTTCAGGTGAAAATTACCAAATTTGGAGGCTTCCATTGAGAATAAAGTACAGCAGAGATTGCTTTCCATCAAAGATTGATTCTTTTCCTTTCTTGGACGATTTCAATTGTTAATCCAGCTTCAGATTTCGTATTAATTAGATAATCTGGAAATGTTGATTATAATTTCTCTTACTGCCTAGTAAAAGGAATTATTGCGATCCTGTCAACATTTTCGAAATTGAAACCGGAAATATATATGTTTTGAAGTCCTTTGAATATGAAAAAAAAAAGAAGTTTTAGCAAGTGTGTGTGTGAACAAAATAACTCAAAAACGAAAAATCGCAGAAAACCCAAACTAGATATTTCGCTTAGATACCACCATCGAGATCAGAAAAGAAGTTTTAGGCAAAATCCAATAATCGCTAGTGCGATTTTACTGAATGTTTCTTTCAGTTATTCGCGATTTTCTCGAATTAGATTCCAATTATTTTCTTTAAAACTTTGTATACTATCTACCACTTTTATTTGAAACATTTTCCTGAACAATTTATAATATGATCTGGTGGAACAGTAAAGTAAAGCATTCGATTTAACTACTACTTCAATTCAATGTATAGTTCTACCACTCACATAATATTAATATACTTTATAAGTATTGTCAGAATACCAAATTCAAAGAAAATCGGCCAACAGGAATTGCAGGTTTACAGAATAGGTTTTATAATAATGTTTTGCATATAATAGTTACCAGATGTTCAGTTGCTTCAGTTTATATAAATGGGAGAATCTAAACTTTATAAAACGTCTTGTTTTGAAGAAAGCATAACCTTCCCCCGTCCAAAAACCTTGGTAACGATTGAAAATGAATGAATTTTTCCGGTGAAATGTTTCAAATATAAGTTGTAGCTCTTTGTATGTGTAGCTGCTGTACTACCATTTTTAAAGAACTTCGTTAAGGGCGTTTTTGAGAAAATAGCAAAAAGTCAGAAAAAAAAAAAACTATCAATAAAATAGTGCTTCCGGTTGCACGATTTTCATCGAAACCTTATTATCAGGTACTCTGGTTGAGCATAAACGGTATGCCAAGTTTAAACTTACTGCGATTTTCCCTTTTTGAGTTATGCTGACCATACATATATACATACAATACCAGAACATTTTCTAAAAACCACTTTTTCGGACACAGGGGACCTCAAAGCGTACAATACTTTTTCTTACCAGGAGTATGAATGAGAAAGTAAAATAGGAAAGGAAAAGTTTTTTTAATGAAGACGCAATCTTAGATACTGTCCACGCCACAGCGGACCAATTTTTTAAATTTTAATTTCCTTATATAGGTATTTTTAAAATCCTTTTATGTTTCTTAGAACCTTTCAGAATCTATTTTTTTTTCTAGTAATAGTTAAATTGTTGTTACATTATATTCATAATATTTTTAAGTGTGTACATATTTGATAGCCATTTTTTTATTTTAATGTAAGTCACACCCGGAACTTAAGATTTATTGCAGCAGAGTAGATTATTCTTTGAAAATAAGTTTCCATGCCTCAGTTCATCCTTATTATGAACTAAGGAATGGAGCAAACTGACGGTGAGTAGCTCTTTTAAATTTTTCCTCCCCACACCTTATAATCCATGAAAAAAAGTAATTATAATAAAAAACACATTTTTAAAATTGGAAAGTCCTATGTAAAATATATTAAAAAAACTTTAAAAAATATATAACGAATATGAATCATCATGTGACGAACAAATTATTAGTTAAAATTTGATTTTATATATTTTTTTAGATGATTTATTTGTTTTAAGTTTATTGTTTAAAGGAAGAGAAAACTTGAAAACTCGAAAGTTAGACGTGTGTGACAACCTTTGCTAAGTGAATTTAATGGTAGGATAGGTAAGTAGCATTCAGTGATTAAACTTCTCCAAACTGTAATATTATGATCATCCATGATTCAGTTTAAATCCTGATGGTTTTGAAGAAGAAAAAAAACTGAAGATTAAAAGTTATATGGTAAAATAAATGGTTAGTTTTATACTAAGTAGAAGTTTAGGAAGTTAATAATTTATAAATAAATTATTTTTAGTTATTCATGTTTTTTTTGCAACATTATTGATTGCAATACTGATTAATAGAAATATCACAAAGGAAAAGTATAATCATGTTTCCCGCGGTTTACCCATAATTCCTTCGCCTGATTCTAAGAGGGGATGACCGCAACTGAACAGGTGGTCAGTACACACAATAGAAAACATTTGTGCAGTTGCTAGTGCTAAAAGAGTACCTATCTCTCAAAAACCATGCATTTCGCACTGTGATGGGATATTCGTCGGGGAGTTCCGTAACCGACGAGTAAGTATAGTTCATCAGCTTTGGTAAATATGAGATAAAGAGGCTTTATAATCAAGCAAATAAGTTTTTTTTTTATATAAATTAAATTAACAAATTACTGTATTGACATGAAATTAGAAAGAAACAATGTATGACAAGCTAAATCATCTCACCCCTCCTAAATGTAAACTAGGATTGGTGGTAATATTGTGTCTATAAATAAAGTTGTCAAGGTCATAGTGCTGTGCCCCGAAGACCGGTTATGATTCTCTACCTTGTAACTTCTTGACCGGTGATCAGACGTTTCCTTCTTGCTACTGATTTTTTTTTTTTTCTAATTGCAATGTTTGTTATTAAAGTATTTTACAAACCGGTGAAGGGATTTACTGCATTTTAAATTTTGAATTTACTGGAGAGTAATTAATTATTTTTTTCAGTTGATGATAATATTAAATAAAGCAATAAGGGATAATCTCTCATTATTTCATCAACTGGAGAAAATTTTATAAGGATTTTTACCTAAAAATGATCAGAAATTTACAGAATGATAATTATGTTCATTTTCTATCAACAGTCGAATAATATTCTATTTTTGTGTCTAGTTAACAGCCCTAAATTCTAAATGAAGTTAAATTATGAATTTGAAACAATTTCCATAGCTTTCACTTTAAAACCTTCCGCACTTATATTAGCTCGATATAATGTTTTTTTTTTATTTTTTCCTTTTTTGTAAATCAAACGCGAATTTCCAAAAGCAGTGATTTAACAAGCATTACATTTAATATTAGATGTTTCAGTTAATTTTTTTCATAGCTAAGATATGTGCATTTGTAAAATTGTGGCTTGACTATAAAAAGAATAAAAATTAAGACAGAAAACCATTTAACAGATTTTAAAGTATATTATCTCATACTTTAAATTGTGTTCAGTGATTAAGATTTATTACTAGAATCCGAGTCATTGCAACTTTATATTTTATTTCAGATTTAATCATATACACGACTATTGGACAGTAAAAGTCACCAGTTGAATGTGGGCGTTAATCCTTTAGCTTTCCCTATAAAAAAAAAAATACCTCCCACGAATAAATCAGCAGTTCAAAAATAGAAAAATCTTTTTACACCGATCTTTTCTTATTTTATACACAACAAAATTCAATCATTTGATAATTAAATTAGATGTTTAATATTAATAAATAGGTGAAAAAAACTGAAATTGAATCACATAAAATTACTTCTAATATCCAATCACATTTACTGTTGTTTCTAATCGTAACGGAACAACTTATATTTTATAAACACGTATTATCACCGTACATCTGATCACAATTACTTTCATTCATTTAAGGACCGATTTTTACTTTCTCTTACTCCTAGTAAGTTTTCACCGGAAATATGCGTTTTGAGGTCCCCTGAGTCCAAAAAAGAGGTTTTTAGCAAATGGTCTGTGTGTATGTATGTGAACAGCATAGCACAAAAATGAAAAACCGTAGAAAGTTGAAACTTGATATTACGTTTAGGTATCACCATGAGATCTGACGGTGCGTTATCTGTCAAAATTCCTCAACCGGAAGTACCACTTTACTAGTTGTTTTTTTTTTTTACGTTTTTGCAATTTTCTCAAAAATGGCTCCAACGATTTGCACTAAACTTGGTATATCAACTACACATACAAAGAGCTACAACTTTTATTTGAAACATTTTTTCCGGGAAAATTCATTTAAGGGCACTTATAGGGGAGAGGTGGAGTTAGGTTTCATCTAAAGTGCTATTTCAGTTTATTAAAAATTCTGTCATCTAAATAATGTTAATTAGAATTAAATATTTGGTTGAAATTTCGAGTTTGGAAATCGGATAACCGGAAGTGCGTTTATTTTAACACTACTGAATGATTTTTTTTTTTTTCACTTTTTCGTGATTTTCTCAAAAATGGATCCGACGATTTTCTTGAAACTTGGTATATAAACTAAACATGCAAATATCTACATCTTTTATTTAAAATATTTCTCTGGGAAAATTCATTTAAAGGCACTTTTAAGAGAGGGGCGGGCTTTACAGCTTCCTCTAAAGTGCTAACGTAGTTGATTATATAATTTTATCATCCAAACAAAATTAACTAGAAATAAATAGATGGCCAAAATTCCGAGCTTTAAGAGAATTCAGTAAAACGGAAGTGCCCTTTTACTGAACAGTTTCTTCATTTTCGACGAATTTCGTTAAATTTGGTACACAAATTATAACATTTGTCAATTATAATTTTGAGAACAGGAGATAAGGAGAAAGTTGTGTGAGTGTTTCACACCAGATTTTTTTTTATAACAAACACTATCAATATAATAGACCCAATAAATCCTAATATATAATCTTGATTGATTATTAATACAATATAATAACTTTTCTAATTTTTAACTTTAAGTAAACATTTTTTTTACTTTCTTACACCATAGCTCACGAACAAAAAAATCACAGAAAATCCAAACTTGATATTCCGTTTAGATATATCCATGGGATCTGACAGTAAGTTATCTGTCAAAATTCCACAACTGGAAGTACCACTTTACGAAATTTTTTCACTTTGCTTTTTGCTATTTTCTCGAAAATGGATCCAACGATTTTCTTTAAACTTGGAATATCAATTACACATACTGAGAGCTATAATTTGTATTTGACATATTTTTTCCCGCGAAAATTCATTTAGGGCGGTTTTTGGAGGGGAAGGGTGGGATTATGTTTTTTCATAAAGTTTTCTCATTTCCGTTTATTATACAATTCTCTCATTTAAATAACATTAATCAGATTTAAATATGTTGCTAAAATCCCTAGTTTGAAGAAAATCGCTTGACCGGAAGTGGGTTTTTATTGAACAGTTTTTTCAGTTTCCAGCATTTTTCTCTATAAAAACATCGACGGATTTCTTTAAATTAAATATACTAACTATGTATACGGAAACCTACATATAAGTTTCGTTTAAAACTTTTTTCAAGAAGTTCATTTAACAACTTCACCCCCCTTCCCGCCAATGTCAAGAAAATGAATCTTTATAATTCTGTAAACTGCAGTAAGAGAAAGTCGTGTGAGTGTTTCATACCAGATTTTTTCTTTAGAACAGTCATTCTTCAAGCATAAAGTCAGTTTGTAATTTTTTTATAAGTTATATCTAATCTAAGATAAAACAGAGAAAGGTGTGCTGTGTTAATTAATTGACTTTAAAGCGCCTCTGTCATTGCTAGGCTTCGTTTCACTTATTTTGTTGGAATGTAAGGAGTAGAATGTAATAAGATTTCTTATCTATTATAGCAAATGTTCCAAAATTAGAAACTTTCTTTAATTTATTAATATTTTTTTTCTAATACTGGATAAAACAGAATATTGAAAATAGTGTTGGCCAAGATATTATGCCAGGGGCGCTTGAAGTCGTCCAAGCCAGAAAAGCGACATAACAAACCGGTTGACAATTTTACTTTCTTCGAGCTTGTGAAACTTCTTTTTCTTAGCGTAATAGCCCATGAAGGGCTAAGACTTGCCAGAACGCGATTTTTTATTGGAGGGCTTGTAGCATGCCTACCATGGCCCTCTGCCATTAGTTTCTGGCTACCAGGGTTTGCTACCAAATAAATCAGCAGCTTAAAAATAGAAAAATGTTTTTACACCCATCCTTTCTTATTTTATACACAACAAAATTCAATCATTTGATAATTAAATGTTCGTCAATTTTACTTCTGATGCTGGATCATCACGGGAAGGACCCTAAATTCTTGCTCGAAAGGCAAATTAACCACTAGATTAATGTGTGTGAACGTGATGCTTTTTACTTTCTTTTAATATACTAATAAGATTTATTGCATATTGATATAAAGTTTTTGTAAATGATTAAAATTTTCGGTATGAAGTCTTGACGCTTAAAATACATATTTGAGTAACGAAAAAATGCAAGAGAGAGGAATGAGCTATTGTGCTAAAGGAAAGGAATTTTGTGTGTTGTGTGAAGAGAGGGAATAGGCTATGGCGCTAAAGGAAAGCAATTTTGTGTGTGTTTTGTGAATAGAGGGACTGGGCAATTGCGCTGAAAGGTAAGGAATTGTGGGAAGAGAGGGAATGAACTATTGAGCTGAAAGGTAAAGGAAGGGAATTATGTGTGTATGTTGTGAAGAAAGAGAAAAAACTCAGGAATGAAAAAATCTGGCATGAAATGCTCACCCCTTTCTCTTGCTGCAATTATGATATTTTCAAGACAAATTTCCTTCATATTAGAACTTTAAAGGTTGAATAGGTTTATTTTTTTAATTTCTCTATAAATATAATGAACGATGGAAGTTTATTGGACGTTTATACAATGGCAGTAAGCATCATATATAAAATTTTCCGCAGAAGTTTTAAGTAACAATGATGTGGCACAGCTGGGCATTATTACAAATGATCATATGAAATAATAATTCAAAATTTCGTTATTTAAATAAAGGCGTGATTCAGTTAAATATCTAGGAGTCTATATAGCCAAACGCCTGAGATGGAACCCACATACAAGACTGAAACGAAACGAAGTAAAAAAAACGTTACAGCCTACTCAAGCGACTACTGGACAGACGCTCAAAACTAACTTTAAATAACAAAGTACTTATCTATAATCTACTGTTAAACCATTTGGACTTACGGACTCGTTATGGGGCTCAACCAAGCATTCCAACATCCACCGCCTCCAAACCCTACATCCAAAATACTACGTTGTATAACGAATGCTCCGTTTTACGTTTCTAACCTGACAATAGGCGAAAGCGTTTATCCATAGCCACTCGCCCACGCTAAATGCGGAATTACTCCAATTAGGCCGGGGGGCCATAAGGATAGCAGTTGGCGTTCTCACTGGCCATTGTAGACTAAATAAGCACATGCATCGCATGGGCCTGGCAACGGATAGCCTGTGTAGGTTTTGTCAGGAAGAAGAGGAGACGGCGCTGCACGTGGTTTGTCAATGCGAGGGGCTGGTCTGGCTAAGGTACCGCCTCTTTGGTAAAGAGAAGCTGGTGCCCTCTCTCGGACCTATTAAGTCTTTTAAGGCAAGCAGGACTCGAGAGGGTGCTCTGATTGACCACCTGGGAGCCCCCCCCCGATTTCCCAGTCCGGTTAAGGACAGGATCGGGGAAGGGTCTCCAACTAGGGGGGTGTCACAATAGATCCTTGGAGTGTCGCGGTGGCGTAGGCTGAAGAGCCAATCTAATCTAACCTGACAATACATTCAGATCTCCAGATTCGATTTATAAGTGACCTGGTCCGAATACGTTACCGCAAATTTCACACCCGTCTCGCCCATCACCACAGTCCATTCTAGATATCCATTCTAGATAACGTTCGTCGACGTCGTGGCGGAAGTGGTCTCGTGATCTCTTATAAGTAAACAGCGAAATAGTGTGGAGGGTCACCACTGGGTGATTTCTCCTTTACCATTATTGTGAGTCATTTCATTGAGCAAGTGTACCAGCAGTCGTAAATTTTCAAATAAATGAAAAAAAAATCAATGAACGAGCAATGTTTTTTCCCCTGACTTTTACAAATTCATACAGTCAATAAAAATTTTCTATTCCAAATAAATTTTTTGGAAATAAATGATTTAAAAGTCAAATAGATAATTTTTGTCCAGCTCTGTAGTTTACTAATAATGCAATAAACCAGATCAAAGAATCTAGATCTAATCAGAAATCGTGATATCTTGAAAAAAAAACTACCTGTCTACGAGGGTCATTCAGTAAGTAACGAGACAAATCGGTGTAACTCAAAAACGATTTATTTAATCAATACAAAACTTTGGCTACTTTTCAACATGGCTCCCGCAAGATTTCTACCCGTCGTTCTTCTAATTTGTGTATCTTCTTCTTCTTTCTTGGCTCTACGGTCCACGCAGGACCTTGGCCTCCTCAATTACTCGCTGCCATTCCTCTCTCACCTCCGCAATCCTTCTCCACCTTCTTATTCCGATGCTTTTCAAGTCGGACTTCACTTCATCCAACCAACGAAGTCTCGGTCTTCCTCTTCTTCTAGCCCCTCCAGGGTGACCAGCCCACATTTTCTTGGGAATTCTTGCATTTTCCATTCATTCCAAATGTCCCAACCATTTAATTCTCCCTCTTTTTATCCATCCCACTAGATCCTGATCCTGGTACAGTTCCATCAATTCCCTGTTTTTTCTTATTCTGTACCTCTCACCTTCCTTTATAGGACCAAAAATCTTCCGTAGGATCTTCCTTTCCCAAGCGTTTAAAATTCTGCTATCCTCTTTAGTCATCACCCACGTCTCGCTGGCATACGTAGCAGTAGGCCTTAAAATGGTCTTATATATTACCAGTTTCGCTTCCCTAGAGAGCGCACGGAATTTTAACATTTTCTGAAGAGCCCAGAAACACCTATTTGCGGCCGTTAGTCTGCATTTAATTTCAATGCCGCACTCATTTTTCTCGGTCAAGACTGCCCCTAAATATTCCAAGCAGCCAACCTTTTCGAAATTATAAGGTGCACACACGGCCTCCACTTCAGGTATTGTGCTCCGTCTGGTGCTGACCATAAGCTTCTTTTTCTTCATTAATTACCAGGCCTAACTTTTTCGATGCTGTTTCGAATTCTTGAAATGCACCCGCCAAAGCTGCCTTCGATCTTCCCGTTAGCACAACATCGTCAGCGTACGCCATATGTTGACTTAACCTATTATATATTGTGCCATTTGGGCAAGTAAGTATGGCTCTTGTAGCCTTTTCTAATGCCAGATTAAAAAGTAGAGGGGGTAGCGGGTCCCCTTGCCATAAGCCTTTACGTAAGAAGAATTTCTCTGAGACTGACCCCTGCACCTTCACACAACCTTTCGCGTCAAGCAGAGTCATTGCACTTAACCTTATTAATTTATCCGGGATACAAAGAAGCAACTCATTTCTTCCCAAACTGTCATATGCCCGTTTGAAATCGATAAACAGGTGGTAGAGAGTTACATCATACTCATAACATTTCTCCAACATGTTTCTTAGGGAAGAGATATGGTCTATGGTTGATCTGCCTTGTGTAAACCCACTCTGGTATTTGCCAAGTATGTTTTCAGCCCATTTATTTAACCTATTCATTAATAGGGCAGAGAAAATTTTGTAGGCTGTATTTAAGAGGGATATTCCACGGTAGCTGTTACACTCTTGCTTGTTTCCTTTTTTATAAATGGGGCAAATAATTGAAATATTCCAACCTTCAGGCATCCTTTCAACAGTCCAAATATCCCAAATCAGACCATGAATTTCTTTCTCCAACTCTTCGCCTGTATACTTGATAATTCGGCTGGTATACCATCCTCCCCTGCAGCTTTGTTATTTTTGAGTGCTCTTATAACGTCTATTACGTCTTCTAGCTCAGGTGGTTCCTCTACATCGGCGTCTTCCTCTTCTATCCTTGGTAGACTTGGAAGGACTTCGGTCCCTCCATTATCAGCAGGGTCGAACAAATTTCTAAAATACCTTGACCATCTTGCTAAAATGCCTTCTCTATCACCCACTAACTCTCCTTTCTCATCAAGACAGAGATTTACCTTGGGATCAAAGCCAGCCCTTACTTCCCTTAATCCCCTATAAAACTTTCTGCTATTATGGCCGCTAAAATCTTTCTGCAAATCTTCTAATTTTCTTCTTTCTAAAGCCCTCTTCCTTTCTCTACACAGTTTTTTAATTGTTGCCCTCTTTTCTTTATAATTCTCTTTGGCTGTTCTGGTCATCCTTTGCAACATAACTTTCCTAGTCTCATTCCTTTCAAGGACTGCTCGCGCACATTCCTCGTCATACCAGTCATTCCTAATCCTCTTGCTTCTTCTGCCTACTACTTCCTCTGCTGCCAGGTTTATAGCGGCTTTTATCCTAGTCCACTTACTGTCTATACTGCCATCAGAATTATCATTTTCCTCCAAAAGCTGTCTCACTTTTCCTGCATAGGCCTTTCTTTTTTCCTCGTTCTTCAATATTTCACTCTTGTATGCAGCAGCTATCGTACCTCCTATTCCATTTCTTTGTTTCACGGCCAAGCTTTGCTGGTACTTTACTCTCACCATGAAGTGGTCACTGCCGCACTCTGCTCCTCTGCAGCTTCGGATATCTTCTATATCCGAAGCATGCCTTGATTCTATTAGGACATGATCTATTTGGTTTCTTGTAAGACCGTCCGGTGAAACCCAGGTCTCTTTGTGAATGTCTTTATGCTGAAAGCTATACACATTCCTTAATCGGATGCAAAGTCTTGGCCGTTCTCATTGGTACATTCATGTCTACTAAATTTCCCTATGACCGGCATGTACCCTATCTCCTTCCCAGTCTTTGCATTCAAGTCCCCCAGCACCATTTTCACATCATGCTTGGGTATACTATTATATGTTCTTTCCAGGACTTCAAAGAAAGAATCTTTCTCTTCCTCTGACGTGTCCTCTGTAGGGGCATGCACATTTATCAGCGTAACATTAAAGAATTTTCCCCATAGCCTAACCGTACAGATCCTTTCATTTACTGCCTTGGAATTGATGAGGGCGTGCTTGAGAGTCTTCTTAATCATGAAACCAGTTCCAAGGATGTTCGCTCTGTGTCCACTGTTTATAAGCAGATAGTCTTTCAGTTCCACTAATTTGTGTATGCTTCTGGCATAAAAACTTTGGGTTGATCTCGAAGTCACTTTTGCACCTGATTTTCAACTTCTTCATTGGATTGAAAATATTTCCCACGTTGATTTCTCTTTCAGGGGCCTCTTTAAAGGGTCCAAACAAATGGAAGTCCGATGGGGCAAGGTCGGGGCTGTAGAGGGGATGTGGAAGGATCTCCCACTCCACTTTCTTTGTGGACGTCCGTAAGTTGTCTTGGAACCCATCTCGCACAAAATTTCTTGTACTGCAGCTTATTCTGAATAATATTGTGGACAGTTCCAACACTCATGTGCACTTCTTTAGCTATCACTTCAACAGTAATACGCCTGTAGTCCTGAATTAACGAGTTAATGCATCATTGGAGGGAGGTAGTTGCATCTTCAACCGGTCGTCCACTTCGTTCCTCTTCAGACACTTACACGGCCCCTTTTAAACTGTTCTACCCATTGTAAACGTTTGAACGGTTCAAACAATTATTCCCGTACACTTTCAACATTCTTTCGTGGATTTCACTACCTCTACAACTAAAAATCTAATCATTGAGCGTTGTTCTTCTGAGCGGACTCGCCATTGTTAACTGAATACATTTGAGGTTATGCTTACCAATTACTCTCGAACACCTGATGAAAAACTAAGTACAAGGATGCCACTAGACGCACTATTGTATTGAATGAACAAACCGTTTCTGACCTTCAGCGATTTGTCTCGTTACTTACTACAAAACTGTTTCAAAGTTTTCAACCAATCAGATGCATAAGCAGTGCTAAAACTGCATAACAAAATCAATAACGTGTTTTGCACTACCTACTTCTTATATAATTACTTATAGATTGACTGAAATTTATCAATTAGATAAACTCTAATGATAACAGTTCAGAAGCAAAACCATCCAACGTCTAAAGTAGCTCCTTTCATAAGTTCATTGTTTATATCCAGATTTCAACTGAAACTAAGTGAATCTAGTTAAATGTTATTCTTACTCATAAAGATGTGTGTGTGTGTGTGTGTGTGTATATATATATATAATATAAGAAAATTATTCTTTAAAAGTACTGGTTGTGATTTCTTAAGTAACGAGAGTGAGCATCTGCTATTTATAATTAGAAAAAAATCTGTAGTAGAACATCCATACAAGTTGCTCTTCCTACGATTCTTATAGTGATAAAGTTTTTAGAAATTTGACTAAATATTGAGAAAATCGCGGAGATATAGAAAAAGTTGAAATTCGCACTGTCGATCAACTGATATTTTTCAAATTCGGAAATTTAATGACATATTTAATTTTTATTAGCATTTTATAGATGGTAGAACTGGACACTTCATTCAAGAAGGATGTAACCCTTTCAAAGAACCCCCCCCCCCCGAACCAGAAATCAATTTTCTCGAAGACAAGTTTCAAACAAAAATCATAGGCCTATGATTAGTTAATAAACCACAAATACAACAAATCTGTCTGGTATACTCCAGTAAATCGAAGAAGACTAAAGAAAGCGTTCAGAAAATGCACATTAATTTCTGGTCAATCTATTTTCTTATAAACACCTAATTTCATTAGTAATTTAATTCTCATTAACATTTTACGATGGGAGTTGCTGCTATATCCTGAGGTTTTAATGGACACTTTAAAGGGAAGCCTAATGTCACCCCTCCCCCCAAAAAACCACAAAAATGAATTTTCTTTGAAAAATGTTTTAAACAAAAGTGATTTACCGTTATTTTAATTATGCTGGCCACATATATACAGGCTATTTTTCTAAAAACCATATTTTAGCACCTCAAAACGTGTTTTATAGTATGTAAGGAATCGTTTAAAAAAAAAATTATACAGTAGTACTTCCGAGATACTGACATTTACAGAAAATTTGCTGTTGTATCTCAATTTTGAGACCAAAAAGAGAATATGAAAGTTTATACAGTTTTTATTGACCTTAATATTGCTTATAAATAAAGTAATGTGATGCCGTAATTTTTTTTTTTAGACAAACCTACTAATCTGATTGAGACTATTTTGAATAGCATTATGTCCAAAAATACTGATTGTGAATTTTGGTGGTAAACCTGATCACAATTCTTCCAAATCAACATTTTATATTTTTCTATAGTGTTATTTGGGCGTATATTCGAAATTGAATACTCATAAGGAATACTATATGAATACGAATTTTCATTGTAAAAGAAAATATTAAAATACATTATATAATGGTAAAAAAATGAATAATTATATTAGGGATTTATAATGAAATGCAAATATTGTTCAAGTTTAATCATTTGAATGAATATATTATTGTTCACAAGTTACTTTTATCATACAAAATAATAGAACCTCGCTCAGTTTTCATCTGAAATACATGATTTCAATCCATTGAGTAAAAAAAAGCAGGACATTAATTTGAATCACACTGTACTTTTTAATTAGCTTACTTCTATGATTTTATTTTTTACAAAATTCGATATTTCCTCTTAATGAGGCATTTAAATGTAGTTTACAAACTGTTAAAGATAACTTGTCTTATATTAGTGCTATGTTTTCTATATTTTGAGTTAGGTGATACTGATATTTGGGTTATGCGGGTACTTTTTACACAGGTACAGTATTTTTTAGTAGAAATTATGTTACTTTTACATATTGCAATTCAACTAAATTATATAAGTTATAAAGGTATTGTTTAAATTACTGAGGAATAAGTTACTTACTTGTCTATTTAAACATATAAATACCAATCCCACCAAACAATAAATATGAATTATAGTAACTTTTTGGACACATTAGGCTTTTAAAGTTAATTTAAGATGTAATTGCACTTTTGTACAAAAATAGAAATAAAAGTTTAATCTGCCGCATTTTTTAAATTGAATTCAGTATTTATGTGAAATTTTGATAGTTTTAAAAAAACTTTATTGTTTTCTTAGCAAATATAGTTTAGAAGATGATAAAGCATTGCTTTAAATGCGTTTAAAGTCACGATTTTGAAGTCATTTATCCTACTTAGGTCGTTTTACCTTTCTCTTAAACATTTACTTCCATCATTTTCTATTTCTTTTCACTTATTAAAAACAAAAATACATTTTAGGCAATATTGAATAATTTTGTTTAAATTTTCAGTGGCTGCTGTTAAGCTATCTATCAAAACTTTATTATGCCAAAATAAAGCCGATAATTATTTCTTATTAAATTTTTCTTGATCATATCAAATTCGAAATTTAATTTTTCAATGGAAATATATATCTTGAGTCCCTGATAAATATGAACAAAAAAATGTTTTTAGCAATGTCTTTTATGTATTTGCATTCGACATGTAGATTACGAATAAAATCCATCAGCTGGAAAATGAAAACCTCACTGAATACCTTTTCTTTCTAGTTTTCACGATTTTCTCACTTTCATTTTTACTAGGAAAATTAATTTTTGAAAGGAAGGAAATTATATTAAAAATTCATTAAATGCATTTTTAACTTCCTAAATTTGGAGAAAAATCGGTAAACCAGAATTAGGAATTTATAACGCGGCAACTTTAATGCTAGCACCCAAACAGCTGTTAAACTCAGCCCGCAGGTCCAAAACTAAGTTGCCGAGTTATGTACAGGTTAGGTTTTATTTTCCTTTTTTTTAAAAAAGACCTCTCACGATTTTCTTTAAATTTGGAATACTGTTTGCACAAATATAAATTTATCACTTTTAATTGAATCATTTTTCAGGGGGAGAATATTCTCGAAATTTATACCTTAACATAAAATTCAATTAGGTCTATTGCCATACAGTTGCAGTTAAAGGTCAAGAAAACTCAGTTCGAAGAATACGCATTTAAGTTTGAAGAATATTTGTGAATTAGAATTGTTATAATTAGAGCTAAAGAAAGTCACGTAGAACGTTTTATACCAGATTTTTGTTACCATACTTTATTAAGTATTAGTTTTTTATTTGACAATCATTGAGAAAAATTTATTTTTCATCAGCTTTATATATCTCTTTCTAAATATATCCAATTGTAGATAATTGTCTAATGGGGAGAATGTCTTGGCCGAGTTGATTTCTGTAGGCAGACCGCAACAATCTCCTAATCACATGCTGCTGCTCATATCCAATCTTTCTCTTCATTTTCTCTTAGTGCGCATGCCCAATTTCTAGTTTCCTTTCTATTTGCGCATCTACTTTGTTCATAGTATATTTCAATTTATTTAGAGTTATTTGATTTTTTTTCTCTAACTACTGTTTAGAGGGAGTATTGCGATTGGGCCAGATTTTCGAAATTGAGTTTTCACCAAAAATACACGTTTTGAGATCTCCTGAATACAAAAAAGTGGTTTTTAGAAAATGGCCTCTGTGTGTGTGTGTGTAAATATATGTAAAAAGAATAACTCAGAAACGAAAAGTTGCAGGAAGCTCAACCTTGTTATTCTGTGTGTGGCACCAAAAGTGCCACATTACTGATTTTTTTTTTTTCAGTTTTTTATGATTTTCACAAAAACGGCTCCAAAGGATTTTCCATGAACTTGGTATATCAACTACACATACAAAAAGCTACAACTTTTATTTGAAACATTTCTCCTGAAATATTCATTTAAAGGCACTTTTGGGAGAGGGGTGTGGTTATGGTTTCCTCTAAAAGGCTATTTCAGTTTATTACACAATTCTATCATCTAAATAATATTAATTAGAATTAAATATGTTGTCGAAATCCCGAGTTTGAAGAAAATCGGATGACCGGAAGTGCGATTTTAGTCAGTAGGTTTATATGGGGGCTTTGGATAATAAATTACAAATTTGGAAATTTAGATACATCTAAATTCTTGATTTATTGATAAACCAAAATATGTATCATTTGTAATATAATATAATTTACAACATTCTCAATTGTGATTCCTCAATAACTTCTACTTATCCAATCTAGAGATATTTTGTTCAGAAATCTTTAGATGAAAATTAGGATCTCTTGAAACAAGGGAAAATTAATATATAAGCTATAAACAGGTTTCAAGGTTTTAAGCGATTGAAAGTTTCTTGTTTACTATTAGATTAATGAAGAAATGATATATAACATAATCTATTCAAAACTTTATTGGCAACAATCTTTGTATAGGTAAACAAAATTTTAAAAGAATTAAGTTTTTATAAGAAAAAAAATATTTTAGTTGCTTTCATTTAATATTTGAATAAAAAAAGAATTCCAGTTGTTATAAATATTTCTTTTTTTGGTTTATCCACTTTTAGAGAGATTTTAATAAAAATAAGAAAATAAACTGATTATTAGGATACAATAGGCTGAGAGAGGGAAAGCGGAAATGTTAGTTCAAATTAAATATTTTTTTATCTAAACTAAATCCAAGATGGATGCAAGGTTGTTTAAAAAATAAAAAAAATAAACCGACATCATGTGGGAAGACGAATTAAATCGTTCCGTTACAAGGGTTCCTAAAACATATTTTAGATTTCCGTAGCTAATGAATATTCTTTATCAATGAACTTAATTGAAATAAGAAAACTCCAATTCACTGAAATGGCAAATTTTCATTAAACTTATAATTCTTATTAATGTTTAATACTGTTGGTGGTGTTTGTATGGAGAATAACACAAGAAAACTGGAAAACCTTCCCGCTGTACCAATTTGATTTAGATTCGGAATTTTGACATCACAATTCATTGTAAATAATATTATGTAGATGATAGTAAGTAAAGTAAAGTAATGCCTTTTTTTCAGGTGGGCTTAAGGTCCAACTACCAAAAATTAGGTGTCGTGGACGGGATGGAAGCACCTACTTTACTAATAACTCTTTTAAAACTAATATAAAATTTAGCAAATACGCGGGACTCGAACTGGGGATCTCCCAGTTACAAGACCATGCTCATAACCACTACACCACACCCGCCGCTATGTAGATGATAGAATGATATACTAAAATAGCACTTTAGAGGGAAACATATAGAATGATATACTAAAATAGCACTTTAGAGGGAAACATAACTCCGCCCCTTCCCAAAAAGTTCCCTTAAATGAATTTTCCTGGAGAAATTTTTGAAATACTCATTTTTTAATATACTAAATTTCAAGAAACTTTTTGGAGCCTTTTTCAAACTCAGAGGTCTTCAGAAATTTCCGTTGAAAACTCAATTTCAAAAATCGTAATAATTTCTTCTTAAACAATAAGAAAAAAAATAAGGTGTTAACGAACACAGTTCGTTTGTAAAGACAAAAGATTATTATTAAAAGTTATATCAAAATCAATAATTTTTTTTATACAAAATATTAGGTACGTGTGCAAATGAATTCGTGTACTTGGATGCTGGCACAAAAAATCTAAGAGTAAGAGAAAATTAAGTGATTTCCTCAGAAGTTTGTTTTTTTTTTTAATTAAGCTTAAAATTTTTAATGAAGAAATACATAAAAAAAAAATGTGTTAATATCCTTTTTGTATATTTAAATATAACAGTAATTCATTATAAACTCAATACAGTACACTGATGTAAGAATTGGTTTCAGTTGACCTAGAAAACACTGAACCGCGTTAAAGCAAGTTCTCATATGCCTGATCTTGCATACGTTCACTTCTTTTATTTAATAAATTAACCTACTACAAAAAATGTAGTTTTGTTAAATATTTATCAATATTTCATGTATACATTATTTTAGCTGAAATATATCCGTTGTATGGTTTAAATCAATAAATCTTTGTTTTTAGGACATTATGTTAAACCAAATAGATTAAGCGCTAAATTATTTTAATTGATGTGAAAAAAAAAAAATCTGGTACTAAACACTCACACAACTTTCCCTTACTCCTGTTCTCAAAATTAGAAATTGACAAATGTTATAGTTTTTGTACCAAATATAACGAAATTCCTCGAAAACTGAAAAAAAACTGTTCAGTAAAAGCGCACTTCCGGCTTACTAATTTTCTTAAAACTTGGAATTTTGGCGATCTATTTATTTCTAATTAATTTTGTTTGGATGATTAGAATTGTATAATCAACTATGATAACACTTTAGAGGAAGCTGTAACCCCACCCCTCCCCTAAAAGTGGCGTTAAATGAATTTTCCTAGAGAAATGTTTTAAATAAAAGGCATGTTTAGTGTTTATAAGAAGTTTCAAGAAATGTCAGAGCCATTTTTGAGAAAATCGCGAAAAAGTGAAAAAATCATTTAGTAAAGTGTTAAAACAAATGCAATTCCGGCTATCCGATTTTTTCAAACTCGGAATTTCAACAACATATTTGTAATTATCATTATTTAGATGACAAAATTGTCTAATAAACTGAAATAGCAGTTAAGATGAAAACCTAACCCCACACCTCCCCCAGAAGTGCCCTTAAATGCATTTTTCCGGAGAAATGTTTTAAATAGAAGTTGTAGCTCTTTGTATGTGTAGTTGATATACTAAGTTAGAAGAAAATCGTCGGGGCCATTTTTGAGAAAATCGCAAAAACGTAAAAAAAAAAAAACTAGTAAAGTGGTACTTCCGGTTGAGAAATTTTGACAGATAACGCACCTTCAGATCCCATGGTGATACCTAAACGTAATATCAAGTTTTAACTTTCTACGGTTTTTTGGTTTTGAGCTATGCTGTTCACACACAGACCATTTGCTAAAAACCAGTTTTTTTTGGACTCAGGGGATCTCAAAACGGGTATTTCCGGTGAAAACTCGATATCGAAAATTTGACACGATTACAATACTTCCTCTTACTAGAAGTAAGAGAAAGTAATAAATGAATTAACAAAATGATTAAAAAGAGTTAAAATTAGTTTAATAAATGAGATTGGAATTGTGATGGGTTGAGGATATACACAAGTCCACACTTTGATAACAACTGTATTATTAATATTAAGTAATACATACTAGTTACATTAGGGTGGGGATAACCCTTACATCTCCCTTTTTTTTTTTTTTAATGAAAAGACTACATATGTAATAATTATTAAGACAAAACTTTTAAAACAAATAAAAAGATTACTGGATTAAATTTAACTAAAAATATCAATTAACTTTAAAATTCTTCTAATTTTTTTTTTTTTTTTTTAAACACTAAATTTTAAACAAAATTGTCTAAACTCTATCATCACTATTTACTATCACAAGCTATCATCACTATTCGAACTATCATTTCTTGGTTTGCTGTCCTTTTTTCTTTTTTGGAGATTTCTTTTTCTTTGGAGTCTGTGGTTGCCAGGGTGGCGGCTGTCGAACTGGGCGTCCACTAGAGGTAGTTGCTGGTGGATGGAATACTTCGCTTACCGATTCATCAGCAATCTCTTCAGTCTCCTCAACTTGATTACTTTGTTCTACTTCTTTCTTTTTCTCGTCTTCAATCTCTGAATTCTGAGGTTTAATTTGTTCTTCACTGGCTTGTTCAGGTTGTTCATCTAACATTTTTTCTTCTATTAAATTTGGAATTCCCTTTAAAAATCTTCTATTTCGTATAAGCATTCTTCCTTCTCCGAGTTGAACTTTATAAGTTCTTGGTGTCTCATGCTTTGATTTTATGTGTCCAGGAACCCATTCTCGTTTTCTCTGTACCATTACTCTTTGTTTATGCTCTAATGATGGTAATGCCCGTGAGCCTTTGTCATAATACATTTTTAGTAATTTCTTTTTGTGTATAATTTTGTGGTGGGTATCCTTAATAGGTATTATCTGAGGTATCAGTTTATTTGTGTGTATAGGTAAGTTATCCTTAAGTCTTCTAGACATCAGCAGTTCCGAAGGAGATCTCATGTCTCCAATTGGCGTATTTCTGTATTGTAATAATGCCAAATACCGATCATTATTGTTTCTGTACGCTTTTTTTAATATATTTTTGACAGTTTGTATTGCTCTTTCTACCATACCGTTTGATTGGGCATACGTAGGGCTGGTTATAGTGTGTTTAAAATCCCAGCTTTTAGAGAAACATTTAAATTCGTAAGCAGTGAATTGAGAACCACCATCTGTGATAATAATGTCTGGAATACCATGTCGAGCCATTATAGATTTTAAATGCATAATGACAGTAGCGCTGTCTAATTGTTGTAAAAGAGCTATTTCCACAAATTTAGAAAAATACTCTATAACCAGTAAGTAATGTTTATTAGCTAAGAAAAATATATCACATCCCAATTTTTGCCATGGTCTTATTGGAATTTTATGGGGAATCATGGGTTCTTTCTTGTTTGAATTTCTAAAAGTTAGGACAACTGTCACATTCATCAATTAAATCATCTATCTGTTTAGTCATTCCTGGCCAAAACATACTCTCTTTTGCAAGAGATTTGGTTCTCTCTCTGCCATGGTGACTTTGATGGAGTCTATTTAACATACTTCTTCTCAATTTTGTTGGAATTATTATACGGTCAAATTTACATAACAGATTATTCATTTCGGTTAGCTCCTCTTTATATTTATAATACATCCTCAAGTTTTCAGGTACTTGCTGAATTTTAGAAGGCCATCCATTTCTAATTATCTCTGAAAGAAGTCAGAGAATTATTATTTTTAAACCATTTATTATCACGGCTGAACGTTACTTATGGTCGTCTCTCATGATGATAAGCGAGCGAAAATAAAACAGTGATCCATTTATTTTCGAGTTTGACCGGCTGTTTTTGTTTTAATAATGGGTGCGTACGTAGAGCGGAGCCTCTAAAAAGAGATTACTGAACGCCTTACTCTAGTAAGTATAACCTTACTAAGGTTAGTAAGGTTTAATAAAACCTTAGGTTAATAACCTTAGAGTAGAGCACGTATTTTATACAGCAGATATCATGAAGTTTGGTAGAACTCACACTATACCGGCACCGAATAGTTTCCTCATTAGTTTTTCGCCATTTTTTAAAAGCGACCCAACGATATCCTCTAAATATAGTATATTAGTTCATAAATGTCTATGAAAGTTATTGAGTTGCAAAGTCAATTTGTTTTGCTTTTTTTTTTTTCTTCTTCTTCAGGAAAACTAATCAATTAAACATTCATTCGATTGACCTTTTTATCCTAGTAGGCTTTAGGCTTTCCTCTAAAATGCTACTTCATTATAAATTACCGTTCACCGTCCACTGCTCGGAGAAGGCACTAAGAAGGCTCCTGGGGGGCAAAACAGATCTTTCAGGTCGCAGTGCGTTAATCCCCTACAACAATCTACACTGTAAGAGGAAGTATTGTGATCGTGCCAAACTTTCGAATTGAATTTATAGAAGAAAATACAAGTTTTAAGATCTTTGAATACCATCAAAAAAACCCTATGGCGCAACAGTTCATGAAGGTCCTAGGCTTGCCAGACGTTTGGTAAGGCATGCCTTATTGGCTTTCAAGGTGTAACGACCCTGAAGAGGCTCATTGCAACATGGGCGATAGGTCAGTTTTTAGTAACCTACTGACGCAATCTAAACCCGGAATCTCGAAGGGTTTTTTCATGGAAATCTAAAAGATCAATTATTGCTGAACCATGTAAATGAAGACGACTGATGTGAAACTGTAATTAGAGATAAGTACCTACCAAATGGAACAAAGCTCAATCTACATACTCCTTAAAAACTTTTTCCAAATCTTTCTAAGTGACCCTCATATTATACAATTATGAAACATATAGAAAAGCAGAAACTGAAGCAAACAATTGATAAAAATGAAATTGTTTTATTTATATACGATATTTAAATCATTATAAAGAGTGATCAATATTTCAAAAGTTTCGTGCTATATATGGTTGCTACATAAGAATCATATGCTAGTAAATAATCTCTAAATGCAACAACCATGTGTATTACACAATCAACCACTACAATAGTCATTGGCGGGGAAAGGCCTCCGTTGTATGTCCGACGGCGCGTGAACTGCTTTCAAAACCTTTTTGTTTTACGCCCTATAATACCGCCATTTTGAAATGCTAAATGTCTAATTAAACATTATAATAACGGTAAGCGTAAAATAATCATCTGCGTCATTATATATTTTATATTAGAATAATCAGAATTTTTATACAATTTGAAAAAGAAATAACTAAATCCTCAAAAATTTTTTTTTTAAACATTTAGTTGAGGAACCTTAAAATATTTTGAAGACATGTTTAACCACAGGCCAATTATTACAAGTTTTGTGGAACTAATTTAAAATAAATTTTTACGAAGTAATAAATCAAGGAAGAGCTTGGCATTTTAAAAAAAATTCATTAAAGTTCTGAAGTGTAAAGAAAACCGTTTTATACGGTTTTAGAAAAAATCTGTAAAACGTGAATCAGAAATAACCAGAAATTAAATGGGACTCGGAATACAAAATGGAATCAGGCTGACTGATTTTAAAAGAAAAGATTTTCGGCATCGGAAATCATCCGTGGTGATTACTAAAGCGGAATATCCAAATGAGTCTTTCTCCTAAGCACTAATTAGAAAATAACTAGCGAGCACAATAATCAATGATTGTGGTGGCTTCACTATGATCATTATCCAATTCTCTCCTCTTATGCAGATCAGAAAGCTAGCTGATCTGCATATGGGAACTTGAAATCTTCATCTTTTGATGTCCCTGTATACGAAAAAAACATTTTTAGCAATTGGGCTTCGTATGTACATATCAAAACCTTGTACTAATATTCTGTGTAGGTACCATTTCCATCTGATGCGAAGTGCAATTCTATTGAATTTTTTTTCAGTTGTTCGTGATTTTTTTTCTAAAACGACTTAATTTAAACTTTGCATTCTCATAAAGACTTTTCACTTTTTTTGCCAAGAAAAAGTTTGTGCAGAGTTCTGCGAAAACAATCCTCAATAGCACTCGGTATTGCTGAACGACTCTTCACCAATTAGCTACATTTGTAATAGGATGTGAAGAGCGGAGAGAAACACAAAAATGACAATCTAGTTACTCGCTACCTAGGTCAGAGTAGAGTGGGAGACTCCGTATATATACAGCCGAGCTAGCCCTAAAGAAGAATAGTTTTTACAACAGTTTACGACCAGTTAACATCGAATCAGCAACCTTCTACTACCTTCTCTTCTCTCATTAGTCTCTGTAATATCTCTCGCTACCTAACTTCTATATATTTGTAAAGTCCTTGCACTTAGTGTGTTTTCTCCCATTATTTATTTATTTATTTATTTATTTATTTATTCATATAAACGGGTTTATACCCAGTTACAAGGTTATCAAAAATAAAATAAAATTTCTGTACACTAAAAACAGTTTACACATTAATATTATGACTAAGTAATTACTAAAATATAAGTTACTATAAAACTAAAATATTTTCTTAAGTTAAGTTGTAAGTACAATATAAAAGTAGTTAAAATAATGATAATTGAACGTAACATACAAGTCTTAATACAAAATTTGTAATATTATCACATCAATCATAGATCCTTTCCTAGTGAAAATTTAGTAAGTAATTTTTAAATTCTACAGGTGAAATGTGGAGAATATCACATTGCAGTTCGTTCGTTGATTCCATTATCTGGGAACAGGGCTAAATTTTAAATAGTCTATCTTGTAAGTAGTTTTTGAGAATAGTATTTTCTGTCTAGTAGTAAACTTTGGCACGTGAAAATTCAGTAAGTTAAGAACATAGGAGCAGTCAATTTGGTTGTGTAAGAGTTTATACATGAAAGTCAAATCAGTGTGTCGTCTCATTGAATGTAGTCTGAAGAGTCTAATAGTTTCCATGATCAGATCGTACAGTATGTCTAAGTAAGTTCCAGTCTCCCGATACCAAAGAAGACGTAGAAATAAATCTTCTTTGTATGGCTTCAATATGAGGGTCGGAGCTGGGGTCTACGGGGGCAGGCCTAAAGTTAAAATTAAGGCCACCGTCTTTCAGGCTGAAGTCGTGGCGTTACAACTCTGCGCTAAGGAAATTATAAGGCAAAGGATAGTGGGTAGAAGAGTGGCCATATACTCCGACAGTCAGGCAGCCCTGAAGGCACTTTCCTCACACCAAGTGGTCTCAAGACTGGTTTGGGATTGCCTACTTGCCCTCACCGAGGTGGGTACTCGGAATAAATTGACACTCGCCTGGGTGCCGGGACATGCGGAGTTCCTGGGCAATGAGAGGGCGGATGCCCTAGCGATGGAAAGTTCGCAGGATACCTTTAAAGGCCCCGAACCCTTCTGCGGCTTATCCAGGAGCCTCATTCAAACTTCTATCAGGGGTTGCGTTGTGGGAGAGAACACCAGGACAGAGGCAGGCAAAGCTCTTCATCAAAAGACATTTGTCTAAATTTACCAGAGACCTACTGAGCCAGACCCGAAGGGATATAAGGTTAATTGTGGGTCTACTAACAAGACATTGTAGGCTAAACAGACACATGCACCACCTACAACTTGCGGATAGTGCAGTATGCCGATTCTGCAAGGTAGAGGAGGAGACCCCGGCGCACATCCTTTGATTAGGTTTCTTCAATTGGGGACGGACAATCCCGAAGCTGGAAGCTTCATGACGGAGCCGCTCTCAGCTTTGCTAGGATTGATTAGGAGGGCAAAGCTGGGGGCTGTTCTGTAACGAAAGGGGATCCACAATAGACCTCGATTTGTAGGTCGCAGTGGAATGAGGCTCACCCCTCCTCCGCTTCTATTCTATTCTATGGCTTCAATAGCATCAGTATACGTTTCCTGATAAGGTGACCGGACAGTAGAACAATCTCCTAAAATAGGTCGTACCAGAAGGATCCTTACCTGAGGATCCTTAAATTGTTTGGTTGTTCTCTGAATAAAGCCTAAAATTTTGTTCGCTTTATTAATAGTCAATGTGCAGTGTAAGTAGGTTGAAAGGTTAGTTGTGTACGTAATACCAAGGTCTTTAATAGAAGTTTGTCTGTCAAGAAGAGTGTCATGTTTAGAAATAGTTATAGATGAGAGAATCGCGACAGAGAGTGAAAGATACTATTTCACACTAATCAGTGTTGATTGCATTTTATTAGCATTGCACCAATCAACAAGACAATCCAGAGAATGCTGTAGCATGTCAGCATCTTGAATGGATCTTATGATAGAATAGATCTTTAAATCATCTGCAAATAGAGCAAAATTAACATCTTGAAAACTGGAGGAAATGTCATTAATAAACAGTTTGAAGAGGAAAGGGCCAAGCAGTGATCCCTGAGGGACACCCGAAGGGACAGCTATTTTTTTTTCGAAAATGTCGATTTCAGTTTTTTATAATTTGGTATCTGCCTACTAAGTAAGAAGTGAACCAATTTAGAAGCGAACCATGTATACCGTAAGAGTAAAGTTTGTGTATGATTATATAGTGTCCAGCATTTATTCTAGTTTATTTCATCATAAAATCCTTTCACTCTAAATTTTCTCTCTCCTTCTCACATCCACTATAACATTAAATGCGTTGTTAGAATTACAAGCGAAGGAAACCAGAAATGAGACTTTAAAGAATGATTTTTTAAGTTTCCTGGATTTTCTCGAAAATGGCTCCAGTAATTTTGATTAAACTTGTAACGCTAAAAGTACATATGTACAGTAGCTAAGTACACATTTTTCTCCAACTCCAAATTAATACAATTTATTTTAGAGTGTATAAACTGAATTTGCTCGTGCAAGTCTGTCTTATCACACTGTCTGACAAACGCATCCTGAAGATGGGCGAACGCCCGAAACCGGTCGATGACCACAAAATTAAGCAAGCTACCACGGAAAATGTCTCTGAAAACCATATATTGTACTTGGTACCATATATTGAACCCTGTATTGTAGGAAAGCATAAGGCTACTGTTCCTCAGACCCCCCCCCCCAAATAATCAATCTTCCCAGGAAAATGTAATAAATAAAAGGTATGGGTATTTTTGTAAGTTGATAGTATACGATGTTTAAAGAAAATCGTTAGTGCCGTTTCCGAGAAAAACACGAAAAACTTAAATTAACAAAAAATTGCATTAAAACACATTTCCGCGTGATGGCTTTTGCCCGAAACTTTTATGCCAGATGCGGTAGCAGTGACAAAACGGATTTTACAAAGTTTGAAATTCTGCGATTTTTCATTTTTCGGATATTTTTTTTCACACCCACACTCATATATAGACCATTCGCTAAAAACAATTTTTTTTCGTACTCAACGGTCGTCAAAACATGTATTTCCGTGAAAGCACAATTTTGGAAATTTGACACGATCACAATTCTTCTTACTAGAAGTAAGAGTAAGTGAAAAAGGAATTTGTTGGCAACAGTGCCAATTTCCATGACTCGATTCCACTTCTTATAGAATATTTAGAATCACATTCCTTTGAAGATATTAGTAGTATTAGTTAGGGAGATAACCCCCTAAGGCGCAACAGCCCATGAAGGACAAGGCTTGCCAGACGGCGATTTGAATGGGGGGCGTGTGGTAAGCACGCCGCAGTTCCCACGCCGTTTAGTTCCGGCCTTCGCTGCCTAGGGCGCTACTCACTGTAGCTTCCCACTTTTTATCACGATGCTGGGTCAACATCGACTTTGCCCTCACGGGAATCGAACCCTGAATTCTCGTACGAAAGGTGAGTGCGCTAGCCACTAGACCAACGCGTGAGAACAGTTAGGGAGATATATTTGGAATAAACAATTCTTTATAGAGGAAATTCGCCACACAAACGATGTTCTGTTACCAGCCTCTGATAACTTATAGACTGAACGGAGAATAATAGGCTACGACTTGAGTACCAGGCTCACCCTAGAATCTGTCCCGAACTCCCACAAAAGCCTGGCAATTACAAGTATTCAGTCAATCTTGAAATCAACATTAGCCTAACTTAAATACTTGAAGAATAAAAAAAAAAAATGAACTTTCGAAAAAATCTAAACAAGCTATTAAAAAGGAAACAGCCCTTCTGGGAACCATCATTCAAGAGGTTATTTGTTGACGAGTCTCAACGAAACTCTCAAGCAATTGCTTTTAACAAGTAATCATCGTCCGCACTCAGCTCTCTGCCATGCTGTTCGAGCTATGCTATCTGACTAGCCTTACGGATCTTCAGGCTTGTTGAGGATCCGTCATAGAGAAAGATACTAGTTGACTTTCTTTATTTTCTAACCTTTATATATATTGACTATGAGGAGAGCATGCCCTACGATATCCAGAGCCCCTCGGAGCCCATTAGCTATCCCAAATTTGGTGTCTTCTCAGTGCTCTGCCAGCCTCTAGGGTTCTCTCGTTACAGACAAACCAGCCTTTCAGTGGACAGCGTCTTATAGGCTGTAGGGCGAGAAAATCAGTGCGCTACCACTAAGTTAATCTCGCCACTGTAGCTGCCCTTTTCCTCATCTGAGTTACCCGGTAGTTGTTTTTTCAAGAAGATAACGGGTGGATAAATAAATTCATGTTCCTTATTTTGCACCGAACATATTGTAGAGACATTAAAGATGACATTTATTACACTAAGATAAATAGATTTTTTAGATATACTAAAATACAGACAGAAGATTTTCATTTCAGCTTGATTAACAATTCTCTTCCTTTGTTACTGGAGATGGCCCGGTCTAAGAGGCGTTTGAGCGCCGATTGTAGTGGGGCCTAGCAGGGTGCGGTTAGAGCAGGTTGGAGAGATTGCTTTGGGTAAAGGTGGTTATTTTGTTTTTGAAGTTCTGAGTTTTCCACTTGTATTTTTTGAGGAATTGCGGGTTCTTGTTGGTATTTTATAGGTTATTGGTGTGGGATGTATTTATTGCATGGTTTTGTGTGTGTGGGTTTGGCTGTTTAAGGTTTTTTTTGTGGTTCTTTTATGGTGTTGTTTCCTTTTGGATCTGTGGGTTATTGTTGGGGGTTGCTAGGGCTTTGTTGTTGTGTGGATGTTTGCTTATTGTGTTGTTTGGATGTTGTACCTTTCGACAGCGTGTTTCCACTCTGCTTACTTGAGTTGAGCAGGGGAGGAATTTTTCCTTCTTTTTTCCTCGTTCTTTTCTTCCTTCTATTTTTGAGGTCGATGGCTTCACTAGGCGAGTGTAAGCGCAAGCTCAGGGACCGCCCGAATAGTGTGGAATAAAAAATACTAAAATAGATTAGTTTTTTATTTACTAAAATAATTTTGATATAAGGTTAATGAACGGAACTTATCTATTATTTATTATTATTATTAAATTGATGAAATTAATATTTTCTCTATTTCTTTTGTTAAAAACAGATGTTTCTTTAATTAAGATATATCTCACATCAAACAGGTTTCACTAAATTGCAACTTTCCCTATTTTTATTAATTACCTTGTGAAAACACGAGAATCTATCGAGTCTCTTAAGAAATTGCACTTAATACTTGCAACTTACAACAATTGTATTAAATAAGAGTTTTTATATTAAAAAAGAAAAGAAAAGTGAAATATGATATCAAGGTTTTATAATTTCAATTACACAATTCAAATTTAAATTAACGGTTTTATCAACCTTATTAATATTAAAGAATGAGTTCCAAATCACTTACGATACACATATCGTTAAATACTTTTTTTTTTTTAAATTTCCTTCAAATTTCAAAAATTTATCACGATCTCAATACTTACTTTAACAGAAAGTAAAAATTATTGACGTATATTTTTCACAAATATGAAAATAAACATAAACTATTCAAACTCTACAAATATCTTCTATTGCAAAAGGCAGAAGAAATGTTGATGTAAATGTATATATGAGATAAGCATTTCCTTTATTTCGTATGAAATTTTTTCAATGTTATTTAATGAGATTATATAAGAGATGTTGATCTGTTTGTTGCCATTGTTAACGGGCTTCAACATCCATTCATACATCCACCATCTTAAAAATCATAAACCGTACTTCCTCAATTATGGCTTGTTCATTTTTGAAAATTTAATGTTTTTAGGTTTTTAGTGTTGCTTACGTTAATTTTAATTTCTTTCATTATTGATTTATTGCAACAACTTTTTTTTTTTTTTAGATCTTTCCTCTAAAAAATTATGTTTCTAGAAAGTGGATTAACATCAAACGCAAGGGGATCAAAAACGAAAGTTTGTCTTACCAGTTTAGTATATTTTTTCCAGTTTGGTTACTTCTTTTTATATATATTGCACTAAGAGGAAGAATTGCGATGGTGTCAGATTTTCGTAATTCAGTTTGCACCAAGTTGTACATGCATTTTTTTGAAAGTCCTACGAATAGTTATATAATCGATTATATATAATAACTCAATACCAGAAAATCGATGAAAGTTTAAAACTTCATATTTCGTGCACATGCTGCTAGGGGATCCCACAATAAATTTAAAATTATAAACTATTTACATCAGATCATGAGTACTTCGCGCGATATGTCAAGAGAGGATCGATACTACTTTTATCACTATGTGTACCGTCCTAAATCAATATCGTAGCATATGGTTAGGGGAAGCCAAGCTAACTTTGGGGGAAAATCATTTAGTATTTAAATGGTCAAAATTGGCCCCAACTGTTACAATATTTAAAACTAAGACAACCACATAAGAGTGGATAAGATCACTACAATTAACAATAGAAAATATATAATAAAAAAAATCCATTACATTTAAAAATTTACTAAATATATATACTTAAAAATCTGGCATGAAACACTTGTATGGCTTTCTTTCTCTTACCAAATAATACAATTTAATAATAAATTTCCTTTAAATTTGCTATGTATAAAAATCTTTAGTTGAGCTGGCCATAATAAAGGAGAGAGGTTTAACATACATGAGTGGAAGCTCTGTGTTTCAACCAAATCTCGTAGTGGGAGTTTTAATTTCGCCCTTCTTGTTGACAGATTTGGTCCGCAACCTTCATGTCAGATGTGGTTGTAATATTTAAAAGGAATGTAGTACTTAAAAAGGGGCTTGCTACGATTTTTCGTTCTTTAGATATTTTAATAAAACACACACACACACAATATGTTTATATGTATAGACCGTTAGCTAAAACCATTTTTTACGTACTCTATGTAAAAACATATTTCCTCTTAGTAAGAGAACGTAAAAACTGTTTTGTGTTTAATTTATATTTAGAACTACACAAAGTTAATTCACTTTTATTTGCTCTTTATAGTAGGTTACATTGCTTTTTCTACCTGGTAACCAACAGAACCTTTCCGCTCACCATCTTATCAATGCTGCCAATTACAAAACAATCTACCTACATAAAACTTATCACAACTAAGAATTTGAATTTCAACCATATTGAAGTGAAATTTTAATCAGTGTTACTCAGCTCTCAGCTAAAGGATGTGCAGTCTGCTTTGTATGGATCAAGGCACATTGTGCGAAACAAGCTATTTGCGATGGGATGATCGTTAACATTAAAGTTCCCAGAAGTGACGTCTTTCCTGTTATCCAAAAAAAAAAAAAATATGGAATGTCTGGCAAGGTGAATGTGAGGAGTCTTTAAAGGGGCTATTTTAGAAATCCATAAATCATGAAGTTCATAATGCCGTGGCATTATGGATTGCCTATTAATAAGAAGCACGTAAGAATAATTTGCAGTATGCAAGCTAATCACAATCTATGAAAGGCCGACTGCCATAGGATTGGCATATCAGAGAACTCGCAATGTAACGAATATGGAGAGACGCAAACGCTAGAACATTTAAAAATCATTTGTCCCGGGCATGCGAGAGAAAGAAAAGTATTGTTTACCAAAATAACTGAAGCGATTACAAACCCTTTTAATTATAAAACAATACTAGAGGCAGTAACTTTAAAGTTGTGTTATGCCATATCTAAATTTTTAGATTCTGCAAATAGAAAAGTGTAAGGATTGGATAAGTAGAATATTAAAGATTAATTTCAGTTAGGCTGGCTATAGCTTTTTGCTAATGCCAAAAAAAAAACTTATCACAAGTTTAAATGTGAATCTAACGTCATAGATCTCACAGTACACCTAAAATAAATTTTCTCTGAAAATTGAAATAAAAAAAATCGATAGAGCAAATTATGTTGTCATTAATTATTAATAGGCCGAGTTAAAAAAAAAAAAATTATTTAACCTTTTACGAGAAAATTAAAAAACTGAAGAAAAAAAAAAAAATTATTTAACCTTTTACGAGAAAATTAAAAAACTGAAGAAAAAAAAACATTCAGTAAATTAATATTTCTGGTTAAGCGGTTTTTGATGGAAAATTAACTCTCAGAAGCGTTGATAGTACTTAAATGGAAAAATGTAGTTCGCGCTTCCTACGATTTTTGTTCAAACTACACACATACAACGGAAACTAAACAATCAGTTTTAAGAGGTAAGTCTTATGTCGCGTCATATACCCCTTCACACAACCTACACATTACATTCTCTAAAAATAACTCTTCGTATTCAGGGTAATCCCAAACATGTATTTGTGACAGAAAAATTTGGTATGTTTATGTTATGTTAACAATATACAGAAATTTTCTTCGTAAAATTGATTTTAAAGGGTTTACAAGAGGATATCCCGTTTTTACTTTCTCTTACTCCTAGTAAGAGGAAGTATCGTAGTCGTGTCTAATTTTCGATATCGAGTTTTCACCAGAAATACACGTTTTGAGCTCCCCTGAGTCCAAAAAAGTGGTTTTTAGCAACTTATCTCTGTGTGTGTGGTTTTTTCTGACAAGATGTGTGGTATCCCTATTGTCAGCGAATTTATTAATGCATGCTCCATACAATGCATATTACATGCATATCTAATACATATTGTAATTATAAATATATATTAATCTAAAGTTAACATTTAATAATGGAAGTTAATACTTAAAATTATTATCAAATTAGTATAGTGAACAGTTAAGTTTTTGTTAGTTTTTAAAACACTTTTATATTTATTGTACAGAATTTTCATTTTTATGATTCATAAGGTAAAATATAATTTAATAAGATAAATTACAATTATTTAATTTAGAAGTATAATGCAGTTAGCCTACAGTGCATAGAAAACATCACAGCCTTTCCAGATCAATGTTTTGAAGAATTTTGAAAAAGTTTGACATTATCTTTCTGGATCAGCTTGGATTTATTAAACATCAAATATAACCTTGAGTAACAAACTGCTTTAATAATGGCGCTCTCTGCTGGTCATGTAGAAAGTTAAAAATAATGTGGTCCCAAGTTTGAGGAGTTTGTCGCAGGCACGGGCTGGATTACTAATTATGTTGAAACGGTAGAGATAGGCCCTGTTTTTGCCATGACCACTTAGAGTTTGTGTGTGTGTAAGTATATATGTGAACAGCATAGCTCAAAAACGAAAAATCGCTGAAAGTTTTAACTTGAATTCCGTTTGGGTATCAACATGGGATCCGATTACGTTATCTGGCAACCGGACTTTACTGAATGTTTTTTTTTTTTCACTTTTTTGCAATTTTCTCGAAAATGGCTCCAGCGATTTTGTTTGAACTTGGTATAAATACAGATACAAAAATCTTCAACTTCTATTTGAAACATTTGTCCGGGAAAATGCATTTAAGGGCACTTTTGGAGGGGTTAGGTTTTCCTCTATAGTGCTATATTAGTTTACTATACAATTTTGTCATCTAAATAATATTAGTTAGAATTAAACGTGTTGTTGAAATTTCTTGTTTGAAAAAAATCGGATTACCGGAAGTGCGTTTTACTAAATTGTATTTTTCAGTTTTATGGTATTTTCTCGAAAACGCCTCCAACGATTTTCTTCAAACTAAGAATGTGAACTACACATATAACGAGCTACAACTTTTATTTGAAACATTTCTCCTGGTAAATTCATTTAAGTGGTTGGGGGGGGGGGTTATGTTTCATCTTAAGTGCTATCATAAGTTGATTATACAATTCTACAGTCTAGACAGAATTAATTAGAAATAAATAGATGGCCAAAATTCCCAGTTTCAAGAAAATTAGTTAACCGTAAATGCGCTTTTACTGAACAGTTTTTTTCAGTTTTCGAGGAATTTCATTAAATTGGTACACTAACTACAAAATTTGTCAATTACAATTTTAAAAACTAGAATAAGGAAAGTTGTGTGACTGTTTCGCACTAGATTTTTTTTAATTCCAATTGTAAGAAATTAGATCAGCAATAGTAAATTCGACAATTATTTCGCACACTTAAATGGGAAAGTCTGTACTGTATGAGAATGCATGGTCGGCTCTAGCAAGTGCTAGAATCATATTGTAACAGTTCTGCGCAGGGTCCACTTGAAAATGATTTCAGTTAATTGCATTAAAATAATTTCTTAATTATTTATTATCTTTCTAAGTGATTAATGATATTATTATCAACATAATTATTATTTTAATATGAATATAAAATTAGAAAAGAAAATTAACCCACCCCAAAAAAATTATATTGGGTGATATGAGTTGTTACATGCGCAACAAAAGAAGCCACACAATTCCTATTCATATTTTCAACTATAATAGAGACATGTTTTATGTAATGCTATAATGTTGTTTATAAAAAAAAAAAAAAAAACAGTTCTATTTAATTTTTAAATGTAGCAATCATTAAATGTTGGAGTAATAAGCTTCAAAGCTCCGTTCCGCCCAAATTAAACTTAACAGAAAACAGGTCAAACTTAACAGAAAAGGTCGTTCAAAAATGTTGTTTCCAATTTGCAATATTTTTTTTCTCTCCATGTGCACTTAATGGTATTATTTCAGAAAACAATCAGGAATGAAAGATTCCGAAAATAATTATTAATAGTTTTATTTATACAAACATTATAAGTTAAAATTATTCAAAAGAAGACACAAATATTGCTGTAATATGAACTATATAAAATACCCTGAAATAGAACTTTGTGGTTTTGTTTGTAGAATATAGACAAAATATTGTTTGTCATAATTTTTATGCCTTGAGCCGGGTGTAGAATACAATTTAAATGAAATTATTGCATTACAATAAAGAGGAAGTATTCGTTAATATCAGATTTTCCAACTAGAGTTACAACCAGCGAGAAAACTTATTTTCGGCCCCAGAGACGAAAAAGATAGTTTTAGACTTTATCCGAAAGTCTAATTCAGCAAATGTTTTTGTTTAGTTTACAGTTTTATCCAAAACAGCTCCAATCTTTGTTCTTATATCTGTTCACTTGAAATACAGGCTATCAGGACAATTGTTACCCGGATAGCCAGCCAGAAAATAGTTTAATAATTACCAATTTAATGAGAAAATAAGATCTTTATCTTTTATCATCTTCTAGAGCCGTCAATATGATATAATCACTTTTCAATTAAATTACTATAAATGAACAAGTAAATAAATTAAGTCATTTATGAAAGTAAAACACAGTTTTGTCCATCTGTTATTACTTTCTCGTACTTCTACCAAGAGAAGCTATTGCAATCGTGCCAGATTTTCGAAATTGAGTTTTTACCGGAAACACATGCTTTGGGGACCGCTGAATACGAAAACTGTTTTTAGCGAATGGCTTGTGTGTGTAACAATATCTCTCAAATACAAAAAACGCAGGAAGCTCAAACTTGATATTCCGTTTAGACACTACCACCGCACGAGGCACCAAGATTTCGGGCAAAATCCTTCAACCGGAAGTGCGACTTTACTGAATGGCTTCTTCAGTTGTTCATGATTATCTCTCAGTGTGTTTTGTTAGTATTTTCGGTTGTATGGCTAGTTGCTTGTTGCACAGTTTACCTGCTAGCCCATTTATTTTAGCTTCTTTGCGAAGCAGAGTGTTGTGTTTTATAGAGCATATCTTGTATGAGCCTGCTTGACAGTATTCTGTACAATGCATCAGTTCATGCACAATCCTGCCCTCTTTACTACGCTGAATCTCTCGATAATGCTTAGTTCCTTAAACTGTCTACAATTGTATAATTTATTATTGTTTTGACACACCTCGCACATTAGTCTCTAATAAAAAAGGAAAAGTACTTAATTTTAATATGCAGAAGCTTGGAAAACTTCAGTTTTTTTTATAATGATATTCTAAGTAAAAGTGACTTTCTTTGTTCATGTGAAGTGGGACATACTAATAATGTATCAATGAAATTAAAGATTAATTTAGCTCAACTATTACTACATAATCCTGCTAAACTATTTAAGCTAAAGTATAGCTATTAAATTTAAATTAATTATTCTTTACACTTGATTATATTTTTTATTAATAAATATATATGAAAAATGTTGTTTGCAGCGGAAAAGGCGATGACTGAACGCTCTATCCCGCATATTCGTGACATCTTCAGCACCCCATCGGCCGGCAGTGTTCAGCAGCAACCTCACGACAGTGCAGATAGTGCAGTGTGTACATCTTGCGAAGATGAATGCCCACAGGGTAGTGAGGAAGTGCGCAGAAGGAAGTCTGGCAGGTCTCGACCAAGGCAGGAACCAGATCTCAAGTATCTGGAACGCCATTTATCCATGAAAAAAACTATTAGGAAAAAGATGATGAGAGATCTGCAACAGGCATTTGTGGCTGATCCAGAGGTTTGTTATAATTTTTTAAATATTTTTCTTATGCAAGAAGCTAACAATTTTAAAGGACACTTATCTGATTAAAATGTAAACTTTTTTGTCGCTAACGGAATAAGAATTAGTGGAATCTGTTATAATACAAAAACATTGAAGAATTTTTTTAAAATCTAAATAAATGTCAACATATCTTAAGGTTTGTTTTCCTATTTTCATTTTTCCACTTTTTATTTGATAATTTCTCCAAACTACCAAACTAGCAAAATTGGACTGTTTGTTTCGACAAATAACTTATTTCTATTTATAAATCTGGTCTTTAATGAAGTCAAACTCCAAATCATTCCTCCTAAGTACTTTTACTTCCTCCTACTAGAAGTAATAGAGTTTTACTTCCTCTTAATTTTTGAAATTAAGTTTCCACCGGAAATACATGTTTCGAGGGTTCCCTTAATATGAAAAAAATGTTGTTAGCTATGTGTGTTTGAACAAAATATCTCAAAAACGAAAAATTGCAGGAACCAAACCTGGTATTCCGTTTAAGACAACCAGCTTATCAGAACGAATGTTTCGCAGAAACTGCGACTTTATGAACTGAATGGATTTTCCGTTTTTGGCTATTCTCTCGAAAACGGCTCCAATGATTTTCTTTAAACTTCGTACCTAAATACTTATCATTTTTATTTGAAACATTTCTAGAAAAATAATTTGTAAGGGGTTCTATGGGGACAGAAGTTAAACTTTCCTCTAAAGTACCACTTCAGTACAATATATTTTTCCACCAACTATATAATATTATGATCGTTAGAAGTATTACTAGAATTCCAAGTTTGAAGAAAATCAGTCACCCAGAAGTGCAACTTTACAGAATAAGCTTGTGTATTTTGAATTTTCTCGAAAACGGCAATAGGGATTTTCTTTACACTTGGAATGCTAAACTGCATAGATATAAACCTAATATATATGAAACATTTTTCCGAATAATTCATTTACAGTATTTTATGGAATCTGCTCCATTATCTGAATCGCCATCATAATGTTATCTGAGTTTTGTATGTTTTAGCGCTCCTCTGGATTACAGTTCAAGCACATTGTTTCTATCTCCCAAGGATACTGATCAATATGTACCCCTTAGTACCTCACCTCTATGTTTATGTTAGAGCAATTGAGTAAAATTTCCAAGCTTAATGAACATTTTTTTCATTTTATAAATATAGTAATTGCAGGAAGAGAAAGTTGAGTGACTAATTCAAACCAGTTTTTTTAACGTAGCAGCAATGAAGAGAAAAAAATATATCCTGATCGAGTAATGCATTTTTCTCTTCAAAGTCTAATGAGTGTATTGGATGTGTTACTCACATATAGAAAACTGAATTTAGGGCAAATCAGAAGCGGTGAATATATTTCATCATATGCAACTTTCTGAAAACTTATGAGAAAGTTACATTAGTTAAATTGCCTAATTGAAAAGCTAAGAGCTTCCATGTAGAATGTAAGCTCATAAATTCTAACCAAGCCTTCTGATTTACAAGAAAAGTTGCATTACTTAAACAAAAAGCTTTTCAATTAAACAGTTTTAAATTTTCATATAACTTATTCCTACTTTAGAACCAAGTAGATCATATTTTTTATTTAATGATAGTTTCATATGAATCAAGAAATATTTTGTAAATATTAGCCTTTATTATTGTCAAATTTGTTCACTATTAATATTAATTCGTCTTATGAAAATATTTTTAAGAAGGTTCTGGAATGAACTTCACTTTAGTTTGAAAATAACTTTATTGCATAATATTGCAACGTCATAAACATAAAAAAAAAAAAAAATACAAAACCAAAAGAAAGCTCCGAGTACGAGTAAAAAACAAAAAATTATTTTTCTTTATGCAATTTCTCCATTTTTAACTTTATCTTTTGCCTTTTTTCTTTTTCTTCTGCTGCGCTTTGCGCTGCTGCTGGGTTTGCCTTACCTCAGACATAGGACTTGTTGTTACTTCCTTCTTCAGGGAGCCACCAGCCATTTTTGTTATATCATATTGATCAGCAGCGTGAGCAGAACCTCCTTGAGTTCCTTTACCAACTTCCTTGTTCCTCCTGTCTTTCTTTTTCTTAAAGGTGGACCGTTCCCTCTTTGGTAACCATCGTTCTGGATCTGGATCAACATTTGGGTCATAATTCTTTGGCAGACGTTTTCGTCTACGAGATTTCTTTCTCTTCGCATTAACGTTTGGCGTTCCAGGAGTCTGTTGTACGGGGTCAACTTTAGCTGCTTTTTTAATAGCTTTCAGGCCCATCATCCAACTGGATGATTCTAGAGCCCCTGCATCTATATTAGGTGTAAGGTCGACTAAATGTGGCAACTCTTTACTCAAACGGTTTGCTTTTTCTGTATCAAACTGCGCATAAGCTATTATTAGCCTAGCCAATGTTATCACATCCCTACTATTCATTTTCAACAATTCTTCTAAACTGCTGGCAGCAACTTGGGGTTTACCACTGCGTAAATGAAAATCCGCCGCCTGACGCCATAGTGCACTCAGATCACCTACAGTTTTATTCTTCTGATTCCAGGAGACAGCTTTCTCAAACAATTTAGCAGCTTGTTCAGGCTCTCCAACTTCGAGATAAAGTGTTACTAAAGCACTTACTATACCAGGCTTGAAGAGAGAATCATCATCTAATGTGGCAAGCTCTTTTCGGGCTTCCCATAGCATGCCTTCTAATAACAGAAGCTGGACTTTAGCTAGACACATCTTTAGTCCTATAGAAGGGGCCTCTTTGCCTACTTTCTCCAAAAGTTTTCTTGCTTCTTCCGCCTTCCCCTCACGCATCAACACGGCAGCCTTCATTAATACGGCTGTTTCTTTTGCTTCAGGGTGTTTAGCCATTAAATCATCGCAAATAGCTAGGGCATGGTCGCCCTGATTCGTATAGATGTTTAACAAGCAGTTGTTTATGGATACCGTTCTTTTTTGAGAAGCTGTAAGTTTCAATTGCGTAGCTTCATTGAGAGTAGCTTTCATTTTCTTTTTGGAATCAAAAAGATTTTGATCACGATTAATTGCTACAATATTATTATTAGCTACAGCCAGTAATGCAATATCATTAGGCTTCTTTTTCAATACTGAGCTGTATATCTGCAAAGCTTCTTTTTCTCTTCCCTGAACATGATAAACGTAAGCTTGCTGTAATTTTATAATGTTAAGTTCTTCATCTATTTCTTCGACAGGCGCATCATCGTCAAAAGCATCCCTACATACTTTTTCAGCATATTTTAGTTTTTTTTCTGCATCACTATATTTCCCCTTTGCGATTAGATGGCACGCTTCATTGTAGGCTAATTCATATGTGTCAGACGTGAATCGAGGCATTTCTTGATCTTTTCCAGTAGCACAAAGGTTAACAACAATAGCAGCCATGTTGGTTTGTCTTTCATCATCAAAATCATCATCAGTTAACTTTATCACCTCCCGATATGCATCAAAACATTCTTGGAATCTTTCAAGTCGATAATACACCTGTGCTTTAAGTTCCGTTACTTTTAAAGGAGGATCTCGGACAGCTTCAAGAACTTCTAACGCTTCCTTTACTTTATTTAAACGATACATGGCATAGGCTTTTTCAAATTCTAGGCCTTGTCCTAAATCAGGATGTTTTTTGAAAGCCAAAAGAACATCTTCAAATCTTGACAGATGAATAAGAGAATAAATTCTTACATGAAAAGCTTTAGCATCTTGAGGGAAACTGTGAAGAATTTTATTGGCTATTTTTAAAGTACGTTCATGATCTCCTACCTGGCCATATTTTTGCAGTTCTACATATAAATTGTGTCGGTTTGCATCTCCCTGCTCCATGTTCAACCTCCTGTTAAATACTGCTTTGATATACAATTAAATGAAAAAATATAGTAACTAGAGATTAAAACATAAGCATATTACACTATTAACGAAATTACTCCGTTTAACGTAACAAACACCTAGCAATGTAGGCAACTACCTCCACGTAGGTTACTATCGATAATATGTTTGGTCAGGTTTTGGTTGAAGAATCTAATTCAGCGCTATCTTGCGAGCTTTAAATAAAACTAAAAGCATCCTATTACAAGAATATTATTATCACTTTTACTTTTTTTATTTTATTGCAATATATTAATGGCAAGCATAAACAAAATATTCAGTATCTTTTATGATTTTTTTCCCCGGTTTTGTTGCTTGCCAATTATTAAGTAAATAAAAAAATTAAGTATGTAAGTGATTTATTTAAAAATTCATGAAATTGCATGTCTTTTATTATGATTCAATAGACACAAAATAATTACAGTTTTAGTTATTTTACCTTGTTAAATTAAGACATAATTGTTTATTGAAGTAATAATTATGTTTTGTTTGTACGTAAATCTTCAAACTACCTAAGATTTTTTTTATCTTTTATTTGGCTAACTTTTTTTTTTACTTTTTCACGCAAGTTCCTGACAAATCATTGACTGGAGCTTTCAAAAAAATCATGTTTGAATCACTGAATATAAAACAAATGTTGAAGCTATTGATATCTCTCTCTGCATTTGTATGTGTGTGAAACAGAATAACTAAATAACAGGAAAAATACAATGAACTCAAACTTGATATTCTACTTTTTTACTACATAAGGCCAAAACGAAATTTCGGTCAAACTCTAAATGGTTCAGTCACTTTTTTTAATTTTTTCCTTGGAAAATTGATTTTTGATTGCAAGGGAAGCATTAATCTCAGTGAAAAAGCACTATTTTTACCATTTTGTATGTTGAAAGATGGGTGGATATTCGGTTACCAGCAATGCGATTCAGCAGCATGGGTTTTTAAAAAAAAAAACTCATTTGCTCAAAAACGCTCTAAATTTTTCCCCATATTTAAGAATGATCGTGGCAGACATGTAATGTAGTGTACTTGTCATGGCTCCACTAAATTTGGACTTTTTGTAGTATTATTATATAAATGAGAAAAAAAATTGAAATAGATAATACTTTAATTATTTAATAATTTACTATTTTAACTTTTAATGAATATATGATTCCACTGTCTCTCTTATAATAGGAACTTTATCCATTCAAAGCTTCTAAATCTTGGGCAACAATGAATGAAGAAAAAATTTAATATTTTTTCAAAAAAGTAGTCATTTTACATATAACTGATGAGAAGTCATAACTGATAAAAGCAGTCATTCATTAAAAACTGATGAAATACTCATCAATTTAATTTTAGTTATCAACAATAGTAGTAATAGATTAATATTCTTAAGGATAGATTTGTCCAAACACCAATTTAAAATTTTTGTTTAAATAGTTTCATGATTATGGGAAGCTTCGAAATCTGTCATGGTGAAATTCTTTCAACATCTATTCATAATTCATGTTGGACAATAGCTTCATAGTTTTAACTTTTCATATCAGACTTAGTGTGAAAGAAAACCAGATAAAAAATATTCAAAGGATAATACATATTACATACAGTGAATTCTTCGAATACCTGTTTCCTTTAAACAGTGCACTGTGGTCCAAGAAACACAATGGTCGAAATGGAACAGTATTTTAGGGCGTTGATTTTGTTTTGTAGCTATTTGCTGTACATTTGTAGCATTACTTGATTAAGTTTTTTAACGATGCAATTGATTAAATTTATTTACAATCTAATTCATAATGTATATTCGTTTAAATATTTCCTGTAATTGCAGGTGGCCAAGGAAGGAGATCTCAATTCCCTTACATTTACCGGCAAAAAGAAAGAAGGTTTCTTGGATTTCCTTCGCACGGGAGGTAAGGCAAGCAAAGAAGAAGATGGTGATTCAGGTAGAGGATCACCCACTAGGGAAGATAAAGATGAAGATCGAAGGCCAGCCGGCTTTTGGAGGAGATTTACAATTAGGAGAAATAAGCGGTAGGGAAAGAGATACTTTGAATAAGCAGGTGTCAGTTTGTATTACATTTATTCCTGTCCCTTGATTTTTTTCATTGATTTGTTTAATATCACATATTCAGCTAAGTGCATAACTATGCAATGTTCTCTTCATGTATTACAGAATGTATTTCTTTCCTTGAGAACCAAGTTGGGTTTGGTGTAATTCTAATTAAAAATATTTAATTTTTATTATAACACTAACAAATTCAATTTTTTATTTTTATGTTGCTGAGTGTTTTAGTTTTTATAATTGTAATGTTTGAATACATATTTCTTTTATCAGATACATTTCTCATATCGGATGTAAGTAAAGTTGGAGATTTAAATATAACATTAATGTAAGTTTTCCTTTCTACTAAACAGTAACTGTGATACATAGTTTTCTAATTATGAAAAATTAACGATTTTTTATGAGCATAATATTTCCTCAGTAAAGCATAACCTGAAGAACAGGCTGTCTCTGTTCCATCTACTGGGTAAATCACCAAAATACGCCTTAATGATTGACAATCAGTTACCCTTATTCCCTCTAAAAGATCTCATCTCTTCAGGCAAAATTATACAGTTTAATGATTTAATCATACATATTTACTCATTATATCCTACTATTAGAAAGCTACACTTCTGAGTTTTTCCAATTGTGACTAGTATTTTTATTTCTATATAATTCAATATTTATCAATTTAGAGATTTTTCTAGCCTAAAAGTGGAAGCGTTGCACTGTAATTAATACTTTATGAATTTATCTATTTCTTTTTCTTATAATTAAACATTAACAAAGTTTGCAATCACTTGTTTTCAATACCTTTATGTGATCCCGTCTCGAATATTTGGAGTCACTATGATAAAATGGATTCATATAGTATTATGAAAATTAAATCATTTGAGATTGTTCCTACCAGTGCACAATGATTTTATTTTTCACCAACAAAAACTAAATTTGATTATTACGTAGCTTTAATTTATCTTTTTAACGTTCTGTTTAATTTACAAGAGGGAAACTGAATGTCAGATACTTTTATGTAAGAGTTGAATATTTATATGAGTGTTATTAAAAATAAAAAAGAAAGGAAGGAAAACAAAGATCAGGGTCCGGAATCTTTTTATGAGAGTGCAGTTCATCTTTGTTGAAATATTTTCTAATTATTTTAAAATCCTCTTAACTAATATAAAAATATATATATATTTTTGTTAAGTTTCATTAGAATTGGTATTTTGTTGTTAACCTGTTGTTTTCTTTATATATTTTATTTTAATTAAATTTTATCCAGGATTATGTTTAATATAATCCAAATTAATTAATTATTTACTATAAACGTTTCATTATATAATATTATCAAGCATAGGTAAATGATCAGAAAGTGAAATTTTTATTCTTTAGTATGCTGGTCTTTATTGTAAAATTGTCTTTTTCCTTTCTTTAATTTTAAAGATTATAACAAATATTCTTCATTAACGCTATCTTTTGAGTGAAAATTATTAAAACAGTTTTTTGCTTCTTTATTCTAATTGATTAGGCAATGGAACTTGACACAAATTATATTTTATTTTGAGTTCTCCTTTCTAATTGAATCATTTAACAAAACCGAAGGAAACATATATGCATATTAGATCAAATCTAACCGATGAGTTTATCTTGTGGATGAAATTTTATCGTTCGTTGACTTAGAGAATGTTTTACCTAATATAAGTCATTTATATTATTCCTACTAGTATTTTTATAAGATATCTTCAACCGATAATTCTTTGAATTAGAATTGAGAATAGAAAGTTCTTTGTAAGTAAAATACATTATTCCCCTTGCATAAAATTGTCATGGTCGCGAAACAATTGTTTTTTTTAAAAATAAATTCTTGATATTATGTTGAGAAATTCATCATTTAAAACAATAAATTTCCACTGATATTTTATTATTCATTTTAGTTTCCAAATTAATCGCCAAACTGACATTTTTTTCTGTTCCTCTTATAATTATCTATATATTACATTCATAACAAATTTAAATATTTATTTTGTAAACTCTATTCTCCCAGTATTTTCATTTTTCCTAAAGGAATTATAATAATCCTATTAAAATTATCCTATTTGTATATTAAGCATTATTTCAAATCAAATTTACAGCGTTAAATAATTAAGAATTTTAGATACAATTATAATTTAATAGATCGTATGTAATTTTTAACTTACTTTAAGGCAATAATTGTTTGCTTCTTTTGTGATATATATAATGTAACATTTTTAGTATTTTAGGATGTCGTACTCAGTTTCATTGTTAACTATAGTTAGAATAAATACAAATGGTTCAAAAGAAAAAAAAGTGTTTTCTTTATCCTAAAAATATAATTCTGTTGCACTTTAAAAATATAACCTTTACACTTTTGTGTTTATAAAAATTGTTCAAAAATGTTCACCAAAATTTGCTGTGAACGTTGTTTTTATATAAGCTATTCTTTCAGAGCTCAAGGATACCAAATACAAATACAAATTAAAAATGAAATTTATTATACAATAAAAACTTAGAAAATTTTAAAAGTCCCTTACTTTCAGGTTTTTGACTGCTAAAATCCTCAAAAGGAAGAACAATCAATTGTACTTACTTTACAATTATTTACAGCAGAAACTACATTTATTATAAAAGCCTGTAATTGAATTACTCATAATACATTTCTTAGCTATTTGTTTTTAGAGATAGTCCACACCTGTTAAATCATCTTATTTCTTAATTGAATGTGTATATATAATTTGATCTAAATGTACATATTAAAAAGTTTTCGCCTTAATAACTTACAGAAACATTCTCATTCTGTATAAAGCTCCAGCTGAGGTTCCACATGAAAGGATTCCAAAGTTTTGTCGAGGGAAGGGATTAGCTCAATAGTAAAGCGTTTGACTCCCAAGCAGAGGTCTCAAGTTCGAATCCAGCAGTGCTGCCCTTAGAATTTTTCTTCCTAGAGTCTCTACAGCTCCCTGATGATAGGCAGGCAAGTCTAATGCCTGTTGAGAACACTGCTGGTGGCCGGCAGTGCACTGAGAAGGCTGCGGGCGCGCAATAGATCTTTCAGGTCGCAGTGCAATCCTAAAAGAATCTTTAAAAAAAGTTTCGGCTAATAGAAATAGTTAATATCTAAATACCGAGCCTACCAGAACCTATCTCATCAGAGGAATTTTTTTCATTGCAATCCACCATTAAATTTTGTGGTTTGAATAAATCTACGTTAAATTTTTTTTTTTTTGCAAGTACAATCTATACACCGCATGATAGTTTCAATATGTATATTTATACTTTCTTTTATTCTAAGTAAGAGGAAGTATTTCGATCGTGCCAGATTTTCGAAAGTGAGTTACTTCACCCGTAACACAACATGCTTTGTGGCCCTCTTAATAAGAAAAAATGTTTTTTAGCCAATAGTCTTCTGTATGTGTGTTTGTGTATTAACAGAATAACTCAAAAATAAGTTGCAGGAAGCTCAAACTTGGTATTCCGTTTAGGTACTACAACCCCGCATCAGACACGAAGATTTCCGGTATAATCCATCAACCGGAAGTACGGCTTTACTGAATGTTTTTTTTTCACTTTTTCATAATTTTCTTGGAAATGGCTCCAACTATTTTCTTAAACTTCATATACATCTACATACCTATCGCTTTTAATTGAAACATTTTCCCGGAAAAATGAATTTTTGGGGGTTCTAGGGGAACAATAGCGTTAGCTTTCCTCTAAAGTACTACTTCGGTATAATTTCTGGTTTTATCACCAACATAATATTAATAGAGAAGCTTTGATAGAGTTCCAAATTTAAAGTAAATCGGTTTACCGTAAGAGCGACTGTCAAAATGGTTTTTGAGTTTTATGGAATTTTTTCGAAAACGGTTACAACGATTTCTTTAAACTTGGAATAATAACTGCACATTATAAGACGTTTCATTTTTATTTGAAACATTTTTCCAAAAAAATTATTTTGCGCGTAATTTGGGGGTTAACTTTCAAATGTCATATATGGTAGTGTTTTGGTACGCGCTACTGGGCCAGAGTATATAATTACTTCTCTTCTTGCAACCTTAGTAGGTAGGTACTTATCTCCTTACCAAAAACATTTTTGGGGTCCCTTCAAAAAAATAAAAATAACATATAATGTTTTAATTTTTTTTTATTCATTAACATTTATTAATTATACTAATATACTACTTATACTCAACTGAAATAAATTTGTTGGGAAACGGAGAGCTGAAATAATGCCAGAGATTGCATTAAAGAAAAAGTGCAACACAAAAAAGATAAATAAGATCCGAGATCATAGTGTTAAATGAATCTTCAGAAATTAGAGCAAATAAGTGGACGAACTAGTCTTAAATTGTGCATTGGAAGAAAAATATGTGAAGTAAACTGCTAACGATTATATCAGTTTTTAATATTTGTAAAAAAAAAAAAATTGTTACTTTTGATATCAGATGTAGAATGAATGATGATATCAAAAGAATTGGCTAATGGTATTAATAGGCCAATAGAAAAGAATAAAATACAATGAAATAACTTTGTTATTTCAAATTTTTAACTTTATTTTTCAACAATTTTTAGTTTTATATAAATAAAAAAAATATTTAAAATTTTCTTGCTTAAGATATTTCAAATCATTGTTATACTTTATTGTTTAATTATTTACAATATATTTTTGAAACAATCTACAATGAATTTTCTAATCCTACAAAAACAATTGTAAAGGTAAAATTGTAGTTACAGCAGTTCGCATTGGTAGCATTGTGTATACAATAAACATTAACTGTCTTCCATTCCACATGTTTTGTCAATAAAAATGGACGAGTAAACGAATTTGGAGTGCATTCCGGTATTAATGTGATTAAAAATAAAAAAATTTAAAACGAGAGCTCTCCTTTTTATCTGAAAGTGAATTTTCAGGGGCCTTTTTTTGTATTGCAGAATATGAAGATTACAGTCAAGGTTTTTCAAGGGCAGGAGACAACGCTAGAGGTAATGTTAATTTTTTTAGGTTAATTTCCTAAGTATTTTTATCTTAAATATTATTACATTTATTAAATTTTAGGTGACAGATAAAACAAGCGTGAAAGAACTCAAACAATATGTTTCACAAACACTGAAAGTTCCTGTAAACCAGCAAAAGTTGCTTTTAACAGGAAAACCTTTATCGGGTTAGCTACTGTTTATCATTGATTTACTTTTTGAATAACCAATATTAAAATGCTTTTGACAAAAATAATCTCTTTTATAATGTTTTTAATTTTAATTATCTTTAAAGAATGTATTTTTCATTATTTTCAAGTGGTCTTTATTTTTTCATTATGTTAATTTTTCTATATTTTTCGAAAATTTTATTGCATTATAGTTAATACCTCTAATCTATTTTAATCTATTTGAACAATATCTCCCTTTCATTAAAGAAATTTTTGCATGAACTTATTTATTTCTCTGTTTCTCTTTAATATTGTTGTATGTGAAACTTTTTCAGACCACGGAATTTTATATTTCAGATGAGAAGTATCTTGTTGATTATCCACTCATTAAGGATGGTACAAAGATTAATTTGGTTGTGAAAAGGTCTGATGAGGATTCAGTACTCCGAATAGCTGTAGTTAACTTTCTCAGAAATCGTTTTAACGAACCTGAAACTCAAAAGATAGCAGATGAATTTATGAAAGTGAGTTTATAATTATTAGTTTAGTTTATTTTTCAGTTTTTTTTGTTGTTTTTTTTCAACGTTTCGTGTGGTTACCATTTTTTTAATGAAAGTATTCTTACAGTTATATTTTAAGAAAGGAATCATTTATTTTTATTTACTTTTTACACGATTAGTTTTTATTAAAATTAAAATTTAATCTTTTGACGTAACAACGGAACGAACTTTTTTTTAAGGCTAATTTTAATTAGTAATAGGAGGTATCAAAATGCTGTTTTTACCGCGTTTGGGTTGAGCTTTGGATAATTTGATCATCCTTATTTTTATATTTACCTTATCCTTTTCAAAGTGTGAGTGAATATTCATTTTCTAAATCTAATCCTTTTTTTTATATATAGGAATTTTACCGTTCCATGTCAACATTAAATCTTGAGGATATTGAACGAATAGCTACGACATATTATTCGGATGATGAAAAAAGTTAGAAAGCGGAGCAGGAGGTAGCTCGGCTATCTTTTTTTTATATAAAATGACATGAGTGCATGTTATTTTTGGCCACAAATACGCTGCAGCTCCTCCAAAAATATTAATATAAGTAAATAATGAAGTCACATTTATTTTAACGTTTGTAAATCCTTGTAAATCGTCATTATAAAAGTAAGAACAAAAGGAACAGATCCACCTAGACTTATTTATTTGTAAGCAAAAACAAAAAAAAAACAGCGAAGAGAGGCTCGACTAATTTTTATACACATTCTTATTCCTCAATATTATTTGTAATTACGTATTGGAATTTGAAATTGTTTATAGTTTTATTAAATAATAGCCTCTGCAAAGTTGTAATTTTGTTATATAAATAAAAATAAATTAAAATTGATAAGGAATATTATTGATAGTTGCTTCCCTTTTATCTTAAAGGGCAGATATATTTGTTTTCCTTTAAATTATTTATTTTTAATTGAATTCTGTTTCTTAGGAATGGATTTACCCTCAGACTACTGAGATCCTCTGATCTTCATTATATGAATGAACAAATCTTTTTACCACTGTATACCTATTGTAGTAAAACTTACCTTCCCTGTCCTAAACTTTTTTTAAAGTTAAAACTTAATTGCAATGAGTTTCTGAATTATTTAGAAAGCATAAACAGATTAATATCTTAGTGGTTTGTTAGCTCTTTTTACTTTGAGATCATATACTTAATTAAATTTGTTTGCAATCATTTTAATACAAATTTTCTGGCCATACTTTTTGTAACATCCACAGAAATCTGTCTCTAATATGAAAGTTTCTAAACACGAATCTCATTGGATTGACTTGCGGAATGTACCAACTGGAGAGGTTCTGCCCACATCCCACTTTTTTATTACACAAATACAATATATTTCTTGGTTCTGATTGGATTCGAATCTTCATCCATAATTTGGTTAAGCAAGATTGTGTAGAAACCCTGGCTTCCAGTCACATACTTCACCGACTAATTAATTATATAAGGGAGATATGTATTGCACATGGAATCTCCATCATAATATAATTCTGTCAAGTCAGTGAGGTAACCAAGCTACATCAGCCTTCATCAGAGCTTCATCCCTGAGACCCACTTCAAATTACTTACACAAAAAAAAAACTAGCAACTTTGACTTTTACAATTAATTATAAATTATTTTAGTATTTACTTTGGATTATGTTGGCTAATAGTTTTTTTTTTAATTCAGTTAACTGAGTCAAGATCTAGTCTGTCCTCATAAAGTCTTGTGGTAATAACATAAAGTTGTCCCAGTCATTTTATAGTTTGATCAGGAGAAGTCTTAAGATATTTGGGTGAGTGTTTTCTGTAGTTTTGTTTAGTAGTGTGTCTAGTCAAATTCTTCGCAAGGCAAACATTTTTGCCACTATCTTGGTGATGTTGATCTTTTGTTTCCTGTTTTAACCTCTTGTTTGCAGTTTTGTTATTGCCTATTGTTGGTGTCGTAATGTTGAATGGCGGTTATGTGTCGTCAGCATACGTGGCTAGTTTAATGATAGAGGCATGTCTTTACAATAAGTGGTAGAAAGGATTCATCTGTTTTAGGAGAATAGCTCCTTAGGGACGCATCGCGGATTCTTCTTCGGCTGCTGGGAGTTGATCTACTTCTCACTTCTGGAATAATTGTAAAGTGCCATAGAGATATTTTGAATGCCAGAATTAGTTTGTACAAAAGAACTTCGTGTTGGAATCTGAGGAGATATCAAAAAAGGCGGCTTTTCTTTTAGAAACCTGGTCATTAAATCATTATCGTTGTTGCTGGTGGATGGTTGAAAGGAAGGATGCAATATGGAGTACTTTTCCAGATAATTTTGGAAGGATGTTAAAGGAATTTCCTTCCTTTACAGAAGACAGTTATTGCATTTTCCATTTTGCTGGGAAGTCCACTTCATGGACAGGCGTTGAAAATTGAAGTAATGTATGTGATCCCTTTTTTCATTAATGTTTTAAATATTTGATTAGAATGAGGTCTGCGTTTTTCTTTTAAGTTTTGTAATGTATGTGCATATTCTGTCGGAAAAATATAAATAATGGGTCATTCGACAGTTTGTAGATCGGTACTGATCTATTCTACTGTCTCTTCATGCGTTTCATGATGGCTGTTAGATGCAGCATGTGTTATCAAGATGTGAAGCTATAGTTTCGTATATTTCTTTGTCTGTAGTAACCGTTGCCGTAGAACTATAATGGTGGCATAGTGGAATATTGTCTTAGAATACGTTTAGCTTCTTTCCATAGATGGCATCTCTTGAATGTAAATCGTTTATCTTAACGTAGTTTCGTTCCCATTACACTTTACTGTTTGACTGATTCATATGATATGTTTTATGTAATTTCTTGTGTGATGATTGTTTGCTGTGCTTGAATAACTGATAGATGGTCTGAATCCAGCTTAGATACTACCTTGTGGATCAGCGGAGGTTTAAAAATATCTTCATTGGGGTAGAATGTAGCTTCTTTCAGGAGCTGAAACTTGAATGCGTAGGTCATCAAGTTCAAGGAGTCGCCGGCTATTGCTTTGGTATGTCTTTTCCTCAGTATTCATTTTTGTATTAAAATGATATCTTAAAAGCTTAGGAGTACTGTTAAATATATTTCTTAATTTTGGTGGAATGGATCTCATGATTAAGTGCTCGATAATTTCAGTTATTCATTAGGGTTCTCGATTGCCTGATGAACAGCGAATGCACATTTGTGATTTGACATAACATCGAAATTAGTAGTTCTTTCTGCAAGTGCTCTATGATTTCGGGAAATGGATATTGAAGCAGATAGGAAAATTAAGGTTTGCTTTGTGGTGGAAGTTTGGTCATTGATTGAATTTGAAGTCCATTGAATATTTGCCATTTCAGCCGAGATGTTAATCTTGCTTTTTGATTGTTATAGTATTCACGCCTCTTGAATGCTTCGTGGCCTTCCCCATAGTTCACGTATTTCGAATGGAAACCATCTTGTTTGGATAATCCTTAAAATATCGGCGCATTTCACAATGGGAATCTGACCGTCATGACCTATTTGCTGGAATTCGTACATTGAGAATTGAGCGGGATTATCATATCGATTCTATTCTTACAGCACTGATACAATTTCTAACGAGATACCTTTTCATTATTCTCCAATTCTGCGGCAAGATGGAAGTTGATCTTCTTTTTATTAACAAGGTAATTCACGACCAAAAGGTTCTTCCTTAACTACTTGCTCTGTGAAACAGTAAAGAACTCCTGGCATTACTGCAGATAATTCGAATATAATAATATTTGACACCTGATTCATCGTAGAATTTCTTTATCCCTCAATAGTCGTCAGATGAAGATTATTGTACTTTTATTTTTCGGTAACATTTTTTGTTGAAATTGTTGATTTATTATTATTTTCAAATTTTTTAGGAAATATTGGCATCTAAAATAAAAATAGGAGGGATTTTAATAGTTACCTGCGTACAATCTGAGTTGTTGTTTGGTTCATTATCTTGTTCTAGTTAGTCTAAAGGAGCAAACTTATTGCTTAGGAACTGATACGGTTGTTGTTAATATGTATCTTTCAGCGGCCATTCTTGAGGGGACGTGTGCTATTAAATTTTGTTGGAAAGATAACGAAGAGGCGGTTGTAACATATAATTGACAACTGTCAGTATTTATCAGAGACATTTTCTGTGGTAGGCTGCTTCATTTTGTGGAAAGTCAGTATTTATGTTGATGAAATGATCCGCTCCAATCTCTTAGCATCATTCATGGGAACTGTACCTTCTCATTAGTTAATAGAACACTAGCTATTGAAATTAGTTAAAACTGAGAATAAAATTCAGTACTTTCCCTAAGAGTTTCTTAGACATTTGTTTCATTCTTTCTAATTACTAAATGTAAATAAATTTCCGCAGTGGAATAGGTCCGTGGACAATCAAGCGACCTGTGGCCGCTTCCTAGGCCCACTTTTTTAATTAATTCTGTAATTGAGCCGAAACACGTGAAGTTAGCGAAAATAAGAGTTCATGAAGAATAATAAATGGTTTATTTGCTTCTTTTATTCTCTGGAATTTTTTTTTAAAGATATAATTGTTTCCTAAAAAAGAACCGTTCCAGCTGGGTAATTTCTCAAATATTTCTTTTTTTTGCAGTGGAATTTGAATGAAATAACTTATCATTTAGCAGAATAGGCTAGTTAGCAGAATCTGATTACATCTTTACCCAAAAAGCTGAGTTCCAAAACTATTAGAATACAAATCAATGTATTCAAAATTTAAGGACGAACTAATTAAAAAGATAATTGTAATAGTACGTGAGTACAAATAGGCTCAAAAAGTTGAGTAGAAATTGTTCTTATGCACAAATTTATTAATAGATTGTAAAAATAAAGATAAAAAAATTCTGTCCACATCTTTTTAATGTTTTATACGCGTTTTGAAAATTCTAAAATTTACCTCTCTATGATATGATCAGTACGAAACTAGAGGGTAACACTTTATTAATAAAAATTCGGTGAGGCTCTCAGAGTGACATGGAATGCTTGATACACAAGTTGCAAATCATATACAATGATAATAATATATAGGTGAATAATAAACAGTGATTACAACTTTTACTATAATGGAATGTTAATGAAATTAAAAGACTGCCAAAACACAAAGCCATATTACAAAAAATTATATCTGTCTGTTGATTCAGCATCCGTATTGATAAATCCAGTATAATATCGCTTAGGAGTGTCAAAATTCTACGGTGATCCGAACCATAGCCGTGCACGACATAATCCCTCTCGTTGCAAGTAAATCTTAAAATTTTTCGTTATAGAAGTTGGTGCATGTCTTCTGCAATCGTCGGCCAGCTCCAGGAACACCGCTAGGGCATTGTACCTGGCATTGTTTTACTGAGTCGAGAAAATGCTTCGATTTGAATTGTTGCATTTCAGGGTGCCTCTAAAGTGCCCGACTCCTATTCCTTGCCAACTGCACCTGAACATTCATCAAAGACTTCTGTCTAATTTTCTAACATCTAAACATATTTTTCGCTCCATATATATATATTATATGATTAAAATTGTAGAGACAGAATATGCTATATTTATTTGTATGAGTCTTTCGATATGTTTATTTTGATCAACAACAAAAAAATCTTGATACCTCTCTATTAGTAAAGTTATACAACGGCATGTCCACTTTCAACAGTTCCGAATTGTCTCCTCCATTGTTATTACTAGAATTAGCCTAAATAGATTAATAATGTTTTTTTTTCTTTTAACCTCAAAAAAGTTTTTTAAATAACATTTTTTCTATAAAGGGATCGTTCAAGCGGGAACAGTTACTGGAATATTTTTAATTTCTCTTATAACTGTAGAAGACAATATTGCAATAAGATTTGCAGATGGCAGTATTGCAGTCAGATTTGTCGAGAAAATACATGTACTGAGTTTTCATTAATGCTTTTAGAATTATGTTTGTATGTCAAAAGAGAAAAGAAAGAAATTTGCAGAAATAGGTAATACCTTTGGATTGGGCAGGGATTTGCCTGACTTCGACCGGACGAGGTCGTCAAAATCAGACGAGTGGAATTGTCATTTTATGAGAATAGTTTTTAACTACCCATAGTTTGTTTTCAGAATTTCAAAATGCTCAAAAATTGTATTTGGACTAGGTAATCCGTCTGTATGTTACTATGTAGTAAGTGTATCCTATCCATTCATTATATTTTTATTTTTCCTATTTTTATTTAATATTCTTATAATAATACTTCTTTTACTTGGGCAAATAAACCTGGAATTGAAAGGAATTTAATCAATACGTTCCATTTAAATTTTCCATACAAGGTGGACAGTGCCTATACTTTTCATCTTCACGTATAGAAAGTAAGGGAACTATGTCTATAGGCTTATATTTGCCAGTACCTGCATCGCCTTTTGCTAAAGTTACATTATTAATACTATTACTAATATTTTCATTGTTTTTTTCACTTTTACTTATAAGTGAAGAAAGATTGTCCACTCTCGAGGCAACGATCTTTTGTTACCTTTCGTGGTATTGACATTATTGTTATTGCTAATAATATCAGTACTATTATTATTATTATTATTATTATTATTAAAGTAAAGTAATGCCTATTTTTTCAAGCGGGCTTAACGCGTTCAGCTACCGAATTAGTTGTCGTGGACGGGGACGGAAGCACCTACCATTAACGAATGTAAAATTTAGCAGTTACACGCGGGGATTCAAACTGGGAACCTTTCAGTTACACTCCAAGCTCATAATCACTAACCAGCACCCGTCCCTTCTTCTTTTATTATTATTATTAGTAATTAATGAAATTCAATTATCTCTTCAAAAGCCTTATCTTTTCCTTCCATCGACGGTCCTCTATTGAGGCATGTCTGCTTCAAATTTATTTTAACATACAAAAGGAGACTCGTTGCTAGGAAAACGCTTTAGTTTTCCTAGGAATTTTTGGGTCTCTAAAGTGTCCTTATTTCGTTGGGTTTGAGCATTTTTTTTATAATAATAATAAATCCTAATAAATTGATACTTTGGAAAACCACTAAAGCTTAAATAAAATAAAATAAAAACAACAAAATCGCGGTAACAATTTTTAATAATAATAAACAATACAGAAACTCGTTACAATTTTTAAAACTAAAATTTGTGTAATAATCTTTACTTATTAATTGAGATGTTCAGTGGGTCACATATCATCGGTTAGAGTTAATTTAAAATGTTCTTTGCCCCAAAAAGAAATTCAAGAATCAGGTGATCTGGAGATTTTTGAGTTTTGTTGTCACTGGATGGACATACTGGTGACCATATTATTTTGGATCTGAATAAATACTCATTAAATGATCCGTTATCATTAGATATTGAGTTATATAAGATTTAGAATAAAGTCGATGATTTGCTTTTATTTACAGTTGGAAAATTTTTATGGGATTATGATATGTTTTTTACTTTCTCTTACTCCTAGTAAGAGGTAGTATTGTAATCGTGTCAATTTTTTTTTTTTTTGTTTCTAACCATGATATTTCCCATAACTCAAAGGTTTTTGTTATTTATATGTTGAAATATATAATAGGATATTTATTAAGAGGTCAGAATTTAATGCATCTTCTCTTGCATTAAAGTCGCCGATTTTATTTCTTCTTTTCCTTAGTGAGCTTTAACTTTCAAAAATTCAATAGATTTACGTATGCTTCAATTTATTTTTAATGTTTCTGATTTATATTACTATTTCTGATTTATTATTTCATTTCGTTAAAAGATTTATTTTAACCTCTCTATTTGTTCTTATTGTGAAGCTCTGAGTTACTTTATTGTTGTTTAAGCATCACTCGGTTGTCTTTAGCACACTTAATTCTTTTGCCTGTCTTTGGAACAATATTTTCTAGCTGTATTTCTTAATAACTATTATTTTTAGTTTTTGATCATTACTAAAAATGAACAAAATTAGTTTCTAACCTACCAGTAAAAATTTCTATCATAATTTTCACTGTTATTTTGTATAAATAAATTATATTATTATATGTGATGATGAAGTTGATTTTTTAACTTAATTGGAGCTTCCCAAAGTTTCAAATCTAAACCGCCCTATATTATTACTGCCTTACATAGTAAAACAGAATTTTCTTTTATTTTTAAATTCAAGGAAACAATGTTTGTCCATAAACAAATTACTTTTTTGCACGAGAATTAATTTTTTCATTGAACGTTCCAAAACAATCAAAGATAACCCGCACAATTTGTGATAAACAAATCATTGACGAGGACAGGATTAACTCAGTTGTAGCGCGCTGGACTTGCAAGCGTAGATCCCGAGTTCGAATCCAGGCAGTGCTACCCCTAGATTTTCTCGTCCTAGGAGCCTCTCTAGAATTCACTGTCCGGAAATGAGCACATGAAGATCATTTACTTTATGAAATGAATATGTACATTTAAATATAATAATGTATATTTAAAATTTTATTATATGATCTAGTGGGAATTGAAAATATGTTGAACTTAGAAAATAAGATTATTATAGGTATGGACAGTAATTCCCACCCCAGCCACTTCGCATAAAAGAACATAGAAAAGAAAAATGATTTAAAAAAAATTATCATAAAATCATAATAGCTATATGGCGTAGAGAGGGGTATTAGCCATGTAAAACCCAGTATAACTCATAATTACCAACGAGGATGTCGGATGTCATAAAAATTACTGGAATGAAGTTATTTTCAGGATCCTAATGTACAACACAGTTTTAGAGTAGTTTATCCTCACTTGATTGAACAGTGGCTTTAATGACGTTTCGCATAATATAGTGTTAGGATAAAAATTTACAACTTACAATGGAAAGCAAGTAGGTCATTGTTTAAAATTCAGAAATCGGCACAAATATCTAAAATCACATTTAATACTGAAAAAATAAAATTCTATAAACCATGAAAGAAAGGATAAATTTCTCATAAACCGCAAGTATTTTTTAAATGGTGAACAGATAGAGTTGGTGAATGAACTGAAAATCCTTGGAATCTTCTTTGACTATTTCACTATAAAGGAAATTCAGAAATATATTAGTAGATCACTCACGCATTTGGTTAATAGTTGTATTACTGAATACTTCCGAAATTTAGTAAAACAGTGAAGAATAAATCCAATATAAATGTATAAATTAGACTACCTTAATAATAAAAAAAAATTACAGGCTGATAACTGTACTATCGTCTTTGAAAAGTTTTTGAGAGAATTATCTAAAATAGTTAGATAATAAATTGATCTTTAATTGCCAGTACGGGAAACGATAGAAAACGATGCCGTAATCAAACTAACTAATACGATGCGACAAAAAAAATACAAAGTTATAGGCGAATCTATCCAAGGCATTCGATCTTGTCACGAAACCATGGGTGTTCATAATATATCTAGCATATCAGAAGTCGTACGATTCCCAGGGGCATCATTCTTGAGGTCCCTCCTATTTTTAAAATAAAGCAATGATTTCCCCAATTATTTAGAGAGAAGAAAAGGGAATATAGTAAGTGGTTAGCGTGCTGGACTCCCACGCGGAGGACCCGAGTTCGAGTCCAGCTGTGCTTACCCTTAGATTTTTTCTTCCTAGGAGCCTGACAGCTCACTGTCCGGTGATGGACAGTGTTGTTTGTTACGAGAGAACACTGTCTGGAGGCCGGCAGTGCACTGAGAAGGCTCCGAGCGCCAATGACAATAGATGTTGAAGCGGCTTGAATTTAAAAAAAAATTATTTAGAACATGGCAGATCTTTGTTTAGACAGACGATGTGTCTGTCTTATTCTCCATGAGAATAATATGGAAATTAGAGTAATATTGTTAATTAAATGTTGGCAAAATTAAACGGATGAATGGCCAGAAACAATTTAAAATGAAATAGTTTATCGGAATTGTAGCACCAAAGAAAGCGGATCAAATCATTTCTTATTTCAATCTAATAATGTAACAATAGCAAAACTTGAAAATGCAAAATTTTAGGCACTTTAATTGACGAGAATTTGAACTAGAAGATATACATAACAAATTTGAATAAGAAACTAAACACCGTTTGTTTTGTGTTGAAGAATTTAGCAATATTTATCATATTACTGACCTAGAGGACTATTCGAATATAGATTAGTAGGGATATAGATGCGAAGCAAAAGACAATTTTAAAATGATAAAAGTTGTCCGCATAATAAGCAGAATCCAAAAACTCTTGTACAAATACTTAGAAAAAAACTTAAAATTCTTAATGTATCTTTTTTTCTGCAAATAAAAAATAGTAATACAATAAATAAGAAATAATATATAAAATTAATAAGTTAATACCTTCTTATGCAACAAATGACCGAAGACATACACCGAGTGCGCAGTTACACTCACCAATGCTACACGTGGCAGAGAAGTGTAGTACACAAATACAATACTGCCTTTATGATGAAGACTGAATATGCAGGAGCAGGTGTTGGTGTAGTAGTTATGAGCGTGTGGACTTGTAAGTGGGAGGACCCCAGTTCGAGTCCAGCGTATAACTGCTAAATTTTATATTTGTTTAAAAAATGTTAATAGTAACGTAGGTGCTTCCGCCCTCGTCCACGACACCTAATTTGGTAGTTGGACGTTAAGCCGGCCTGAAAAAATAGGCATTACTTTACTTTACTGCCTTTATGATGAAGACTGAATATGCAGGAGCAGTCCTTTACAAATTACAACAGTTTACCACAAGGAATTAAGGACACTGAGGACTCTTCTGTTTGTTAAAAAGATATTGGCTGCAAAGCCTATTCTATAAAACAATTTTTCACTTAAAAAACAACATTCATTGTACCAAACAGCAGTGCTATTAACAATTATTATTATAAATGTTAGTTATATTAATAAATCTGACTTTTTTTATTTTTTAAATTTAATGACATTGCACTTAGGCCATAGCCAAGCATTTCTTTTGCTTCTAGTTAATAAGTACCAACGCAACTCAACCATGAAATCAACCATCTGTCCTAAATTTTTATCTTATAGTCCTTGATAAATTGGATTGGAAGCCTAAATACTGAATGCTTCTCTGTTTAATCTTGTTATTAATAACTCTGTATAGCAGAAAGTTATAATGCTCTTTACTAATTTGGTAAACAAAAATGATCTCTGTTGGATATATTCTGGGCGTCTCATAAATACATGATCTAGACTCTCACTTTACTTCGCGCACAGAACAAAAAGGAGATAATACTCTGCCTATTTGTGGACATATTCCTTGTATAAACCGTAGTGAATTCTCAGACGACATATTAATCTACATATACTTTTCTCTGTAGCTTGGTTTTAGAACCAGGGCTCAATATTTATTAATGGGTTTATAGATTTATAAAATCTACATTTACCTCCTAAGGAATATTCCTTATTCTATTTATTTATTACTTGTCTTTTAATCTTCGCCATAAAGTCTGTATAAAATAGTTTAACTGGCGCTATTATTCTTTCTACAGTGACTTTCCCAGACAGCCTATTGTACCATGATTCAAGGGATGATAGATGATTCTGTAGCTTCTGCGGGATTTTACTAGGTCAGTATGAGTAGAAAAGATGGCAATATGGCCTGCAAAGAAGGAAATAACTGTATTAGGATGGGTTTGGAAGTCTGCTGTGTATACTGTGAATAGTATAGGTCGTACGATGCTGCCTTGCGGAACACCCGCTTTGTTAGGGTAGAAGGTAGATTAGGGGAGAAAGTGGCGATCGGACAGGTAGGATTTGATGATAAGGTAATAAGGGATGACGCTTTTGAGCTTCCAGAGCAGCCCGGCTTGCTATGCCAATCAAAGGCTTACCTTACGTTGAGGAAAGCAGCCGCTAATTTAGGTAGCAGGATGGAGTGAGATGAAACCTAAAAATTTTAGTAGGCAGTGAGTGACACATACATTTTGCAAATAATAATTATTATATAATATAAACCTGTGTTTTAAAATCATTGCAATAAACTTTGTAGTTGTTTGTAAGGAGGAATTTATTTCTATTGATAATTGAGGCTTATGGGGCATTTATTCCCAACACCTCCTTAAAGATCTCCATGTTAAGCGAATTAGAAGTTAAAGTTAGAGAAACTTGATTACCTTCTGTTATGCTTTAACCTTGTACAGCCAGGGAGGGCTCCTCTCTAATCGACATCCATAGTGTGAGTCTTTACTTGTTTTCTCCATCATCTTTATTTTTTCATTTTTGAGAAATATATTGAGAATCTACATGGGAAATAAATTATTGCATCTTTCATGATTTAAAATTTTACTTAAATGCATTTTTTCTGATCTTAATCCAGAAAAGCGCAAAGCTATATTTGATTCTTACATTCACTGGAGTGAGAAAATGAAAAGAAAGCAAGCCGATGTTACAATTAGACTTACGTAACATTTATTTACCGAATTAGGCAATAAATATAAGTAAGTACTATTTATTAATAGTCTATGTACTATTATTTTAATGTAAACAATAGTTATTTTTGCTTGTTTTATTATTTTAATTTAAGGCGCGTCAACATCTATGGTCATTGGCGTCCGGATACTTCTCAGTGCACTGCCGACCTCAGGTTCTCTCGTCCATCTCCGGGCAGTGAGCTCGGAGGAAGAGAAAATCTTAGGGCAGCCCAGCTGGACTATATGTACCATTAATACATAAGTATATTATTGAGGCGCCACTATAGCTGAGGTGTATTGTGAGATTGGGTTCTATTTCCGGTCTTGCCTTGCATTTTATTAGGCGTATTAATATGAGTATATAATGCAAGTAGGTATTAGGTACTTTACTTTTACTATTGTATATGTATGTATTAATAGTCATTTACACTTACTTATAAAAAATTTTAAAAAATATCAACACGCATGATGTAAAAACTTGACAAGTGAGTAAAATTAGGGATTACTAGCTAACCTAATTGCGAAGGGAACTGCGAACAGGCTGATTGTGTCACCAAAAATCACATGCTTTTCATCCTTCATGAGCTGTTAAGCCACGGGTTAATTTCAATGCAGCTTCTCTTCTTTAAAACTTATTGATAAAATGAAGCACTCATTTAGAAAATAGCGTCCTATTCCAAAGAAATATATAAGAATAATGAAACATAATATAATAAATCAACAAGTTAATGTCCCAAAACAATCCTCATTAGTTTAATAAGCTGATCGCAATCCTCTTTGCCTGGAATGTCAAGAATTCTCGCAGTGAAAGTTCGTCATTTTCAGTCATCTTATATTAAATTCCATCTCTAATTCAGCATCAGTTATTAGCGTCTTTCAAATCGGCAAATTCTTCGTCACCATAATCACAGCCATCATCCCCTTTGATAAGTAGTTGGTAAGCTATCCATGCACTGTAAGAATGAAACTGGCAAAGTTTGGGATGAACCAATTTAATACTTTATTAGGTATAAACATGACTATTTGCAAAAATAATGAAGTTTTCCCTCTTTGGTAGTCCAACTTGTCTGATTGGAAAAAAAATCATATTAGCATTGATGACTACGTTGGCTTCCTAATGCCTATTACTGCCAATATATTGGTGGTTGAAAAAATGTCATCTTTTCATGCAATTTTATCTCCTTTTAAGAGTGACAGGAGAACAGGATCAATTTTGTGAACTTAATCTTTTAGTGCCAACTTAATTGAATTTCTAATGGAAGTCTTCAGGCTTTTACGAAAAAACTAAGCGCGTTAACAGCAGAGTTGATAGGTGTGGATTAAGATGTTGCTTAATACAACCTGGAAGAGGATCCGATTTCCGAACTTGGCTAGGATTTATAAAATCAGAGAAATATCTGATCAACAGTTTTGAAGTAATAGTATTAATCTTATTTTCAATATTTTTGAAAATTGAAACTATGATAAAACTTAAAAAAAAAATCATATAACCATCAATTATTATTAAAAAAATATTTTAAATAGTATTAGAAACGAGACATGTTAGATTTTGTATTAGTCTCTGCATTGTAAAAATTAGAAAAGCCACCTGCAGAGAAGAGTAACTATGCTTAAGAATGATGATTAGGACAGCACCGCACAATTTTTTACAAAAGTAAATCTACTTGGTCCATTTCAATAAGCCTAAAAATTTGCAGCTGATTGGAAAAAGAGTAATGATACAATTGGAAAAGGCGTTCAAATGAAGTAAGCCCATTTCATATATACACTTTTTACATAACTGAAGCAACGTGAAAATAATATACTGTTTAGCGAGCAGTATTATTGTTTAATAATATACTGTTTACCTGATAGTATTTCCTCACTTTTTAAATAAAAAATTCTATATTCCACAATTAATACAGCTGCTTCCAGTGTAACTCATATAAATATCGTTCTGATATTGTTTAAAAAAATTTTTTTTTTTTTTTTTTTGTAAGGGTTCATTACAACCAAATACAAAGAAAAGGGTAAGAGGTTCTGTCACCTTGAACCCTTAGAAAAAAATGAAAATTATATTACATATAAAAAAAAAAATCTTTAATAATCAAATTTTTAAACATAAAATATAAAAATCATATGCATCAATTTCAAATATTTTCAAAAGAGATCACTTCTTGTAGGGAATTCCGCATTTTTATATAATGGAAAGAAAACTCATTTTCTGATATTTTTATTTTCACAGCTGATTAGATCAAGGAACATATTACATTTAAATTACATATTAAAAGACTTTCTTTATATATATGTAAAAATTAATTTCAACAGAGGTGCATATGTATGTATACGCACCTCAGTTGAAATAAATTTAAAAGCATCTCATTATTCCCCTTATTTTTTATTTTTGGACGAAATAAAATTAACAATTAAAATTTGTCACTTTTTTTCAATAGGCAAGCCTATTGATATTCATCTTAATGGTGGAATGACAATTGTAATCATTTCCCAAAGTGACAGCGCGCGGTTAAAGCAATTCATTTATATCACTGGTGACATGTCAAAACAAGCGTAAAATGAAGTGGAAAAAAAAAAATTATCGGCAGTATTATTGAAAGTATTTAACATTATTTATTTTTCTTGGATTTCTTTTTACCTCTGGATGAATTACCATTCTGAGAATACAGTGAATTTAGCAAATCTTCAAAATCGGGTTCAGGCCTACAAAATAAAAGAAAAACAAAAAATTAAAAATATCTGAAAATATTAAGTATAATATAGACAAATAGCTTAGGGCAGACCACGGGGGATATGAACAGAACAGATAGCATTACTACTAAGTGCTGACATAACATACAATTGCTTAAATGAAAGCTGAAAGAATGTTTATTCTTTAAACAATGCCGCCAACTCTCATATTGCAAAATTATAAATTTTACCATTTCCTCTAATTTCTACATGCATAAGCATACAAAAGAGGAAGGCCTATTCCATATCTTCCAAAGGATGCTCTGAAAACAATTTCTGAAATTATCTTCCATATAAAAGTGAGAAGTAAGCTACTCTAGTTATTCCAAGTTTAGCAAATCTGCTGAAGATTCTTCTTGACCGTTCGTAATATGGTAAAAGCAAATAGTGAAGGTCGGTCTTAGAAAATAAAAAAAAATACAGTTTTGCCAACGATCCGGCAAATATATTATTGTCTTATATATACAAAAATTATTTTTGAATAAACGCTTCAAAACTGTGTTCCCGGTGAATATCAAATCGAAAATATGCACGATACAGATGTAAGTGAACAACTAATGTAGCACCATAAAAGTATGTAACTTGCGGTAAAAAAAAGAGGACAATACTTTTGAACTATCATATCTTTGCCAGTAGATGTTCTATGAAGCGTTGTAGAAACAGAATTATAATTGTATTTAGTTTTAAAAATCTTGATTTACCTTGGAGCCATTACGAGTCTATATTGCACCATGTGGCTGTCCGGCCTAACAGATTGTATAGAATCTCCTTGGCAATGTGCCCATTCTGTAATATCATAAACACCACCCTCTATACAGGCTAAATAGCGAGAACTCCACCAACCCCATCCTCTTGATTCAGCCCACATATCACCCTAATTAAAAAAAATAAATTTAGATTCTAGGCAATTTATCGCAGAGAAAAAAGTATAGCATATAAAATAAAATACAATCTAAAAGAATGTTTTTTTAATTAATATTATTATTGCATTATAAAATTATGTTATCAAATGTGTTCATATACCTCCTTGGCTGAGTGATGGATTTTACACTGGGCGCAAAATCTAGCCGCATAACAAGGACGTTCGGTTACTTCTCTTTTGTGTCTTTTGCCGCAGTTATTACACCTGAAATTGTTAACATTTTATTAAAAAACACTATTATGGAATCAAGGTAAATACCAAATATTTTTGTGTATATATAAATTATATTCATTTCATGAAATTTTGGATCTAAGAAGCCTCTATAATTACAAATTTATGCAGTCCACAATCAGCTTGTCTGCTTACCTGATGGTGTTTGCAGCGTATTCCATTTTCTCGTGTAATTGGGAAAGGAGATCACTAAGTTCACTCCAAGCTTGTTCTACCTGGTTTGATTCGGATACATAGCGATCATATGCAGCTCTCTTGGTCTAAATATAAAAAAGAATCATCAGGAAATCCTCAATTTTCATTCTATGTTCGTTTGCAAAATGTTGAGAAATGTCTACATTAAAGTAGGCTAGGAATCTAATAGCAAAGTAATTCTCTGAATACAAACTAATTTTTGAATATTAGTTCTTATTCATCAATTTTTATTTAGATCTGAAACTGGTTGAGACACCGGATGAAGGATGGAGAAAGGTCATAGACAAATCTAATCTCTTTGAAAGAATAAGGGAAATGATGCAAACAAAAAAATTTCCGCAGATGGAAATTCGACTGCCAATAGAATGACTAAATTTAAGAAGAAAAATATAGCTAATGTGAAGATGTTTCATTAATAGATTAAAATAGATAAAAAAAAAAAGAAAGAAAAGAAAAAGAAAAAAATATAGTGTGACCATAGATGTTGACGCGCCTTAAATTAAAAAAAGAAAAAAAAATATATTGAGCACAATGATTTTTGGGTTTAATCAAACATACTTTCAGAAGAATGGTAGTGAGAAGCACCAGAAGCACAAATACACGACAGAGGTCAGAAAGGCCCCTTTTTTGATTAAAGTAAAAAGATTAGAGATTGAATACTTTGTCAGAATGCTTAACAGCAAGGACACCATTTCCGCTTTTGGAGTCTCCAAAAGATCAAGTTAGCACAAGAAAAAAAAAAAATTCTGGAAATACTTGCATGTTTTTCTCTTATGCTATTCCTACTATTCCAGTGACTGTTTGTCTGAAACATCGAATTTAGTGACAACCAATTATGTCTCCCTTGGTATTTAGCGTTGTCTATGTAACTCTATAACGTTACCTTTCAGGCGTATATATATAATTTTGTGTGTGTGTGTGTGTGTGTGTGGGAGCACTGGAGAAGCATCGTTAGGCCGTGATACCCACAAGAACACCTGCTGGGATCGCTAAAAAAAGTGCTAGTCCATTCCTCTACGGGATAAGTAATTGTAAAGTATCATTAAAAGTTTAAAGAAATTCGCTGAAGCCGTTTCCGAGAAAATCGTGAAAAATAAAAAACAGTGATACTTCCAATTGATGAATTTTGACAGAAACCTTCAGTCGGATCCTCTGGAGGTAATCAAACCAATATTACAACTATCTGCAAGTTTTATTTTTAACTTATGCTATTCACATGCACACGCACAATATAAAACCACAGAAACATAGTTGGTACGAGAGAAAAGAGAAGGGAGAATTTGTTCTTTAATAACACTGTTCTCATTCTCGGAGAATCTCAAAAAATGTAAATTTGATTTGATTTAAACTTAATTGGAAATGTAGTCAGCAGATTGCAATAGTTCTTTGCGTCCAGGAGACGATATAGTATTTAAGTTTTTGAAGGCAGATGTCTATCAAATTTTTCAGGAGTTTCTAATTTTCGTTACTAGAGTCATTCAATAAGTAAAGAGACAAATGGTTATAGTTTAAATATGACATATTAAATGAATCTTGCAATTTACCTATTTTTAATTATCTCCTAATATATGTTACACTGTATTTATAAACTGTTCCACCTCTCTATTATTGTAGTTTTTTACGTCGGCAGTAATTGTTTATCTTGAAGTGTGAGCCAATTTTGCACATTTGTGTTTTCATTTCTACGTTGCAGTGAAAACTGATGCCATTTAACTACTCCTGAGTAAAGATGTGATAAAAAGAAATCTGATGATTGAAGTTCCGATCGGTGACAGAACCCTCAGCTTAATTGTTTGGTTTAATAGATTCAAGCATTGTTATTGGGCAAAAGTACTTCTTCTCTAGGCCATGTCGCTTTTTAAGGATCGTATACTTCTTTCTTCCTCTGTCTTCCTGAATATGTCATTTAAGGTAAATGATGGGAATTGAAACCTGAAGTGCCTACGTTGCAAATCAGACAGTTTTGCATTGATCAACCTACTTGTAGAAGTTCAACGATTCATACAACATACACCTATAATATTTCAGATTGTTTCACCTCCTCAGAAACAAGAAATCTAATACTGAACGCTGTTATTCCAAGGTACAGATTTCCGCAGAATTTGCCAATCATTGAATGAGATTATGCAAACTGAAACAGTGGTCACAAGTAGTTGTATTAAACTGATGATAGGGTTCCAAATTATGAACACAAACATTCTTTGTTTCTCTATTTATTGGAATGACCCTCATAATTAATGTTTAAAAACTTCATATATACTTATAAGCATGTTTAAAGAAAATCGTTGGAACCGTTTTCGAAAAAGTGCAAAATCCCATTCTATAAAGTCCACTTCTGGTAAATATTCTTTAAATTTGGTATTTATTTAACACATCAAATTCCCCCCTGAATTATATACCTAACGGAGTGGAGTCAGAGGGTATTCTGAATCAGTACTTTAAAAGGATTTGTGTGTGATCGCTCCCCCAGAATTCCCCGAAAAATAATTTTAAATTTATATTACATGTGCTGTAAGTAAAAACGCACTTTCGATTGACGATTTTGATCGAACCTTCATGTCGGATCTCAAAGTGGATTATCAGGTTTGTGCTTCTTGCCTTTTTTTTTTTTAAATCTTTTCTCGCATATACACAGAGACAATAGCCAATCCTAAAAGTGGTTAACTTCTCTTACCGCATTATCACTTTGTCTACCACGGGAATAATTGTAGACTGGCTGGTCCAGTTGTGTCGGCTGGACTAGGCTCAAGCGAGTAGGAGAGAGAGAAATGCAGGATGGCTCTCATCATTCCTCTGCACCGGAAGAGAAAAATAAGGTTGACAAGAAGCAAGTGAGACTATCGCTGCCATTTTCGGGACGATCTGTTAAGGCCACTATTTCATGTAATCGATGATCTAATCTGCTATAAAATCAAGAGACAACTAGGCTTGCGCGAGCATTAGCCCGCCACTTCGTTCTTCAAGTTTTAGCGGTGCTGTGGTCCTGAGGTATGAGCTCCCACAAGCAAGAGCGGAGGTAGAAAACTAGGGTGTAGGGCATTAGGCCATCACATAAGCAAAAGCATTAGACAAATAGCACCCATGAGAGGGCAAACATTAAAAGAAGGAAAATGGCACCTTCGTTGATGCTTTTTTTTTTTTTTTTTTTTTTTTTTTTTTTTTTTTTTTTTTTTTTTTTTTTTTTGTAATTATTCCTGCGGCAACGAACCTCAATCTTCTTCAGCTTGGCACTAGCTATGTTGGTATTACAGGCTCTGAGAGTGACGGAGATACCGCGGGGCTTCTTGAAGAGGATCGTAGAAGGAGTTACCCTCCTCGAAGGACCTTGGCCCCCTCAACCACTGTCGCCCACTCATCTCTCACCAAATCTCTTCTCCATCTTCTTACGCCCAGGCTCCCAACATCCTCTTCGGCGACATCTAGCCATCTATTCCTCGGTCTTCCTTTCTTCTTTGTATCTTCCGGATGCCCATACAGCAATTTCTCAGGGACTCTAGATTCCTCCATTCTCACAATGTGCCCCAACCATCTCAAACTCCCTCTTGTTCCCTAGAATGGGAATGCAAAACTTCAATTTGAGACTATACGCTTCCCCAATTATGCTGTGTGTGGTTTGCTATAACCAACAAACAACGGACTGGAGGTGACACTGGTAGCTTGCGGAAATAATATCCTAAAGGCGCTATCACACATTTTTTTCGAGATATGCTGAAAAGACATTGAAAACAAAATCCACGCACAGGACTAGATACTCTTTCCAGCGAAGTATCCAACACAATAGGTAATTGCGGAATGATGTCGATACTTCATTAATAGACGAATCTTATCCGCTAGAAAATCAAGAGACAATAAGGATTGCGCGAGTTCTGGTCGCCAATCTGTTCAACAAGTTTAGATTTCTGCTAGAAGTGCACATCGACTATGGGAGCCTGATGACAGACGTATGTATCCTTTTAGGGATCAGGAAGACCAGATCGATCCCGCTGCACCCCAGTATGATGACCTGAATGAACGGTTGTGGTTAAAGATGATGAATGATGATAATCAAGATGAGTAAGTATCTCATGGCTTATTAGTTGGTAACTAATGTAAGCACGAGATACACGAGTTGCGCCCAATTCCAGAACTGCCCTACTAGTCGATCTTGTCTAGTCAGTTCTGCACCAACCGCACTTAAAAATTAGTCACGCAGCTTCGAAAATTGTTCAAAGTACTTTGGCAACGCGGGACAACACATACGAATGGGTATGATTATCTGAAGACTAATTACCATCTGCGGGCTAACAATAGCGGTTTCCAATTTGGAGATAAGGACTGATTAAACAACCCACAAAGGAAGGTGAGTTATTCCTCTCACAAGAGTAGACGACGTTTTGTATCGATAGATAATGCAGAATGAAAGGTGGACAATATATATGGACAGAACGTCAACACATAAAGAAAGGCAAACCACTTTGGACAAGCGGCAAGTAGTGTGAGAAGTAGTGTGATATCCATGCGGAGAATCGCTGGGAATATGAAAATAAATTTATCAGATTCCCCAAATAGGTTTTTAAAAAAAGAGAATCATTGGGTTTGTGATTTAAAAAATAGTGCTATAAAAAGTTAACTATTATTAAACAAGTTTTTTGTTAGAGTTAATTTATTTATTTTTTGTATTTGTGCTAACAAGTTATAAAATAAATAGTTTGCATTTTGGCCTACTGGAGAAAATTAAGATAGAATATAATATTATTTAGGCACATTAAATGCTTTGTTAAACTTTGTAGAAAGTTTAAAGTTTGTAGAAAATTTAGTTAGAGGCTAGGATATGTTTCTGATACCTTCGAAATTTTCTCGAAAAACGTTACGATTTTTTTTGTAAAGTTGAACGCCAACTGCAAATTTGTAACCAATGAAACATTCAGGGAATTTTTTTTTCAACGGATTCTGGGAAATCTGGGCCACAAAGGTAATTAATTATAAATTACCATTCAAGTATTGATAGCCTGAAGTGTTAGAAGTAATTATATTCAGGAAGCTGCTGTATTCTAACAACTAACAAGTATAATCCCCACCACCTATATCATACATGTTATATTATGCCAAATGCCAAGTTAAAAATGCAAATTTTGTCTTACAGCACGTGTATTTTCTAATATTATTGTTTTTGAGGAGAAAAGGTTTGAACAAGAGACTCTTGGTGATGTGAGATCCAGTTTACACCCACCATGCCTAGTGATAAATGACCCTTCTATTCGGGCAACAATGTTTAAGAATAACAACAATAAAACTAACAGGTTCCGCGATGAGATCGAAAGCATGGACAAGAATTTTAAAAGCTTCTTCAGCACCAGGCTGTGAATTCTTATCTGGATGTACAAGTAAAGCTTGGCTCTTGTAATACTTCTTAATCTCTTCATCTGTACATGTACTAGTAACGCCAAGGATGCTGCAAACAAGAAAAACCTTTAATTTGAAAAATCTGTACGGTATAGATTAATAAAGAATAATTTTATAGCAATGAAAATATTTTCGTAAATATTAATTTGAATGGTATTCTACAGTATTTTGGTTAGATTCATTAATTTATGTATTCTTAAAAGGAGTACTTTTTTTTTTTTAATACCTGTAAGGATCCTTGCCCTTGCAAGAAAGAAGTCTTTTAATTGCATCACTTCCAGAAGCAGGTAGTGTAATATTGTGGGTTAATGATGAGGGAGGAGGCCCAGGTGGTTTAGGCTTAGGCTCTTTTCTCTCCCACCACCACCAGCGTTTAAACAATCTACGAATACCTCTTCCAGCTTCTCTAATCCAACTTCCAGTACGAGCACAACTATCATGAAACCTAGATAAATATTTTTTTTTATATGGAATAATATATAAAATGTCACTTCCACATTAAAAACTGCCAGATATATTGACTAACAAGTGTATAAGAAGAGATGTTGACAACGCCATAACGTCCCATAAAAGATTGATGAGCCATGTCGATAATAAGACTAAGTAATATGACGACTGATCTTTCCATTTTCTACAGAGAGAACCTACATAACAAGCAATAATATATTAATGGAAATAAGTATTAATGAAACGGTGATAAGTATTAATGAAATATTATTTACCCAAACTTGTATCTCTTTTCCTATAATTTCTTTGAGTACGCTTATTTTTATTGGCTCCTCTAGAGTTGTTCAGATTCCTGTCTGCTTTGCTACCCGATCCTACGTGTTACATAAATAAAATTAAATAAGGCCATGAGTATGTTTGTCTTATAATTACTGTTACTTTTTGTAGAATAGAGCAATTTGTAATAAATATACAATTACTCAGCGTAACTCACGATTATTTATTCAATTATTTTCTTATTAATCCAACACCTAATCTTTTTATGCCAATAAAGACTATATATATATAATACATATTGCTCTAGCCTACATCCCTTTTTTTCAAAATCTAGACTCGCTAAGGGTTCAATTAACCTTCCTTAGCGGATGTGATATTCTCTGTTGTTCCAATTTCTTCTCCTCTAAGTCACCTGTGATATATTCGCATTGTTGTTGCTTTACTGTTTTCTTCCCTCTTCGTTCTCTCTTGTTCCTTAGAAAGATTTCCTACTAGACAAGCCGTTTTTTTTTGCAAGCCAGTTTTTTTAGTATCCGACCATAAATCGCTTCTGCAGATATTAGGAGACAAGGCAATGTTAGATTTATCCACTTGTCTTCAACGTTTCCATCCAAATTTAGCAGTATTTTATTTACGCCATTTAGAACAGAAGCAAATCGCCCCTTAAGCTCTGAGAATAGTAGATAATATCACACCCACTGTGGGAGGTTAATCAATTCCGTAGCGAGGCTAGGTTTCGAAAAAAGGGATAGGATAGGGTATACTGTATATAGCATATGCATTATCAGATAGCCTTATGATAAAGCATATGATAATTAATTATTATTGATATAAAAAGATACATTGTGGAGTAATAAGAAAATAATTGAATAAATTATTCATTCATATTAAGTTGATGACATAATAAATAAGAGTTAAATTTTATTACATAATTAGTAATTGCTTTACATTTTTGTTTCTCCCTCTAAGGCTCGTTTCAAACTATACGGTTTTTATGGTATGGCAAAAAAACGTACGGCCGCACTCTTTTGGTGGAGTAAAGAAAAGCATGGGACCTTTCACATTATACAGTACGTTTCCTGCCACTGAACTCGACGGCGCCGTTGACTCAGTGGTCTACATGACTAAATGCATGCTTCATGTTGTGCGGTTTTGTGATGTACGGTAGCTACATTTTTTTGTTTACGATTCATTGAAACAGTACATCATTGACAAACGAAATGAAAATGTTTAGTTTACAACGGGAAGAAACCGTGCAATGTGAAAACAACATTGTCACGACAAAAAGCTGTACGGTTTTTTGCGGTACGATGAAAACGGTGTGAAACGAGCCTCAGGATCGGAACAGAGAATAGGCCTGCTTCCTTAGAGATTGTCGTGAGAGGCAACTAAAGGGGTCTTTCACGTGGCTTGTATGTATATTTATAAATGTTCATTTGTTCAAAATCTTAAATCTCCGAAAGTTCTTTACCAATTGCTTTGAAATTTTGACAACGTTGCATTCGAATACGCGCGCGTTTTTATGTACCTACTATTGTTTTTATGTAACCTACATTATATAGATGTCACACCTGTGACAGGTAAAAACATCTTTTTATTGAAAAACAGCGCATTCTGTTGGACGTAAAAGCAACACACGCTATACTAAATATTTTACAAATAAAATTAACTACAAATATGCGTGTCAAGCTGAAAAACGATTGATCAGCTGAGATATTCTCAAATCAATTGTTGGAAACTGGGAACGGAAAGGTGCGGTTGATCTAACCACAGGACGAATTTTCTTGCCTCATAAATTCTGCAATTTAGTGAAGTCAAAAGAAGAATTGGTTGAAAAAGTATTTCCCAATATTCAAACCAATTACAATAATCACAATCGGCTGGGTGAACGAGCTATTCTTGCGGCTAAGAGCAAAGACGTCTACGAACTTAACAATATCATTCAGTCTAACATTCAAAGCGAGGCAGTCACATACAAGTCCGTCGTCACTGTTGTAAAAGCAGATGAAGCGGTTAATAATTATCCAACAGAATTTTTGAATTCATTCGATCTGCCAGGGATGTCACCGCACTTAATGCAATTGAAAATCGGCGTGCCAATTACCATGTTGCGAAATATCAACCAGCCAAAGCTTTGCAACGGCACGCGACTTGCTGTAAAAAAATTAATGAGCAACGTCGTAGAAGCAATAATATTGTCAGGACTTTTCAAAGGTGAAGATGTCCTCATTCCTATGATTCCAACGGATATGCCACTTCACTTTAAGAGATTGCAATTCCCAATTCGACTGGCGTTTGCAATCATCATCAACAAAGCTCAAGGGCCAATCTTTAGAATTGTGCGGTGTAGATCTAGACCCGGATTGCTTCTCTCATGGACAATTATATAATGCGTGTTCTAGATTCGGCAAACAAGGCAATCTCTATATCTGCACAACAATGGGACAACAAAAAATATTGTATACTGAATGAAATTAAACATATTGGAAACGTGCGCTCTCTCTATATATATATATTTGAAAAATGCGTTAATATTGCAAAATCGGCTGCACGGATTTTCAACCATTTGACAGAATTTTCTTGAGAATGTTAGGGAGTGAGTCCCCACCCGGAAGGTTGGGCATCACTGGCATGCCATGCACAACTGTTCATCCAAATAATTATTTTAATACAAATTATTGATCAAAGTGCAACACATGAAGGCAGGTAGGTTAGCATAACGTTTAAGTACTTTACTCTGAGTTTTATATCAATCCAATATTTTAATAATAACCTAGGATATAATTTTATGTTTCAAATTTGGTTTAAATAATAATGCCTTCAAAAATAAGAACAAAATGCCCCGTCAAACAACCATCTAGCAAAACCATTTATAGAGGGTATTACAGAACTTAGAGAACGGAAGAAGAACTGGGACCCTCAACATCACACAGCCGGCAAAAAACATCTGCTGAAGCTAAAAAGAAAGTAGAGATCGTCAACGAAGTCAGTTTTGATTCCCAACACCGATTTATTAGCATCTCACGATGTTGGGGCTGTGACTGAAAAGTGGTAACATTGTAATGCAGCATTTTGGAGAAATAGGTTAAAGGTAAAGTGAAATTGTCAGAATATCTCCATTACATAGAAGCCTTCAGAAATAATATCCGTATATTTAACTCGATGTTTGTTTATGCTACATTCCAAGCAGATATAACATCAGAGAGACGGCTTCTAGTTCTACAAGTACAGAGGCAGGTCACCATATTGCACCAACATCTCTTTACGATTCAGTTACGACTAATAAATGTTATTGTGGTCTGATTTACATGTATGAATCTGATGTTGGAGTGTTAAAGATTTAAATGACCCCGGATACAAGAACGTCACAACTAAAAAATAGGCAATTTTGAGTTAATACTCAAATATCCAGACGCGCCATGACCAGAGCTATACGGCAAGAAGACCGAAACTTTCCTAACTGCCCTGGTTCTGCCTGAAAGCAGTTGTGTCGCTCTTGTAGGGGTGACTATTTCCAACCTTTTCGTTCAAGAACAAGTCACTTCTGACTTCATGCAGAGTTGAATGTCGCTGGGGTTCCTGCAAGAACGACACGTTTCGGATTATGACATTCTTCCAGAAATCAGAGGGTTTTTTTTAGTATCTTAATTGAAATGTCATTCTTGCTGAATAGTAATTATAGAATGTAAAATGGACGATTAAGTTTTGAGTTATGTTGTTATTCATACAAAAAATATTTGTAAAACTATTTGAAATTTGCTTGGTCATTTCTGAGTTGTGCCATTCTTTACCCCAAAAGTTGGTATGTTTCAGATTAAATTATGGAATCAAGAGTCCGAAAACTAGTTAAGGCAGCAATATCTATATTTAAAGAAAATAATGAAAGCAAAAAGTGGAAAATGAGAAGTATGCAGAGGAAGAAGCTGTGGATGTAAAGAAGAACCACGTAGATAATGTTTCTACGTTGAAAATAATAAAATGGAAAATACAAAAGTAGAAGAACAAAAAGCAGTACCACATTGTTTTTTCTGGCATACAAGCATTCCAGTGAATAGTAATGCTATGAAATTAAGATTGCATCGCATTCGTGAACCTATAATTTGAGGATACTCGACGGCGAAGACAATGTAGATTATGCGGACCCAAATTTTATCTGTACCTTATCTGCCCGCACACGTCTTATGAAATGTAAATCTGAAAACAATATTTTGCCAAAAGTAAAAAAATAAAAATAAAAAGGTGAGAGATGCAGAGTTGATTAAAAATACTGAACAAGAAGTAGAAGCAAATAAAAATGGTGAGGAAAACTACGAATTAAATAAATGTAAAATGAGAAAAATAGATCCAAGAAAGTTGAAAAGGAATTCGTTAAAAGATTATTTAGATAAAGGTAAAAAATATTTCTCTAACTCTAAAGTTAAAAGAGATGAAGGCAAAAGCTCTTCAGCAGCCATGTGACGAAATGATCTGTAAATTGAAATACTAAAAAAAATAATCAGGCGAGGGATCTTATATTCCCACATTATTAGGGGCTCGGAAACTTGCAGTTACAGAGGGAGCAAATTGCAAAGATGATGTCAGAAATCCTCGATATAGATATCAAAATAAGGTAGTTCAAATCTCTCTTTCCACTTCATGGTTAAATAAAGAAAATAAGAGTTCGTAAAAAAATTAAGTCTACTTTGGGTATTAATGATCGCCCAATCACATAGAATAGGGATAGATTTATTCAACCAGATGAACGTTGAAAGCACGGGAAGCATAAATAAGTTGACTTTGAAATTGAAGAAGGAATCCGTGATTTAATTAACGCCACCCTGCAAATAGAAAGCCACGACACAAGGTCCAAAGGTAGAAGAGAGTATATTGGTGGCAGCAAGTATCTAAAGAGACTGTGTATATGATTGCAAGGCAAGGAATGTTCCCTTGGGTAATGCAACGATGTTTCATCGGATCTTTAACGGAGTTTAATATTTCAACCTTCTATATTAAGAAATATCAATGTGAACTATATACAGCCTACCACAATGCACAAAATGAAGAGAAGGAAATGTTAGAAGAAAGGTACAACACACATTTAAAAGAAAATAAAAATCTGTCTAGGGCAGAAAAAGAAAAAGATAAAGAGTAAAAAAAGTGCAATCTTCAAGTTCGTAGAGAACATAGCTAACACGAAAAATGATGAAAACCTAAGGAAGGTAGTAATCTTGTATTCAGACAAGATGTTTAATTTCTGCTGTGGTCAGCAGAAAAACTCCATTGTTTTGGGAATGTACCTCTATGCCACGCAAATTATGAAGAATATTTGTGGGTTTGTTCCCCACAAATTTCTCGTGAAAGGCCACACACAAAACGAGGGCGATAACGTGCATTCAGTGACTGAAAAATGAGTTAAAAGCATCCTGAAATCTGAACCAATATATACAACAACAAGAGTATGTGAGTATCATAAGATTTGCTAAGGTAAAATGAAGGAAATGTGCCATAGTGGCTTTGCTAATTGGGGGGAAAGTGACAAAGCAGTTTATGAAGATCAAGGCAGGAGTATAGGGACGATGGAGAACACACTCTAAATGAAGATGTCACTCCGCCTAAAAATATTAACGTAAAGTACGAAAAAGACCCTGAAAAATCAAAATAAGTAACATTAAAATTGTAAAGGGAATAATGAGCCTAAAACACTGTTTGTTAAAACTACCTGAATTCTTGTATCTAAGAATTGAAGTTTATCATGAAGGAAAAGTAATAAAAAAAAAAAAAAGGGCCAAAAGAAATCCAAGCTTACTGAGTTCTCAAAAATAATTTGCCCTCTTGCTTACAGAAACAAACTTAATGAGGTTGGGGAAATAAAAAAAAACTGACATAAAAGATCTTATTAAGGCAATCCATGTTCAGAAGCTTATGAGCAACATTACTATTCAATTTTTAGTTAAAAAGTTTCAGATAATGGCAGTTTTGTTGCTCCACTTTTTCACTACCATGTATTAGTTCTCAAGTATTAGTATTTTACCTTTTGTCTTTTTACCGGACAAATGTCCTTTATAATTATCTAGGAAGGCCCGGATTATTAGAATTTATTTATATACGAATTAAATAGACACTATTAGTTATTATAATTAAACAAATAAGATACATAGGTTCTAAATGTTAGTGGTAAAAATCTGAAAGTTACATACAATTAAATTAATAAAAAAAAAATACTCAGTATTCAAGTGCACAATTCTAGTATTCCATGATTATATTTACCTTTCCTCTCGTCTCTGGTCTTAGGTTTACTGGCTGGCCTATCAGAAGATTTGACTCCAATTGTAGGAGCTACACAAGGACCACTTGTCTCTTTTCTATTTGTTAACTTGATCTCTGGTTCTCTATAGGAACCATCTGCACAGTTGTTTTTTTCTTCTTTATCATGTACTGAAAAGATACTTTTATTTTAGAATAAGTTTCTAATTTCATTAACAACCCTCAATTAAAAACGCTATTTAAACCAATTACAATGTATATTTGGAAGTTTATAGGGTTCATTGTCAATAGTCGGCAGAATGGACAGTTCATATTCATATTCACAAAACTAAATCAACATTAATTCCAGAGAAGACTATTATATTCTTCCAGTATTTTCTAGGCTTCTTTACCATCTAAATTGTTAAAGATAATACTTTTATACTTTTCATTATGATTTCAATCATAACATTAAAAATAATGAATTTATTTGGCCATTCTCAATGCCTAACTATAGAAGAAGTATGGAGTCAGAGAGAAGGCGCAAGAGAGACGGCTCAGTGTTAGGTGACAACAGATAATAGACCAGTGTAGGCTAGACTATGGGTTGGACGAAGACGATGGTCGGGATCTGGACAGATGAGTAATTATTTATATTGAAAACATCTGAGAGAGGAAACTCCTATTAAAAAAATAATATGAAACACTAACACTTAAAAGATGAAGCTTTAGATCTTCGTTTCTTTTCTCTTTTCACTTGTTCAGATGAAACATTCCGTGTAGGATGGCTTGATAGCTCCTCCTGGGAAGACCAACGTTTTAATTTCGCTTTCTCAGCTAACGCTTCATCGCTTCCCGATGAACTTTCTCGCTTCAAACCAGCTGCTGATTTGCTTCCTATTTAATGATTAAACATGAGAAGATAAATTAATAAAAAGTATTTTTACATAATGATGTAAGAAAAAGTAAATAAATAATTAAAGTAGAGAATAAATCGTATCAAATTTTCGAATTTGAATTTTCACCGAAAATTAATATTTGAAGTGCCCCTGAGTATGCAAAAATGTTTATAGGCGTAAGTTTAGAAAACCTCAAAATTGAAGGAAGTTCCAACTTAATATTCAATTAGGTACCATATCGATACAAGGTATCAGTGAAAATCCCCCAACCGTAGTGCTACTTCAGTGATTTTTTTTCCATTTTTTCTTAAACGCCCAATAGTTTTTTGAGATTGTTGGAGCAGCGAATTGACTAATTTAAACAAAAACAAAAAAAAGAAGCGAATAGAAGAAAACATCAATGGATTTTGATCTTTTAGTTCCAACGTGGCGGAGTAAGGAGCCACGCCCCTTCTCTACCAAGGTTAATTGCCTCATTGGCTTTCAAGGTGTAATGACCCTGAAGAGGCTCATTGCAACATGGGCGAAACGTCGGCTTGTAGCAAACCATTGACGCGGTCTCAACCCGGAAACTCAAGTGTTTTTCATCAATGAATTTTTTCAAGTCGACGATTAAGATAAGAAAGGATATCTGAATATGCTTTGATCTGTTAAGTCGAAACAAAATCATAGAAAGAGTTTTGTTATTTAACGAGTACAATACAGTGCTTGGCTTTATATCTAGACGTAAAAGAAAAACCTGCTGAAACAATAATATAATAACGGTAAGAAGAAGATGTTTCCCAACAGATGAGATGCATAGGAATTCAAGAGGGACAAATTTGTGGCCCTTGACAATGTTTGGGAGAATGATCCAATTTATGAACCTAACAGGATCTTAATCGCAATACTTCCATTTTAAGCAGTATTTTTCTTCTCGAAGACTTAAGTCTCTACATCGATGTTTTATTATTATCATCATTATTATTATTATTATTATTATTATTACAAAAGTTAAAGTAATGATTCGTTACCGTTGCTACTGTTTTTGATGTGATACTTTTTTGAAGGATGTAAATCACATTTTGGCAGTGTTGTTGGATTTGATGTGGGCTTGCTGTTATTTTGTAACTTGGCCGTGGGCGGCGGTGTCAATGGAGCAGATTTGGCTACTACATCTGAATAACTTGGTCGCATAGGTTTCACCTATATCAAGATAAGTAATTTAAAAAAAAAAAAAATTAAAACTATAAAATTTTACAGTCTCCTAATTAATCTAAATCTCCGAGAATGACAAATAATAGAAAAACGCATGTATAATTATAATTCCTGACATTTAACAATAATTATGTTTATTTAAGGTATTTTACTAAAAATGGAGCTAAATTTTCGTATATTAAGATTGGTAAGTATTTAGTTGAATGAAATTATATGTTTTAATTTAAAACGAAGCTTACTTCTGCAACTATCCTTTGCTTCCTTACTGGGGGAGACTGGCCCCCGCCTTGCTGCTCCGTCGCCAGCGGAATGCCTATATTGGCATCCTGTTCATGGCACTTCTGATTGAAGTTTATAGCTGCTTGACCAACAGACAGTTTTTGGTTTTGTGGAGCCGAAGGTGGAGAAAGTGAAGAAAGATTTGTAGCTGTTTGAGAAAGCGTAGGTTCATCTTGATGTATACCACTTCCAAATGGAGAATAAGTTCCCGTACGATTTGGCACCCAATTACCAACCACATTTTCAATTAAACAGCCATTGGGAATAGTCTCGCTGTACGACCTAAAATCAATAAGTAAATTAAATTTCAATTTCTGAGATGGCGTATTTACTAAGATGTACAAAATTAATTATAAGTGAACTAAATGCAATATCATAGATAAATAATATTACTTACTGAAATGTTTATTTGTAAGTTCTACTTTTATTCAAAAACCACTGTTGCAGCTATTATTTGTTATTCTTGAGCTCAAATCACTAAAGTAAGTAAGGTCTATTTTTTCAGGCGGACTTAACGTCCAACTACTAAATTGTTGTCGTGGATGGGGGCAGAAGCACATACTTTACCATTAACATTTTTTAAACTAATATAAATTATCTCAATAACTAACTCCTATAACACCAAGTACACACACTTGTAATCCCATTACTTCAAGTAAAAATCACTAGTGTGTTTCTAATAATTAGAACTAGAAAAGTTTGAAAATTTCTTTAAATAAAACAAGTTTAAGAAATATATATTAGGCCTTTCAATAGCTAGTAATCAATCTTATTTATCTAAGATATCTTACACTTCAATGTCTTTAATGGACTAGTGTTTGCACACTTAACTATACGTGGCGAAGTAAGAAAAATGCCACCAGTCATTAACTATTCAAATCAACTTTTAATTTTAACATATGATTACGTAGATGTGGACAGCTATGGATTTAGGCAAACTCTACTTACCGGAGACATACAACACTTACATACTGTACACTTTATAGACATTACCTATGTATAACTATACTCACGTGAACTCTTAGATCGCAGTGGACATGATTATAGAACCACTACCTTCACATCTAACATCTATTATTGGCTTGAGAATGGCAAGATCTCTGCAAAGCAAAATCTCACACCTTTTTATTTTCTCTTACTGTGTTATTAAGAGTGAAAATCTGTGACCGAAAATACCACTTTACCTAATAGATGTTTGAGTTGTTTTAATTTTCTTAAAAACGACTCCGACGATTTTCTTTAAACTTCTTTCATCAACTTATCATGAAAAGAGCTACAACTTTTATTTGAAACATTTTCCTTTAAAGGGTGTTCTGGAATGGACTGAAGTCAGATTATCCTTTAAAGAGCCATGTATGATTTTGAAACGATTCTACCGTCTATACGATATTAATAATAATTTAATGTGCTGCCAATTCAGAGTATGCATAAAATCGGTTTAATTAAACCAAAGAGAATCAGTACCTGTTTTTGCCTAATTATTTTTCGGAGGCAAGAATATACCTACATAAATTTTCAGTTATATATGAAATTTATAAGTGGATAATACCCATATAAATAAATAAACTGCAGTAAAAGAAAGTCGTGTGAGTGTTAAATACCAGATTTTTTATTTACATATACTTTGAATTTAAAGATAAGTTTACATCGCAAATATGTCATGTCCCAATCGTGAATTTTTTTTACTGGTAAAATTATCCAAATATTTCTTTATAAACTGGCTGTATGGCTTATCTTTTGCAGGAAAAAAGCAAATTTTTGAACTTGAAACTTTAAAGAATAGTTCATCCTACACAAAACACATTTCCACTGTAGGAGAACCGAAGAATCTTTCTCTTAGATTTCTTAAAAATCAAATGCTTATGTTATCTATTTTCAGGATTTGTGGCAATATTTTTTTTCTCATGAAGAGTTGGATAAGCAAAAGTTCTATTACTTCAATATGTTTAACACCTTTTTATATTCTGTGTTCACTATTATTTTAAAACAGCCGAAACATAGAATGGTAGATTAACTGCGTTCATAACAAATAACTTCGTATACATTTGTTTCCAATTGCCACGAACAAGGAATTCAAAGTTATTGGCAAAAACAATGGAATCTCGTGACTATTTGACAATAATAAAAACTATCAGTCACTTAAATTCAGGCGGAGTGGTGGGGAAAATACAAGCCAATTTAGGTGTACCTTATGTTAACCATTAGAATCGATTTCTTTATTGGCTTTACATGTAGTTGAGAAGATATTAGCTACAGCTCAAATCAATGCAAGATCTCTGTTTGGTCATTTTTATAAACTTATTAGAACATACAAGTCTACGAAGTACACATGTTGTGTACTCAGTTACTAGTTTGCCATGGTACAGCATCTACTATGAATGTTTAGGTGTAAGGATAAATGCTATTCATGTTGTTAGGCTGGGATACCCGGCAGGGAAGCGAAGATCCCCGAAAAGCCACTTCTTTAGGAACCATGCCACAAAATGAACATCATAGAAGCCACTAACATTCACTACTGACTGATTATGACAGATCTGACGGACAGGGGATTAGCAAACCCAAAAGCAAAAGCCGATTTGGTCACGTAAACATTTTACAGTTTTCCAGAGAAAATATCTTAGACAAATAATGACTTACAGAGGGGTTCAAATAATGCCTATACAGCATAGTATGGCACCGTAGCTAATTCTTCAGGAACCTTGACGTCCCTGCGGTTATCCCAGGCTAACAACATGAACAGCATTTACCCTTACAGCACAAACATTCGCAGTAGATGCTGTGAACGTGGTTGAGCAAACCATGGCAAACTCGTAACTACTTTAAACAACACTATACTTCGCAGACTAGTATATACTAATATGTTTATAAAACGTATACAGCCTGCAGAGGTGGTTGATGATGTGACAATTACCTCTGCAAGCCAATGATATTATAATTAAATCAATTAATGACACTCTAGTTCACTACGATATACCTTTCGACACTGATCATTACACACACACACACACACACACATTGTACACTTTACAGACGTCTATATGCATGTACAAACACGGAAACAGTGATCACAACAATTATTTTAGGAAACTGTGGTTTTCTTTTATACTATTCCCTTTATACATCCAAAATCTAATCAGACCAAATGTATATTAGCTGAACTTATCATTCTATAAAAGTCGTACATAAAGAGATGATACACGATTCGACAAAAATTAATTGTGTTATATAAATATAAAGAGCTTATATAAGTGTTATATATGTGTGGTATATAAAGAGCAAGTAAGATTAAGTTCCAGCGAAAATTTATGTCGATTTTACCCAAGTAGCAAGTCTAATTGAGGTTCAGCGCCTTCCTTAGGGGGCTTATGAAATTTCTGAATGAAAAATCAGAAGTGCATAATTATTCTCTTAAAAATGTCCTATCTTCGGTAAAAATAATCAAGGGCCATTAGAGAATTCATAACTTCTAGAAATTATATGACTACTTTTGGAAAAATAAACCGCAGAGATAACTTGAATGAGGATAAGATAATACTGAATATTGTTTGGAAGTCAACAATAAAAAAGGTAATTCATTCATAAAAATGAATTCCCTAAGATTAAGCAAACTGAAATTGATTTTAGAGTATTGGTTTTTATTCATTTAGCAACTGAGCTAAATCTTATACAAGTTTTTTTTTTTATTGTTTAAAACTAACAAAGAACGATACCTTAAAGAAATTTCAAACACAAGACAAAAAAAATTATTTTTAAGTAATGGGTAGCCTTCATCTCATTTGCAGATCCATTGTTACCTAAATAAAATACTGAACAATGTTACGTTTTTTGAATCTTGTGATCAACCAAACTCATTTTAAAGTTTCTAACACACTCAGCATGCATAAAGAAATCCTTATCTCTTCCGAGGGCATAATAATTACCATAAATTTGTTCGTGGATCTAATTAAAATGTAATAAAGCTTTCAAATTATGCTCTAACAAAACATTTAAACTAAATTTATTCAAAGTAAAAATATATGTATATCTGACCTCTGATAGTCAATTAAGGGCTGAACGATAGTCTGGGTTGGCTGTTGATATCGAACAAAACTCACAGGAGATGCACTATTGTTTGGCTTTGAAAAAACCACATTAACATATTTTCCACCTCCCACATCCACCATGCCGATCATCTCACTATTCTCTCTCACCTGACTCGGATAAAACATGTTCTGATGTGCATTAGACGACTGATGTGGAGCAGATGGTCCCCAAACTGGATGATGACTACCATTTGTTGATCCAGGATGCGATGTTGTACTTTGTGGGGAACCCAAAAGTAAATACTGACCATCATAACTTTGAAGATCGGCTGTCATGTGGTCTATGATATCATCGATGCACCTCTTTTTGGATTGGTCTGAGGGTTGTTGAGGATGGCTAGACATTGTTCTTGATAAATTGTACAAAGGATATTTGAAAAGAAGCTACCGTTTCTAAGCGGTTCAAGCTGTTTTGTCAGCAAGAAAAACCGAAGAATGGCGCTTATTAACTAGGCCAACACTAACACAATTGTTGTGTAAGAAAACAACCAGACCCATCCAGCCCAAGCAATCAAAACACTCACCACACAATGCCATGTTGATTAGAAGAAATTGTACATTGAATTAATACGATATTAAATCCAATAATAATTATAGGATCTTAATTAATTTATTTCCATAAAATCCTTTTATAATCCATTAATAATAATCAATATGTATAAGTAAAAAAAAGGAAGTGTTTTCTTAATTTTTATTAATACAATCTAAAATAATAATGCAGCTACCTAGAATTAAGTTACTTCGGTACATATATAAAATCAATTACTGCCAATAAAAGACAAAGTTTGCTGTATTTTTCAAAAATACTTCTGCTAGTATAAAAAATAGAAATAGTAGCGCTTTTTAAAGCGCGCTTTTTGACTTAAAAGACGGGTTGGAAAGATGGGTAGGTATGTAGGAATAATTTGAAATATCTTGTAATTATTTATTACAAATCATTATTATTTCTAAGAAGAAATACATATTAAAAAAAGATTATGGGGCTGAAAATTACTAAAAGTGTTGGCTTTTATAACGAAATTCAAATACAGGCAACGGCTATTTTAGACTTTAATATTTTTTACTATTCTATCAATAAATACCTAATTACAACTCAAACTGCTACATAAGTAAGTGATGCTTCAAATTGGTGATATAATTAAAATATTATGTTAAGATAATTGTATTCTCTCTGTTCAGCTCAGCCTTGTAGAGCAATTTGTATGCTGGTCAGGTTGTAAATATTAATAATAATAATAATAATAATATAAATAAAAAAAAAAAAATAAAAAAAAAGACTTCTGCCTTTAACACAGGTCTTTACACAAGTTGGTAAATTATTGTAGACTGCAGAGATACTTACATTATGTCAACTGCGTTCTGCACAATTCTCACTTACATTTATACATTGTACATTTCACAGAGGCTATACTATGTACAAATAAAGAGAGCCTCAAGAGATCTTGTAGGTCATAGTGGTGGCTTTATAGATATTCGCTCTGCATATCAGTTCTGTGGTTATATATTGGCTTTATAGACATTCGCTCTACATATCAGTTCTGTGGTTATATATTATCAGCATAAACTACACATAGAAATATAATATTATGTATACAGCATACTATTTTTTTTGATCGATTCATGTTCTATGGAAGGCTCAACTGAAGAACTGATTACATAAAAATAATAGCATTGTGAAGATATCGTGACAATTGGAACATTAAGGAAGTGCACAGGGTCAGGAATTTTGGGGGGAGGGGCTATTGCATCGCTATCTTTGACTAGTAGCTGCTGAGTGCTGATAGCCGTCCTTCCTTCATATAACCTAAACCTACTTAGTCATGGTTAGTGCTAATACCTGTGCAGTGTAATGACGGATCACATTGTTAATTAACTTTTTCTAAATTTGTTATTTTTTTTAGTTTGCTTGATCCAATGGCGAATTTAAGCAAATACCTAACCCGTCAAAACGCTGCAGGTGTAGCTTCAGTAGTAGTATTTTTGTGGTTTTTAAAAAATAATAGAAATAAATGCAAAACCAGGCGGATGATTAGGTAATTTTTCTTACTGAAGTACAATAGCTGAATTGTTTGATAAAATATGTGATTGAGACTTTGTTCTGTTTCAGCAAACAGCTTCCAGAAGTGGAATATGTTATCGGGGAAGTAAGTTTATTGAAGTAGTCTTTCAGATTAACAAAATATGGAAAATTTTATTTTTTTTATCTTAATTTTTGCAGAAAACCACAACCAAAGTGAAAGCTCATGTGGGTACTCATTTTTTCCGGCAACTTAGAGCACTTCTCAGAATTGCAATACCTGGGCTTTTTAGTCCTGAGTCAGGGTTCATGGTACTTGTTGCAGGCACATTAGGTGCTAGAACCCTTTGTGACATTTGGATGATTAGAAATGCCACTTTTATAGAAAAGTAAACCCTGAAAGTTTTATTTATCGTTAATTGCAAGTAACGATTGTTATAATTATTAATCTAATAATTTTTATTTTTGCTTATAGTGCAATTGTAACTTCAAGCAAAACAAAATTTAGAAGACATTTGTTTCATTTTTTTTCAGCTATGCCCCTAGTAAGTGTTTTTATATACTTTTTAGACATTTTACGACTGTATGATACTCAAATTGATCTTTTAATTTTTCAGATCGCCTTGGTGAACAATTTGCTAAAAGTAAGTTAGTTTTAGATAACTCTAAACTGTTTCATTAATCATTTTAGAATGTTTAAAACATTCTTATTTTTACTGTTTTAGTGGGGAATTGGTGAATTAAAGCTTCGATTGAGGACACGACTTACCCATCACCTTTATGATGAATATTTGAAGTAAGTTGTTTAATAGTTAGCTAAAAAATTATTTAGCAGAAGTAAGATTGATTCAAACAAACATTGAATTAGAGTATTTTATATCATGTAGAATTCTGTCTTTTTATTTTTTTAACGAGATATGAAGTAATTAGAAAATAAAACCTTAAGGTACAGAAATGCTGTTGTATCAGTGGTTCCATTAATTAACTTGAACTGGTAGTATTAACTTGCTTTAGATTATTAAGATGATCATCCTGTGAGGGAAATTCTTATTGCTAAATGAAGACATTATTCCCTTGGATTTATTAACATAATAATAAAAATATCATGAAACAAATTAATTTGCCAATTGAAGCAAGCATTTTAAAATTAGGATTAATTTTTTGCCAATATTTTTGCTACTTAAATATAATATTAGATGTCTGTAGTATTGAAAATACAAAATTCATTAATTTTGAATTTGAGAAGCGATTAGCTCAGTGGTAACGCGCTGGACTCAAAAGCGGAGGTCCCGGGTTCAAGTCCAGTGCTGCCCTTAGATTTTTTTCTTCCTTGGAGCCTCTTCAGCTCACGGTGGACAGTGTTGTTTGTAGCGAGAGAACACTGTCCTGACGCCGGCAGTGCATTGAGAAGGCTCCGAGCGCCAATGATCACAGATGTTGACGCGCCTTAAATAAAAAAAATTTTTTTTTTTTAATTGGCCATATTTCTCTTGTGGCGTTATAGCGATTACACATTTGTCACTGCTAAAAAAAAGGAGTACCATTGTATTCCTTTTGGGAATCATTCTTTGTTGATGAGACCACATTTAAAAAAATATTTTATTGTTGAAAGTTAAATCCAATTTTCAATGGACAGAACTAAATATTATACAAACAGCCTAAAATAGGCTATTAAGGGATGGTTAGAGGATCTAGTTTGAATATCTTTCGAGGATGTATTTGATTTATTGAAATTGCTTGAGATTTGCTCCAGTCTTGATTATAATTTTCTTGGCATTTATAGGGGATTTACATACTATAAGATGTCTAACATCGACAATAGAATTGCCAATGCTGATCAACTTTTGACGACAGATGTGGATAAATTCTGTGATATGTTTACCGATATGTATTCAAATATTTGCAAGCCTCTCCTCGATATTTTTATCTACGTTTATCGTTTGACAACCAATGTTGGAGGACAGGTAGTTTATTTATTAATTAATTAGGGTAAGAATGTTTAATATATTTTTTTTTAAATCATAAGTATTCTACCTACTTGTCATTCTTGTATGTATAACATAGTATGGATTAAGAAGCACGATATATTGTGCGTAATTCTCTAATTGTAATTATTATTCTCTAAAAAGATTTAATTTTATTTGAATTAATTTAGTGCATAAAAGTTTACTATTCATATAAATTGGAGTGAATGTTTTTAATGATAAAATGAAATAGGCCTGAGTTTTGAAGTTAGATGTTTTTTTATTTCTCAGTGGGATTTAGGTGGATTTTACAGGAATATTTAAATGTAACTAACGTGCTTACTTAAGTTTTACTAATAATGACAACAATTTAGTAAGGAAATCTTTGGCGGGTCCTGTGCAAGCTTATCCTCTCTACCACAAAAGGACATGGCTCGAAACATGCCCGGGTCTCTTGATAAACATTTTTTCGAAAGAAGTGCGAGGTCATCGCAGACTTGAAACAAAAGATAGGTTGTATAAAAAAATTGCAAATAAAACTGAAGAGGGATTAGTAAAAAATGTACTGTGAAAAAACGAATTAACTGCATTCTGGAAGATTTGTAAAGGTTAGGTTAGGTTAAATGCATTTCTGTATTTAATCATAGTAAGTCTATTAAAGTATAGGAATATACATGATTGGATCTGTATGTTTTTTTTTTTTTTTTTTTTTTTTTTTTTTTGGTAGATTTACCAGTGTGGATGCTAAACCAGGTAATGATATGCCACTTCTCGCAGCCTTACTAGAATTAAATTTTTAATTTTTTTTTTTTTTTAGACGCCAGGTATTATGCTGTTGTACTTATTGTTCGGTGGTGTCGTGTTAACATACTTGCGCAGACCGGTAGGAAGAATGACAGTGCAGGAGCAGAAGCTCGAAGGGGAATATAGATATATAAATTCAAGATTAATTACACATTCTGAGGAGATAGCTTTCTATGGGGGTAACAATAAGGAAAAACTCACCATACTCACAGCCTTTCATAAATTGGTAAGAATATTTGTTATTTCATAATTAAAAAGTTTTTGCTTAGTCATGATTCATTTGTTGTAATTTTAACGTATAAATGAAAACAATTTATATTTTATTTTATGTTAAAATAGGTCTCTATATATAGCAAGGAATTTTTTCTGTTCATTTTTTTGAAAATAAATAAATAATCATAATTCTGTTTGTTAATATGTAGCGATTAAAACTTCGACAAAAATCTTTAAAGAGGAAATTTTTTAATAAATTTAAGACGACAAATACTGAAATTCTTTGCTAGTTTTTTTACAATAACAGTTTGTTTTATTCAGACTAATCATATGCGGAAATTTTTGGAATTCAGAGTTCTTATGGGTACTTTGGATAATATCTTAGGAAAATGTAAGTATTACTAAAATTTACTAATATCATATAATAAGATTACGATTTTTACTTACTTTTTATTCAATGCCTCTTATACCACTTAGCAGTGTGACGTCCTTCTTTAGAGCTTTATCCATTCTTCTCTATTCTGAATTAGTTGACTTTTTGTTTTCCATTCTAGGTTACTTTTTATAAAATCCTTCCTTTGTTTCCTCTTACCAAGTCTTCCGCGAGGCCTTTTGCCTTCACATTCGTCTCAAAAGCGGACATGCAGTTCTTTCCCCCTCATACTGAGCAAATGCCCATACCACCTGAGCCTGCCTTCTTCGAGCACCTAATCTGCTCGAATAATGACCAGGTCTTATATTTAAATTACTTTGGATAACGGTCTTCCTAATGCGGCGGGGTCATTGGTATTTTCCTTCTATTGTAATACTTAATTAAAATCAATTAAAATTGTAGTAAGATACTTCTTTTAAATCCTATTAAATATTGTTAACCAATTTATATGATACCAATTTATGTGATACCAATGCTGGATTCGTTGTTTTATAGTAACATGTTATTGAAATTTATTTTGTTTTGATTTTTCTATTTTAAATTATCCAAACGAGAGAGAAAGACTAATAACAAAAAATACTTTTTATTAAGGTTGTTTATTGTAATAAATATATTTTTGTGATAAATATTTTCATATCAAAACAAGTGAGGCGTTCCCGATTTTATTTTCGAATTATTTGTTGTTTTTTTTGTTTTTTTAAATTTTAATGTCGAATGAAACCATTCAGCTACTCTAACGGGATTCCGGTTATTATTACTTCTTTTTTTTTTTTAATTTAAGGCGCTTCAACATTTGTGGTCATTAGCGCCCGGAGCCTTCTAAGTGCACTGCCGGCCTCCGGACAGTGTTCTCTCGCTACAGACAACACTCCATCACCCAACAGTGAGCTGTAGAGGCTCCTAGAAAGAAAAAATCTAAGGGTAGCTAGCACTGGACTCGAACCCGGGACCTCCGCGTGGGAGTTCAACGCGCTAACCACTTAGCTAATCCCTTCTCTTATTATTACTTGATGACGACTTTGTGTAAGTCTAAACAGTTCTTTGATTAGAGCATTATTAAACTTTAATTCGGCGTCCGATATAATTTGTTCAGGGATACCAAAATGGATGAAATATTTAATTAATTTGTTTGTGACTTCGATGGTTTATCCCAACTTTAGCTTGTACACATATGCGAATTTTAAAAATTAATCTATAATAGTCAAAAATTTATTACCATCAATTGTAATAAGTTTACATGAATAATTTCAGGTGGTCTTGTAGCATTGGTTAAGTTTGGGTTTGATCGAAATGTGTCATATTTTGTTCTCAAGCGGACAAATCGCATTTATTAATAATTCTTGTAATGATTTACGCATGTTAGGCCAATAATACATTCTGTGTATCTTATTGTATCTTTCTGCGATACCCCCCCCCCCATAGGTTGTTTTATTCCCATGATAGTTTTTTATTATTTCTTCTATTTCTTTTTCATCTGTGATATCTAATAGTTTCTTAGTGAACTTAGATAATTTAATTTAGATCCTCCTATTTCTATATTCGTTATTTTTGTAAAACGAAGGTTTAATCACTAATAATAACTATGATGAAAATTACAGCTTTTGAAATTCTCCCTCTTTATGAAATAATGAATGCATATTTTTATCTACATTTTATAAAGCTGCTCCTTTAGAAATTATATTAATTAGTTTTTTTTTTTCAATAGGATATTAAAATGTTCCCTCGTAAAAACGAATTTATACCCATTTTCACAAATAAAATGAGAAAAAAAAAGCTGTTATTTATTTTTATGAGAATTTATTTTTACGTATTATCTGAATAATATATTTTTCAGATTTTGGCACAGTAGTCGGATTTATAGCAGTCAGTTTACCTTTTTTGAACACAAACCATCCGATACTTAGTAAGAAAGACAAAGATGAAAGGTTTATGGTAAGTTATGAAATCTTATAATATTTCTTCTCCCTTAAATTATGTTTTTGTATCATTATAAAATGCAAACATTCATTTCTTTCTTTTTATTTTTTTTGTAATTCATTTATAATTTGTTATTTTTACCTAGTCTCTTATATGATAAGGAAACTAAAAAAAAAAAAAAAATAATATCCTGTTTGTATATTTTAATTCCCTCTAATGAATATGGTAACTTAGTATCAGAATATAATAACTTGTTTAGATCATTATAGATCTCTATTTTGCGCCCTGTATAGGCAATGTAATAATAGACACTGTAAAAGCAGATTTTACTATCAGGTTTAAAAATTTCTCATGTGAAATAATCAGAGACATTATCTTATGATTTTCTAATTTTAGTTGACGAATTTTCAAGAATATTAAATATATGTTTTTTTTGAGATGAAATTTAATAAATAAAATTATCGGCACTCCCGACTCTCTCTCATCCTCCTAATATCTGTTTTCTAGAATAAATGTTCCAAGCAAAAGTGCTACATTGAATTGCACGGTAGATACAAAATCTAAAGAAAAAAAATTTGACACGATTACCCAATACTTCCTCTTACTAAAAGTAAGAGAAAGTAAAAAATTGCAGTCTTTTTGTGAATTTTGCAAAAAAGAGAAACAGGAAACAATTTCTGGAATTAAAGCGGATCACCGATTAACCGATACTAACAGATACCTATCAGATCCTCTTCTGGTAATAAACCGAACGAAATATCGAAGTTTCTGCGATTTTTATGAGTTAAGCACTTTATACAAAAACACAAAGAGATAGAGAGAGAGAGAGAAAAAAAGGTGTTTTTCATGATGAGTGACCCTCAACAATTTTCTTGAAAGACATTTTCGATAATCTGACAGACGTCCTCCTAACAGACGAAAGAGAAAATAATTTTTATTAATGAAGCTTTGAATTAAGAACCATAGAAATAGCTTTTTATTTTAAAACAAAGAAGTGAATTTAATGGGGAGCTTGAGATATTAATTAGTTTTTACCCTAATTGTAGCTTTAATAAATTGTTTGTTATTGCCATCATAGTTTAGCTTGTTTTAAACATTTATTTATAAACATGGTTTAGTCATTGAAATTATATTTCGTACTCGTAATAATATTTTTAACAGCTAAAAATGCCACTCAATATTTACTGAATGCTTACATATCTTTAAAATAAGTTAGTTATGTTTTGATAAGTTAGATTTTTATAAGAATTTCAATATAATTATTTTCAGGAGTACTACACTATGGGTAGGATGATGGTGAAAATGGCTGAAGCCGTAGGGCGTATGGTATTGGCGCTGAGAGATTTGAATAGATTGGCGGGTTTGACAGCAAGAGTTAGCCAGCTTACTTCCGTGTTATCGGAAATTAATTCAGGAACATATCAGCGAACTATGATGATCAAAGGTAGAGTAAGAAATGTTATAGTGCTTAGGACCTTCGGATGAGATGATTATCCGCTTTTTAAAAATGTAGATTTACCTCCATTTTTTTAGTTTTAAATATCTCTCAAAAAATAATAATTTATTTTTATTTGCTAAATTTTATATTATTACATTGCCTTCAGCATTCGAACGTCCAAATATAGGTCGTGTACATAGGATATTTGGTCTTATATGATTGGTCCTCTGGATAAGACCAGAAATTAAAGTTTGGCCTTGGATTGTTTATTATTAATATTGTTTTTATGATTTTACATAAAGCCCCAATACAAAATTTCATTTTAGGAAAAATATAAACAGGAACGCTGCGTTCTATTGTGCAATGCCTGCTAGGCAAACGGGTCAAATTTATCTACTATTAAATTTTACTCAGTTTAACAAAATATTTCAAATTTTAAAAATATCTATTTATCGTAATATATTTCTTTAGCACTTGGTGCTTAGTTGCGTTTACTTTTGAAGTAAACTCTGTAATTCTGCGCATTGTAATATAAATATATTCTTTAATAAGTTTCTTGAAGAATTTGCAATTTCAAAAATTGAACAAAATCGCGATATTTCTTTTACAGAGTAAGAGAAAGTAAAAAAAACTAGCGGATTCTACAGAGCCTTTTTGAGACAACGGTGAGGGTTTAGAGCAAACAATAGAAGTTGAAATTGTTTTCAGTCGGAATGAATTTCTTTAGTAAATTATCCAGTAAAGCAAGAACATTAATTAGGCGTGGGCAATGTTCTCGGTCACATTGTTAGCAAAATATATTTTGGGGAGTGAAGTTGTCCCATCCGAGATTGTTCTCATGTGCCGCCTGGATATCCACTAAACGAGCAACATAGTCGCCCGCATAGCTTGAAAATTTTATACTGGGCACCGCGAAGCAGAATGCCTGAATAGCCGAAGCGATGCTGTAGGAGAAAAAAAAAACATTGTTACGTATATTAAATAACGGAGTAAAAGTCCAACTGCTTTTTGTATTTGCTTTGGTATTCGGAGACATTACATTATGTTTTGGTTTATGCAGAATCTATGCGGAAACAATAAAAAGTTATGTCTTAGAATTTTTTATCAAGCCAAAGCGGGAACGTTTATTTTTAAAATTAAAAAAAAAATATTAAAAATTATTTGTGATCTTCTATGTCGCAAGAAAGAAAGTCAGTATTAGCGCATGATTTGATAGTATATCAGTTTAGTGATTCGCTCGATTTACATGTCTCTTATAGAAATTTGCATCTCTTATAAGGAAAACAGGTTTTGAATAATATTTTTTAAACCAGTTATTAAATAATTTATAATTTCTCTTCAAAAATTAAATTATAATTGCCGTATTGTTTGAACACTTTGTTTTCAACTTATTAAGTTATTTCCAAAATTATTAAAAACTTGGTTCCAAATAAGAGTGTAAATAATTAAATAAGCAGTAAACTTAGCGAATTATTTATGACAAAATATAATGAACAATTTTTTACTTTTATTACTTTACTTAGTTTACTTTTATTAATTTATTGATCTGTTTATTTTAAGAAATCGAAGGAATGCAACCTGGCACTGGGAAGATTCTTTGTCAGGATCGCCTTATCAAGTTTGAAAAAGTACCACTAGTCACTCCTAATGGTGATGTTCTTGTAAAAGAATTGAATTTTGAAGTGAGATCAGGCATGAATGTACTAGTATGCGGTCCAAATGGTTGTGGCAAAAGTTCTTTGTTTAGAGTACTAGGAGAAGTAAGATAATTTTCCCCTTACAATTTTAATTTTATTAATATATTGCATCCTTCTTCTAACTTTTTTCCTCACTATATTCAATTCAAAATATTTCAATTGGCTCGTGTGAAAACAAAAAAATACTGCTGTCCCATGTTTTTTTTTCTATTTGAAATGTTTTATTTTACGTTGATTAAAGTATAACTAAAAGATCTTTAAAAAATGGAATCTTGATATATTCTTGCTTTTAGGATATAAAATTCCATTCTAGATTAGACATAAAACTTTATAACTATAAACTTTGTAATACTTACCATACTTAACTCTTGTTTTTACAGCTGTGGCCTCTTTTTGGTGGTACTCTAACTAAACCACCGAAATCTAAACTCTTCTATATCCCCCAGCGTCCTTATATGTGCCTTGGAACACTTAGAGACCAGGTAAATGTTGCTTATCACAATATCTAAAGTTTAGTTATTGCCTTCTTATTTTGTGATTTCTTCTATAAAGGGAATAATAGAAACATTTCATTCTTAATTTCCTTAAGTCCTTATTTCTTTAATTTAATAGTAATATTTGTTTTTTTAGCCGTAACACTTCCTTCTAATATAAAAACCATTAAGTATAAGGTGAATGGGGAGAAACTCCTAAATTGCATGTTTCTTTTGTGATAATTGTTAAATATCGGCGAGCGCCCATCATTAGGAGTCTTGATAAATTGTGATTCTGGACTGGACGGCAATGGAAAGTCAGAATATACTGAATATTATAATGACGTTCTATTATATCCTAATGATAGGCTATTGCTAAAAATCAGTTGATAATTTCCAAGTGAAGAAACAAGCAACCACATAAAAAAATCGCTGAAGTTAGGCATTAAATATTAATTTAATTATTATTATGCTACATTATTGTTCAAGTAAATAAAATTGCCTCATATCTTCGTTCAGTGTACAGAATGTAGATGTAAATAAGTGAGCTGTGGTGGTGAGTTTGAGTTTGCCTTTGGGTTCGCTAAACTCAAGTTAGTGTACCAAGCACACATTAACTAGCAGTACTGGCACTCTGTGAATTTTATAAATGTTGGGGGTAATATCATTTACGTATTGCTCGTGTGGAGATAGGCTGGAATACCCGCAAGGGCGCCGAAATCCCTACGATGTATGTTTATACATAGGTGGGAGGTTAAAGAGAAAAGCAGGAAGCAGCTCCTCACGTAAGAAGTGGATTGTTGGAGAAGAAGAACCTGCATCTTCGGTATATCCCCAACACTGAAATCAAGAGTATGGTTCGTATAGGGAACAATATACTTCATGATATTGGCACTAGACACTCATTTGGTCTTGCCACGTGAAAACAATGGAAGAAACAAGATGGCCAAAAATGATCGAGGCGAAGATGGAGGGATGACATAGAGGAGGAGATGATGAGAAGAGGCCTCATAGATTGATTGATTGGCTTGATCGGAAAACATGACTGAAGGGTATCGGTATACACTAAATCAGTGTCCCAACCGAAAAAAAAAAGATTTTATGTATAAAAAATAAAGTAGTGCCTATTTTTTCAGGTAGGCTTAAAGTCCTTTACCAAAGTATTAGATGTCGTGGACGGAGGCGGAAGCACTTAACTTTACCATTAATATTTTTTAAACGAATATAAAATTTTGCAGTTGTAAAGCGGGATTTGAACTGGCCACCTCCCACGTCCTGCTCATAACCACTACACCAACAACCGCCCCAAAAGATTATTTATACAAATTCTAGAATCCTAGATGTAAAGCTAAAACCGCTGAGATTTAAAAGATCTCTTTTGGCTCCCTTGGATATCAGTGTTTGTATATAGAATGTTGTATGAAATGTGTATGTTAAGCTAAAGTTGTCTATTTGTGAGTATCGGGGACATCAGTGGAGGTATTGTAGTTAGACTGGATATTCACTAGGATTCCTGAAGGTGACCAGCTCTTTTCCCATAACGGGTACGGGGATACATACTTATGCACACATGTACATTTTACATTCATTCAATCATTCAAATATACATACGCACATCTTATAGACAAACATAAATATATAGAAAAAATATATATTGATAGTAACCAAGTGCTTCTGCCCCCATCCCCGTCCTAATTTGGTGGTTGGGCTTACCCTACCTGAAAAAATAGATAAAACTTTACAGACAAACAAGCAGTCAAAGACAATAAAAAATAAAAGATGCTTACTTACAGATGCATAAGGACGTATAAAGATATATATTATACTTTTTATTTAGCCTTTGAGAGCGAACATCCTTATGCCCAAGCGTTCTGCATCCAAATATCACATTCTAAATAAACCTTCTTGCTTAATGTAGTTGATTATGCTGGTTAAAGAAAAAAACTATATAAATAAGAGCTTTAAAAGCTTTAAAAAATAAGGGCAATAAGAACAAAAAATCTCTCCATCATGGTTATTTTTTATTTTATTACAATTTTATGACTAAATTCATATCAAAATTTTAGGTTATATATCCACATACAAAAGAAGAAATGCGTCGGCGAGGTAGAGATGATAATCTGCTATCTCAACATTTGGAGAGAGTACAACTCTCCTATTTATTACAAAGAGAAGGTGGCTGGGATTCCATAGCAGATTGGATTGATGTGTTGTCTGGCGGAGAAAAACAGAGAATAGCTGTAAGTATGCTAATATTATTTACTAAATGCTACCTTTATTACTATTACTGTTTCCTGTTAGAAACAGGATTTATTGAAATTCCAAATTTATTTATGCTTACATATTCTGAAGTCTTTCTTCCAGCTTTGACGGTTCTGGACCAGTGCACTTCTCTTGCTATCTTTTTCATGTCAGATTCCGTAAAAATTGTCCAGTTCTGTTTTTTCCTTTACTCGTGAATCATAAAATTTCATACAAGCACGGGATCTTGCCTTAGTCCGATGCTTCTTTATGGAAAATGGACATTCCCTTCTCTGCCCTCAGCAGGAGTTGTTCCTAGGGACGGTAGCCCTAGGTATATTAGTGGTGCCCTATGGCGAGCGTGTGTGCAGTTTAAAAGTGAGAAAATATAATGTTTTTAATATGAATATAGTTGTATACTCTTCTGATGGGTTGCATGAAATACTGATCTCAGGAACCCATATGGGCGCAATTCCTCAATCGATTGACTCATAACGCTGAGATATTCGAATTTGAACTTAAAAATAATAATAAAGCAAATAAATATGAAAACGTTCTTATCTTGTTATTTTATGGGTATAGAAGGTTCTCAGAATGATTTACTTAATGTATACCATAGCGGAGAATGCGCGATAGGTAGCGAAGTTTATGAAGTGTCAGTTGGCTTGTAGAAACGGTTGGCCTGTAGTATCAGTGCAATTCAGATAAGGCACGATACATTCAAGAACATCCTAAAGATAATCAAGTGAGCTGAATTCTGGTGATCGAATAGGCCGTAAAATAAGACCCTAGTTTCCATCTTGTTAATTACATGCATCTTGTTAAAAAAATTTGTTGACTCAGGGGACCTCGAAACGGATATTCCGGTGAAAACTCGATATCGAAAATTTGGCACGCTTACAGTACTTCCTCTTACTTGGAGTAAGAGAAAGTAATAACATTCAGTCTACAGCAAGGGAAACATCGTCTAGCAGCCCAGAAAGAACAGTCCTAAGGAATTTAAGTAGGACACCAGTTCAATTTTTCCCTAGAGGTAAAGGTCAGTTGTGATTATCTAAAGATATCACATCAACGATTAATAATAAAATATATCATATAAATATAATTTTAGGGGAATAACGCGAGTATAACAGCATATCCAGGGACCGAAAAAAGTGCTGAACTGTTGAGAGTTACCATATATAAATTAAAAGCTTATTTATTTATTAAATGCTTATAATTATGTTATTTTTTCTTACAAAATATGTTATAATAAAAATATATTAATATGAGTTTCCTGTCAATAGAATGTTTTATATTATGTGGTTTTTTAGAAGAAAATTTTCAAATAAAATTGTGAGAATTACAGACCGGTTTTTCTGCCTAAAACTCTGATAAGTTAAAAAAACAAATTTTGTTTCAAAAGCCGATAGAATGACATTTTTCTGTAAATAAGCATACTATTTAAAAGTGTTCCCGTCAATAGAATATTCTATAAAAATATTCTATTGACGGAAACGCTTTTGAGATACTATTTTTTTAATAAATTAATTGCAAGACTTTCTGTTTATTTAATTATCAATGTTTTACAGGAAAAAACAAATCTGGTTTAAATTCTCACAATTTTAATTGATCATTTTCTTCAAAACACTTGGAATTTTTACACTTAGAATTTTCACCTTAATATTATAGATGTGATGGAAGCATATATTGTACTCTTTTTAGATTAAACAAAACTTTCTAATAGGTTATTTTCTTGGTAATACGTTTTAAATAAAAGTATATACTTCTCACAGCAATAAGTATAAGAAATAAAATGTATATATATATATTTCGAGAAGGTTGTATTCTTGTGATTTCTTTATTTATTTTAATAATCAAATTTTTTCATTCAAAATAATATCGAAGTGACATATAGATATTCATTATTATGTACATTACTAAATGTATTAAGTATTTGATAATATATATAATGATTTATAATGTATTGTTTAATAATAGATGGCGCGACTCTTTTACCACTCCCCTCAATTTGCAATACTGGATGAGTGTACAAGTGCTGTAAGTGTAGATGTTGAAGGTTCTATGTACCAGTATTGCCGAGGAGTTGGCATTACCTTGTTTACAGTTTCTCATAGAAAGTCTTTGTGGAAACATCATGAGGTATTTATTTATTGATGAAATTTTATTTCCCCCTCCCCCCCATAAAAAAAAATAAATTTAACTTAATTAGATTAAGGATGTTTTAACTTTTCCAGACAAAATTATAATAAATTTTATTTTATTTTTAGTATTACCTACATATGGATGGGCGAGGGTCATTTGAATTCAAGAAAATTGAACCCGAAACTGAAGAATTTGGTTCTTAACTGAAAACAAGGTTAAACTGAAATGGCTCACTAATCACTGACTTGTACCTGTTTACTACTTCTTTTTTCAGTTAGCGCAAGGTTCACATGCATTTAAGAATGAAATAATTTTGACACAAGAAATTGCAAAAAAAAGAATCTTATATAGAAATATAACGGTTAGGGGTTGGGTATCATAAGCTTTTCAAGATTTGACTACTTCTATGTTATAAGTGTATGATGTGGCATATTTTAATATTTTTTTTTAGAAGCACGGAGCATTTTTACTTATATTGGAAGTTATATTTGAAACATTTATATTCTTCTCACTACTAACAAAGAATTCGAAACTGCCCTTCTCATTGTCGCCAACAAACTTTCAGAATTGTAATTAGTATTTCAACTTCCATTTAGCGTGATATTTTTTTATTCCAGCACAGCTGACTTCAGTTTAGTTTTATTAACAAATATATTTAACTTGAGTGATTTTTAGAATTCCATATTTATCCTTTTTGGGATAAGTTCCGTATTATCAACTTGACTGCTATTCATTTTAAAAGAGGTTTAATACTTTTAAGGCATTTTGACTAGTTGTAAGGATTAATTTATAATTGTCTGATTGGAATCCATGATACATGCACTTGAGCTGTGCCAACTATCTATAATAGATATCCCCTTGAGAGGGGATAAAATCTTAGTTTCCTATTCACTTTTTTAATTTTTTTGTTATTTTCTTATTAAAAATTATATATAGTGAACTTAGGGCTTCCTCTTAAAGCCTATTGAAAGCATTAGTATAATATTAAATTGAATAGAAACTTTGTTTGATTTGAGTTACTCTTATATTTCAATGGGTTATTTGATTTGAGTTACTACTTCAATGGGTGTAAATAGGATGTCATCACTGTCCAGATAAAAATATATAATATATAACAAAAGTATTGTAATTCTTTAGTGCTATTGTTGGGTACAGTTTGAAGAGAACAGCTTGTAAAAGTAATTCCTCCTCTTATAAGAGTTTTATGTATGTAAATTTTATTGGGAATAGAATTTTGCTAACTTGGCGCGGAACAGCATTTATGGACTAATTAGTAAATAAGGCAGTTAATTGCATAGATTTTTTAAAAAAAAATGTTACGCAAGTTAGTTTCCATAATAATTTTTATAAACAGTTGATGTTTAGATTGTATTCTTTCATCTTCATTACTCACTAAATTATAAATGAAAATCCAAAATAACCTAAAATATTTTTACTGTGATAATAGGATATATGAAGGCGATAAATCCCCTAAAGGATAATTTTTGCCGGTTTTTTAGAAATTTTAACATTACTAGTGTGAAAACAGTTAATTTACATTATAATTAATAAAATTAAGAAGTGGTATGTCATGTGTCAATATTTAACGAAATTTATTTAAGCCTTGATCACCATTTTCACATGTTGAAAATAATGATCATTAAAAGGCATCACCGCTTGCTGTAAATTTATGCGATTTTAATTGTGTACGTGTTGAACTGAAATCTCCTGTGCTCTTCACAGTTCACACACTGCAATTATTATATTCATAGAAACTGTTATACAGCAATATATACAAACGCCCGCTATATTGCATTAACTTAATATATACCATTATTTTTTTTATTTAATAAAAAAAATTCAATAAAACTCTCAAATATAAAAAATGCATATAAGACAACATAAAGTATGGCCAGGGTAAATTCACCATGTCCATTTCGGGAAAACAAAATTTGTTCTACTAATCTGTGTTTTTTTTTTGTTTTTTTTTTAACTCTTGATGTAATCAAGATATCATTGTTCCTTTTTCGCTCAGATATTCCTTACTGTTTTGCATTAGGTATAAAAATGTACCTGATAGGTTTACATTTCAATTTGGATTTCTGTTTTCTTTCATTTCTCTACGTTTAGTGCAGGATATTACGATACAATGTACTACTATTCTTCTCTAAGGCCAAAGAATACTACGACATATTAGATCACATCTATTGGGAGTACCGTGCAGTTCATTTTAGTTCTCAGAATCGATCTGCATAAAACTATACTAATTTTTCCCTAACTCTATCAAATTTTTGTCGTGAATAGGCCAAACAATACAATGAAATTAAACACTTTTAGGTCACTCAATAAAATAAAACTAAAAAACTTAGTAAGCGAACATGTTGTGGACTTTATTTTCTTAGTCCTTAAGAGATGCATTTTAAAACTGAAAAGATGGCAATTTTATAATTATATTAGAAATTACAGTAGCGATGGCAAGTTTTATTATGTTATTTTATAATTTATTAGTAACCTACATTTTTTCTTCAAGAGGATTTGGTCTGCGACCTGATAGATCTAATTGTGCCCCCCGGAGTCTTTTCAGTGCACTGCCCCTACCTCTGAGCTTCTTAGTGCACCGGCCTCCGAGCAGTGTTCTCTAGGTACAGACAACACTGCCCATTACCGGACAGTGAGTTGTAGAGGCTCCTAGGAAAAACTAAGGGCAGCGCAGGATTCGAACCCGGACCTTCGCGTTGCTAGACGAGCGCGCTATCACCTGAGCTAATCTTCCTTTATTAACCTAACTAAATTGCCATACTTTAAGTTTCGAAGTGTTTATACAGCTCTGAATTAGAAAGTAAAGTCTGGAAACGTTGGCAGACTTAAGGTTTTTAATTTATTTGATTGATTATTTATATATAAAAAGTTTAATAGTGAATTTTAAGACAAAGGTCAGAGTAAAGATAATCTAAAAATTGTCTTGCTGATTTAAAGTTTGCTGGCCTCGATCACAGTAGCGATTATCCAGTCCAACCCAAACTTGCAATAAAATTGCATATATTTACCATAAGAACTTACTTATATATATATAAAACTTATATGTATATATAAGTAAGTAGAATTCGGTTATATACATATATACTTATTTTCTCAGATTACGATTGGTTCAAATTTTTTAAATGGATTTTTCACCGAAAATACATTCCCTGAACAGAAAATGAAATATTTTTAAGGAATAGTGTTTATGGGCATATAATATACATTAGTGATAAGAATAAACTAAAGACGGCGACAAGTGTCCTTTTTTTTTTTTTTTTTTTTTTTTATTCAGAGTCTTAAAAAAATTAAAGAAATAACTATCGAAAATCAAAATGTTAAAGACTATAAACTGTACAGATATTTTTAAATTATTAATTGATATAATTTTTTTGTAGCTGTGATGAACTATTCTGAGAATTACAAAATATTGTAAATAAACAAATATTTACTTTGTAGTACAAAAATAACTGAGATTGTTGAAAATGTATAATAGAAATTTATATTTGTTGTTTTGTTTAATATTCAGTGATTTTTGAAATATTTATTTCAACTAATGTACTACTTTAGTATACATTCCAAATACTCCAACACACTGTACTTTTCGTTGAAGATTGAAATAAATCTTGCCATTCCAATAAATTATTTACCTAATTGATTATTAAGTAACAATACACTTAAGCCAGCAGAAGTTGTTGATGTATGCAACTATTTGGATTTAGCGAATCATAGAAAATATTAGATTAGATAGATTGAAAGTAGAGAAGGTCAAAACCCCAAGCACCAGCCAATAGAGTATAGAAAACATTAACTACCACAACATTTAGTTTACGTTCACTCACATACACATTTACAGACGACTGCAGCCATAAGTAGCTAGCAGAATTGCCACAGAAAAGCTGGACCAATAGTACCATCAACATCCGCATCAGGCGCCAATACCACATAACTATGCATAACACCCTCTGACAGGCCCTCAAGTGTATTGGCAAATGGGCTTCAATCACGACAGCCTATCATGGGAGGAAGCCTAAAAAGCTGAAGTGTTTTCCATGTGATATGATAGGCGAGGTGGTGGAAAGAAGGTAGTGTGAATGGTTGGGGTGTTAGCCGTATGTGGGACCCATCATAACACTCTTGATACCGAAGGGTAATAATAATATTGATTCTAACAGTTGTTATTGATAGCAATAGCTTCGGAATTGCAGAAGTCAGAAGTTAAATTCGGCTCACTTTTATACTTTCATGAACTCTGGTGAATTGAGCAAGTTTACGTTTAGCACCATTTAGTAGGCGTTTTTCGCGTCCGTCAAGTTGGACTGGCCACTAACAATTTTTAGGGGATTTTTTGCACATCGTTTGTGCCGGCGATCTGCAAAATTTCAGCGTTTGTGCCGTAGAATTAGCAGAGTTATTAAGGAAAGAATGTGACCAGCCCACCTTGACGTCAAGTTGGACTAGCCACAAACTTTATTTTCACTTTTTTCAATTTTCCTTTTTACCGATCGTTAGTGCTGCATTTGTGCCGGCGATTCACCAAACTTCAACGTTTATATGCTCTAAAATTGACAAAGATATTGACGAAAAACTGTTCGTCGTACTTGAAAACCAAAGGCAATGGCAGCGGCTAATTTTTGAAAGTGCCTGCTCCACTAACCACCAACGGCCCTTTTAACGGCCACCAACTAAAATTATTGGCCACCGATTTCTAATCAGATTTTCGAACTTTTTTTTTTGCTAATCTTAAGTGCTCCATTTGTGCAAGCGATCCACCAAATTCCAGCGTTTGTGCTGCAAAATTGACAAAGTTATTGAGGTAAGAAGTAGCGTCAAGTTCGCCTGGCCACAATTTTTTTTTTCACTTTTTTAAACTTTTCTCTTTGCCAAGCGTTTGTGCCGGCGATTCACCAAATTTCAACGTTTGTGCTGTAAAATTAACTAAGATATTGACGAAAAACTGTTCGTCGTACTTGAAAACTAAAGGCCATCATATAACAAACATGGCTGCGGCTAACATATGAAACTGCAGCTACACAACCACCAAGGGTCCTTATCACGGCCACCAACCAAAAATTCCAATTTCTATTCAACTTCTTGAATTTTTATCTTTAGTGCTTCCTTTGTAATGACCACTATGTTTCAGCAGTCGTTCTGCGAAATTGACAGGTAAATAAATAAATGCACACGGCACTGTTCATATACATATCAATGGCACACCCATTTTGTGTTTTCCAATTTTTTTTTCAACCGCTGCTAGTGGTTTTGTTTAAAGCATTTCTTTGGGTAAAGTTATCTAAGGGGATTTGATGGAGTGGTGGGGGTAATATTTTCCTTTCAAGTTCTTTTTTCAATTTATTATACATAATTGTGTCATCTTCATATGAAATAGACTAAATATGTTGCTAATATTTTGAGTTTGAAGAAATATCGCTTCATCGGAAATACGTTTATACTGAAGAGTTTTTTCAGTTTTCTCTATAAAAACGAATTTCATTAAAATTTGTATACTAACCGTGAATATCGCTTTTGTTTGAATCTTTGTTCCGAAAAATTCATTTAAAAAAGATTTGGATTATGGGCTTTAGTAAAAAAAGTCATTTTATTAAGTTTAGATTCTTACATTCATCGAAACTGGAGACAAACATTTAAGAAATTATAAGTTTGTAGAAAGGTTTGTCATCCAAAATTGGAAAAGACAAAATGGGTGTGCCATTGATATGTATATGAACAGAGCCGTGTGCATTTATTTACCTGTCAATTTTGCAGAACGACTGCTGAAACATAGAGGTCATTACAAAGGAAGCACTAAAAATAGTAAAGATAAAAATTCAAGAAGTTGAATAGAAATTGGAATTTTTGGTTGGTGGCCGTGATAAGGACCTTTGGTGGTTGTGTAGCTGCAGTTTAATATGTTAGCCGCAGCCATGTTTGTTATATGATGGCCTTTAGTTTTCAAGTACGACGAACAGTTTTTCGTCAATATCTTAATCAATTTTACAGCACAAACGCTGGAATTCGGTGGATCGCTTGCACAAATGGAGCACTTAAAATTAGCAAAGAATAAAGTTCGAAAATTTGATTAGAAATCGGTGGCCAATAATTTTAGTTGGTGGCCGTTAAAAGGGCCGCTGGTGGTTAGTGGAGCAGGCATTTTCAAATATTAGCCGCTGCCATTGCCTTTGGTTTTCAAGTACGACGAACAGTTTTTCGTCAATATCTTTGTCAATTTTACAGCACAAACGTTGAAATTTAGTGAATCGCAAGCACTAACCACTGGTAAAAAAAGAATTTTCAAAAGTCAAATAGAAATTGATGGCCAGTCTGACTTGACGTCAAGTTGGGCTGGCCACATTCTTTCCGTAATAACTCTGCTAATTCTACGGCACAAACGCTGAAATTTTGGAGATCGCCGGCACAAACGATGTGCAAAAAATCTAAAAATTAGTTGTGGCCAGTCCAACTTGACACACGTGTCTTTTTCAGATCATCAAAGAATACTTTTTAGTATACGGCACATGCGTCAAGTCAATGGAACTGTTAGCTAGAAGATTCCCTCTTCAGACGTCATAATCGAGTTCCCTATAAAACAATGTGTACCTGTGAGAAGTAATAACCCGGACAACCATATCGTCACCCGTCTGCTGTGTCATTGGTCAATCAAATTTTCAACGTACACTCCAATTCAGATACATGACTAATGTACTGATAGGTCACATGCATATTCAGTCGCAAGATATCTCCATTTGGTATCTAAAAATATTTTTCAAAAGATATAAAAGAAACATTCCTTTTTGTTGCGATTTTGTCAATATTTTGTTACAATTTCGCTGTGATATCTTTAAATTTCCTCCTCTGCTCATATCATTGCTAAATATTTCCAGTAAACAACAAGGAAAATAGTATAAAAACATGATTTGCTGGGAACATAAGAATATTTATTTTCTGACCATTGAAAAATGCTTCAATTATATTTTATTCGTTTATTACACATACTCTTAAGAGTTGTACATATATAAATGAACTTTATATTTACAATATATTTTGAAAATTTAAATGAAACGTCAAATTAAAAGTCAGTAGTCATCTCCTTTACTAATGACTTCCTTGCATGTTGGACGAAGTACAATGGTATGTTCAAACTGGGCAGTATAGCAGCCTTTTATGTCACATAGAGGAGGATAAGCTTCAACAGCCCCTGCAATAAAATATTATAATTAGTGTATGAAATACCTTGGTTTTTACTTTCTCCTATTATCAATCGTGTCAAGTTTTCGAAATTGAGTATTCACCGAAAGTATGACTCTACTAAATGTTTCTTTCAATTTTTCGCGATTTTCTCGACACATAAGAGAACTATCACTATTATTTGAAGTATTTTTCTAAAAACGATTTTTTGAAAATTCTGTAGGAGCGGGTTCTCTCCCTCTAAAGTGCTCTTTCAGGACTTCTTACGGTTCTAATACTTTGCTATTACTATTAAATAACATTAAAAACCAAGTGTGAACAAAATCGGTTAGCCGGAAGTGAAATACTAAAGAATCATCTTTTTATATTTTCCGATTATCTCGACACCTTTTATAACATTTTCCTTTAAACTTGAAAAGGACGTACAAAATACTATAAAAAATATTTACTTATGTTTGACACATTTTACAAGAAAAGTTTATTTTTGTAGGTCTAGGGTGAGCTGAGATTTTAAAAATTCCGACTTCTAAGAAAACGCTTCAATAAGAACTGTATGAAATGTATTAAAAAATATCGTACAGAGTTGGACAAAATTTGATCTTTTAGGTTTCCATTTTCATGAAAATGTCTGGAGTTTACGGGTTAAGATCGCGACGAAGTTTGCTAGAAACCGACGTTTCGTCCATATTGCAATGGCTTCTTCAGGATCGTTACACCTTAAAAGGTAATGGACCTCGGTTAAAAAGGGGCATTGGTCCCTTCCTCTGACATCTTGGTGGTGGGCGGAGCTTAATTTCCTCTTCCTTGCCGACGGTTGGCTACAGGCTAAGTCTCCCGACACTCCTTGCACATGTGTGAGGATAGCTCTCTTTTCTCTCTTGTTTTTTTACCTCCTCAGGTTTCCTTAAAGCAAGGGGGCTGTTTTGCCCTATTGAAGGGAATAGTTATTTGCCTATCTTTGTAGCCGATTTGTTTCAGAGCTTCTAAAAACTGTCAAAAGTAAGAACCATCATCATCATCATCATCCCGAGCTCAACAATCCACTGCTGGAGCCTGGCTGCCTCAAGAATCGCCCTCCACTCCTCTCTAACCCGGGCGACCGCCACCAATTCCTGATACCCAGGGATCTGGCGTCGCCACACACACCATCCAGCCATCTCAATTTTGGTCTTCCCACTTTCCTTTTACCGGCTGGTTCTACACTAAAGAGCTTCTTTGGGGGTGAGGATCTCATCCTCGTAAATCATGGCCCGCACATCTCAGTCTTGCTAAGCGAATACATTTTACCACATCCGGCTCTTTACATAAGCTGGCCAGCTCATGGTTGTGCCTTATTCTCCACTCATTGTTCACTTTGACAGATCCATATATTTTCCGGAGTACTTTTCTCTCGAAAACTAATTAGTTTTCTCTCCATGACTTAAGTCATTGACCTTGTTTCTGACCCATATGTCAGGACAGGTCGTATGAGAACTCTGTAGAGAAGCAGCTTTGTAGATCGCGGTAGCAAACGGCTCTTCATATAGTTAGGAGTCACTTACTCTCCTGGTGTATGTCATTATCTGCCGTTACAGTAGTGATCCTAAATATTTAAACGCTTCTTCTTTTTCAAAGTTGTACCTACCGACTTGAATGGTTGGGCCAGTCTCACGGTTATCGGTAGTCATGTACTTAGTCTTTTCTTGGTTGACCTCAAGTCCCATCTTCATTGCTGCTGCGTCTAGCGAGGTGAATGCATCAGTCATAGCCGCCAAGGATCTTCCAATAATACATATATCTCACAAAGTAAGGACGCTTGTGCAAATTTAATTTTAAACTAACTGACAGACCTTTAGTATCCTCCTAAAGTCAATTTTTTCAAGTAAAAGTGATACGTTTCCACCTATCCAGCAAATATTCCACGTCTAAAAGAAATCGTTACAGATGTTTTCGAGAAAATTCCGAAAAACTCAAAAACCTATAAAGTCGTACTTCCGGTTAACAGATTTTCTTCAAATTTGGAATTCTATCAATGCTTCTAATGTGTATTAATGTTATGTATGTGGTAAAACCATATATTATATTGATGTGGTACTTTAGAGGAAACCATAAGGCTATGTCCACACTGCTGCGCCGCATGCCTTTCATTCCTCACACCGTGCGCTACGACGCATGCTCTGTTGAAAGGAAAGTTGCACCAGTGTGGACATAGCCTAACGCTACTTTTTCCCCAGAATCCCCAATAAATCAATTTTTCAATAAAAGTAATAGGTTTTACGTATTTAGACCTAGATGAGATTTAAAGAAAATATTTGCAGCCTTTTTAAGAAAACGAAAAACTGAAAAAAACATTTATTAATGGCGCACTTCGGTTGATGAATTTTGCTCGAAATCTTCGTGTCCGATGCGGTGATAGTGCCTAAACGGAATACCAAGTTTGAGCTTCCTGCGATTTTTCGTTTTTCACATACTCTGTTAACACATACACAGACATACAGCCCATTCGCTAAAAATATTTTTTTCGAATTCAGGGGACCCCAAAACAAATTTTGAGCTTCCTGCGATTTTTCGATTTTGTGATATTTTGTTCTCTCTTACATACTGGAGAGAGCGAGAGACCGTTCGCTAAAAAATTTGCTTCGTAACTAGGGGATCACAAAACATATATTTCCAATGAAAATTTAATTTCGAAAACCTGGCACTCCTCCTCTTAACGCTCCTACGATCCTCTTACTAAATGTAAGAGAAAGCAAAAAGTTTTTGTTTATCGGGAAATCATACAACGGAGAAGGTTCCGTCTTCCAATGACCGTAGATGTTGACGTGCCTTAAATTAAAAAAGAAAGAAAAAGTAATTAAAAATAAATTTTACAACATAACAAAGAACCATAAGAAAAAAAAGTCCATAAAAGGAGGAAAAACCTATATAAATCTAACTGAAATAATTCCCATATCAACATATCACTGTAACCTCAAAAATTCGATTATCAACTTTTCTCAGTTATATCCATCCATACCCTGGATACAATTCAAATATTTATAGCAAAAACTCGCATAAGAAAACTGATGATAGTTACAAAAAAAAAAATAATAATATGTTTGGCCATTGTTAATATATGTAAGTACAACAATAATTGTTAGATGCAAAGAGAAAACTAAACGCCAGAAAAATTTATTTTTATTCGTTTCGGACATCTTTTAGTATCTTCCGCAGGATTAACATGAGAAAAGATGATCTTTTCACTAAGACAAGAGCAAGTCATCTTTTGTTTATAACATATGTAGTTTTTTCTCGCTATGTAAATTATCATGTTTTATTTTTCATGTACTTCCTCAGGAAGAATACTAATAGTGTCTGAAACATTAAATAAAAATAAACTTTTCTGAAGTTAAAAATTTTCTACTTTGATCCCTGCCAACCATCAGTACACTTAAGATTGTAATAAAGCTTTCTATTAAGAAGTGAAAAATTGTTACATTTATCGTCATCGAATTCAGCGATTTGCCATTAATTAGATGACCAAATTATGTAAAAATTGTCGACGTAAGGTACCTTAATAGTGAGAAAGGTAAACATCACTTCTTTAGCTTTTCACTGAAAATCTTAAAATTTGAATGATATCTCCAATTCTTAATCATGTGAGATTGCACTTAATTTGTTAAGTGATTAATTGTAAAATTTGTATTTTTTAATACATTCGTAAATCCTAAGTAAAACAATGACCTTATTTATCACCACTTACTTATATTAACTTTAATATATAAATAAAAAAATTACCTTTGTCACAGAGATCTTTAAGAGCCATCTGATAACGAGTTTGGCCTAAGCGATCTAACCACCTTTTACAAAACGCCAGCGTTCCGAAATGGTTATTGATTACATTTAAGAGAGATTTAGATGATTGGATTCTGCAAGCAAATTTAATAAAAAAAATATAACTAAATAATATTCATTAATATAACATATAAAAATAAATCTTAAGATGATCTCGTTTGATGCTAACAGCCGGTGCTACTCAGGTTTCGTGGACTTTAGGAATGGTGCCAAACATTTTTTTATCCTCTCAATGTTCGTATTAGTAGAAGTTACGATGGAAATGGTGAAATGATTGATCAAAAGTCTTATGTGCAAATGACATCAACATGCTGTCTTCATCACAAAATGACCGCGTGTAAACAATTAGGCTACTCTCCAACTAGCGAGAAATCACACCGAACGTTCTAATTTGGCATGTAAGGTCTCAGATCTAACTTAAAATCTCCCGCCTGACTTGATTGGAATGTTTAGTTACCTTAGTGGAATGAAGCCTGCATCAAATTTTTTCATATAATGTGAAACTTCCATATCATCATGGACCACCCCGCGACCTGTTGAGCCGAATGTTTCAATTGCGTAGAATTCATTTTCTTCCATTACAGTTGCTTCTCCTCCCTTTACTATAGGGACAGTCTTACCAGCATGAATTCCTACAAAATAATAACAAATGAATCTGTTTGATCCATTTAAGTTAAATAATTAATGAAAAACACTTGAGTTTCCGAGTTGAGACCGCTTAGTGGTTTAATAGAAACCGACGATTCGCTCATATTCAATGAGCTTCTTTAATTCTTACATCTTGAAAATTAATGGAGCAAGGTGTAACGACCTTGAATAAGCTCATTGCAATATGGGCGAAACGTCGGTTTCCTGCGAACGACTCATACGACCTGTCCTGACATATGGGTCATGGAGAGAAAACTAATTAGTTTTCGAGAGAAAAGTACTCCGGAAAATATATGGACCTGTCAAAGTGAACAATGAGTGGAGAATAAGGCACAACCATGAGCTGTATCAACCCGAAACTCAAGTGTTTTACATGAAAATGGCCGCGGAAACCAAAAAGATCATATTATAATGATCACTTTGCAAGCGATTTCTAAATTTAGAGCCTCTCTAGTTCCGAATTTGAAACTAGGTGTTACCTCTCACAACAGAACAAAATGATAAGGGGTTATGAGAACGGAACTGAACGGGAGGTACAATGGGCTCATTTGTGGCCTAAATGCAGTCTACCTTATATAGGTTCCGTGTTAGCATAAAAAAAGATATATGTGTGAAATTTACTGTAAGGTGCGATGGAGTGTCCATTTAGGTTCCTAATAGACTTGACAGGATACACTTTTCCATCTATTTCGACCTCATAAGACTCCATTACTTCTTGTATTGCAGCTCCAACCTCGCAAAGCTGAACATCAATTCCTGCAGCCTTTTTTAATTAAAAAAACAAAATATTTTATTATTTCAACATTATATTATTTCTTATTGAATTAATATATTCATTATTTTTATTATTAGTAATTTATCAAAATTTGAATCCTCCCTTTAGGGAAGTAATGAACATTATAACAACAAAATAATATAATTCTTTACCTTTATGCCAGTATTGGTTGCTTCTCTCACAGCCTCTATAAGCTTATCATATTTCGGATTGAAAGTTAAAGTCCAAGCGCAGTCTATTATCCTCCCTTAAATAAATAAAAAAAATAATAATAAAAACAAACATTTCGCATGAATTTATTCTATTGCAGTAAAACAAAGTTTTTTTTTAATTAATGACTTTTTGAATAAAGTCCAAATTACTTTCTTTTAATAAATAAATTTTATTATAATATAGCATCACTTTTCAAATTTTCTCATTAATTAAAGTTTGAATAATCTTATAATTTGTTAACTAACCATTGATATGTGTTCCGAAATCGATTTTGGTAACATCATCATATTGCAGCACGGTTGGGTCCCCAGCGTTGGGAGTATAATGTGCAGCACAATGGTTCCTCGAACAGCCTGTAGGAAACGCCAGACCTGCTTTCAGACCATTTTCACCAATTAACTGTCTAGCAGTTTTTTCAAGCTCCTCGCACAGTTCTATCATTGTCACACCGGGACGTACCCATCGTTGTATGTACTGCCGCGTCTGCACATACCAAATAGTAATACGTTGCTAAATTGCCAGAAAGCACCATCATAAATTGTTGCACATTCTATGTTAATTGATTTGCATGAATTATTTTCCTTTCAATCACCTGTCTATGCGCTTCTGCTGCCTGACGAGCTTCATTATAAATGTCATTATGCAAACGTTCCAAAGCTCTGGCTTCTTCATTCGTAAAACGATTCTTCGCCGTTCTGGCATCCGAGTACTGCATCTCATATCCAACAGGGAAATTGCCTGTTTAATTTTAAAAATAAGCTACAATATTGCCTGTTAATAAATAAAAAATCAGCTACAACAATTATATATTTAGAAATTAGTAATTTGTTTAGTATTATATAGTAACTGTAGCTGTATATTTAAAGGGAGAAATGATACTGGATTATATTTTGTCACAAAATTTGGTGAGCAAAAGTTCCACAGCGAGTGGCGAGTCTCTGTTATTTTTCATGGACAACATGAACCAACTTCTGTTTGCTCTTTAATCGAAGGATGTAAGACAACTGTAGCAATAGAATATTTTCCAATGATTATTACGTTGAAGAAACACTGTCCCAAATACTACTGATACGTGTTGAATACTCAATGCATTTCACACGAGAATTTGTTGAAAGGTGTCCATCTCACTTTGCAAGATTTCATTAGAACTGATACTAAACTATGCAAGGCATATAGACTCTGCAGACTATTTAACTGATTCCACTATATGAAAGACAATATGCAACTAGAGTTATAACTCTACCCTAGATGCCTAGATGTATGGCCAGGAAGGCAAATTCAGTGCGACCTAGATCTTTGTGGCTATCCACTGTTCGTAGGGCCATATCGTATTGCTAGCCTAGGAACCCGTAGGGCCTCCAGATTTCTAAAGTACTCGCTAGTCCAGTTTTCCCTAGTAGTTTGTCATAAAGTTACAAGATCAAATCAATCCCCTCAGAACAAATGGTATGGATTATCAAAACTGATTTTAACTTTTGAATTTATTGTGTATTAATGTGTAAATGTTCTTTTAACTTCCAATGGATGAAATTTCAATTTGTCTAAATTTATTATAAACATTATAATTTATTTGTATTAACACTTCTACTTTTTTCGAGATTATAACAAATTAAATAATTGCAAATTCTCTGTAATTATGTACAACAAAATAAGTGACATTGAAAAAAGTACAAAAGCAAGACAAAAAAGCTGTCTGCCAGAGTTTACTGCATTTACAAAAAGCAAAAAAAATTGAACCTCCATTTGAACAGTTTAAGAGAAGACCGGAAAAAAGAAACATGAAACTGAAATACTACTTTTTTAGACAGAAAGTAGAAAGAGAGAGAAAGAGAAAAAGAGAGAACAAAGTATTTTTTAACCGGGGGAAATCAGAAATCCCCTATGTGTACACTCCAAGTATGACGGAGATATAAGCGATCACTGACTGGCACTGCAACCAACCTGACTGAAATTCAACAATATCATCCCAAAAAAGAGAAATTTACTGCGATGGAGAAAACGAATTCAATCAACAATAGACTCTGTTTGTACTACTGTCACGTCATATCTCATGTTGTGTGTCTTTTCATCAAAGAATTTATTCCGAGATGAAGAAGTTTTCTTTTTTTCTCAGTAACCAGCGAATTTCTTAAAATAAGACGATGTCACAAACAAATCGAAATGAGCAATTAATGCCTTGACAAAATAAAAGAAAACGATCTTCTTTTTTTTTAAAAAAAATTAAGGCGCGTCAACATCTATTGGTTGCGGCCTTCAGACAGTGTTCTCTCGTTATAGACAACACTGTCCATCACCGTACAGTGAGCTGTAGAGGCTCCTAGGAAGAAAAAAATCTAAGGGTAGCACAGCTGGACTCGAACCCGGGTCCTCCGCTTGGGAGTCAAGTACGCTAACTACGATCTGAATCCGCTTTGCCCCCTGATTCCTCAAGTCGATAAGAGCTAATTTTAACAATGTATTAAGAAACTAGTGAGTCATGGAATATCCTATGTCTATAGTAAAGTCATTCTTGAACAAAACAATTTCTTACATATATTATCGATTGCAACAATTTTCGGTAAACGATGATTATCAAGAGTTACTTTCTAAGGCAATATTTAAAGTGGAGACCAATAGTGAAGCTCTCTCAAAGTTCAAAGTCATATTCGACAATATATAATAAACAGAAGAAAATTTGGTACCTTTCTGTTGGAGTCATAGGCTTAACCCCTCCATTCTGGCACCATAAGCTAAAACTACTCGTGACAAGGTGTACTCCATGCACTTTGTCACAGCAGTACACAAGATTTTGTATTCCGCATTAAGAGGGATATTTTTATTTAAAATAAAATTGGGAAAACCATTTTGAACTTTTTTTATTTAAGTGTCCATCATTTCTACATGGAGCCTATCTAAAGACTACCTTTATGAGGCTAATTTTTACCTTCGCGAAATAATATTAGTTTAACCAAGGTTCCACTAGAGGAGGAAGTTTGCAGAATATTTATATTCTCTTTAAAGAGATGAGGAAAATATCGTCTGCGTTTTTTTTATTTTGTATCCTCTATTAGAACACATCTTCCAGAAATGTAAAAAAATCGTCTATTATAAACAGAGAGAACAGATGGAGCTCAGTAAAAAGCCCCATCTTATTATCTTACCCAGATAGGATCAGAAATTCTGTCCGCACCATATTGACAAAACTCTTAGGAATTAAGAGAAATTTCAGACTACTGATAAATTTCACGACCTGCCAAGATAACACAGTTTCAACCGGGATGATCTATTGTGACGAATGCCCGCAAGCGTATCTGTTGTATGTAGTTACTTGGGGAGTAGCGACCCCACGTGTTACCACAGACCATGCACTTTGTCACAGCAGTATAGAATACTCTTAAACTATAGACATTCTATTCTTTACATACAAGTACACAAATTAGGGCCCATAGTTAACTGGCGAAAGTCAAGGGAGAAGGAAGGGATTAACTCAGTGGTAGCGCACTGGACTTGCAACCGGAGGACCCGGTTTCGAATCCAGCAAGATGCCCTTAGGTTTTCTCTTCCTAGAGGCCTCTACAATTCACAATAGGCAGAGTTGTCTGCAGCTAGAGAACACTGTTTGGAGGCCGGTTGTGCACAGAGAAGGCTCCGGGGAGCACAATATATCTTTCAGGTCTCAGTGTAATAATCCCCTACAACAACCTACAATCTACAATTGTGTCGAATGCCAATTTCAAATCGAAAAACAAATTATTAACCTTTCTTCTGGGTCTTACAATGAATTTTTAAAACAAAATTTATAAACATTTTA
>JAAEAF010001039.1:0-51172 GCA_011037195.1 Triatoma infestans | reverse complement strand
TTTCAAGAAAATTAGTAAACCGGAAGTGCGCTTTTACTGAACAGTTTTTTTTTGCAGTTTTCGACGAATTTCATTAAATTTGTTTACACAAACTATAAAATTTGTCAATTATCATTTTGAGAAATGGAGTAAGAGAAAGTTGTGTGAGTGTTTCACACCAGATTTTTTTTTTTTGGATACAACTGATCTCAAAACGTTTATTTCTGGTGAAAACTCGATATCGAAAATTTGACACGATTACAATACTTTCCTCTTATTTAGGAGTAAGAGAAAGTAAAAATTGTTAGAATTCCAAATATGAAGGGAATCGGTTAATCGGAAGTTAAGAGAAAACTGAAAAAAAAAAAAAAACTGTTCAATAAAAACGCACTTCCGGTTTATACTAATTTTCTTGAAACTCGGAATTTTGGCAATCAATTTATTTCTAATTAACTTTGTTTTACACGTGGTAGAATTGTATAATCATCTATGATAGCACTTTAGAGGAAAACATAATCTCACCCCTCCCACCTGAAGCTCCTTTAAATGACTTTACCAGGAAAAATGTTCCAAATAAACTTCCTATAATCGTAAAGATTAACTTTTATTATTATGACTTAACATTCCTAAACATTGGTCCTGAATTACTTTTTATTACTTTCTCTTACTCCTAGTAAGAGGAAGTATTGTAATCGTGTCAAATTTTCGATATAGAGTTTTCACCGGAAATATCCGTTTTGAGGTCCCCTGAGTCCAAAAAAGTGGTTTTTAGCAAATGGTCTGTGTTCGTGCGTGTGTGTGTGTGTGTGTGTGTGTGTGTGTGTGTATATATGTATGTATGTGAACAGCACAGCTCAAAAACGAAAATTCGTAGAAAGTTGAAATTTGATATTCCGTTTAGAGGTCACCATGGGATCTGACTGTACGTTATCTGTAACAATTCCTCAACCGGAAGTACCACTTTACTAGTTGGATTTTTTGCGATTTTCTCAAAAATGGCTCCGACGATTTTCTTTAAACTTTAAACATCAACCACACATACAAAGAGCTACAACTTTTATTTGAAACATTTCTCCGGAAAAATGCATTGAAGGGCACTTTTGGGGGAGGGGTGGGGTTAGGTTTCCATCTAAAGTGCTATTTGAGTTTATTAGACAATTCTGCCATCTAAATAATGTTAATTAGAATTAAATATGTTGTTGAAATTCTGAGTTTGAAAACAATCGGATAACCGAAAGTGCGTTTACTTTACCACTTTACTAAATGATTTATTCAATTTTTCGCAATTTTCTCAAAAATGGCTCTGACGATTTTTTTTTTAAACTTCGTATATAAACTAAACATGCAAAGATCTACAACTTTTATCTAAAACATTTCTCTGGGAAATTTCTTTTAAGAGCACTTTTTTGGGGAGGGGTGGGGTTAGATTTTCATCAAAGTGCTATCCTAGTTCATTATACAATAATTCTATCATCCAAACATTAATTAGTTAGAAATAAATAGATGGCTGAAATTCCGAGTTTCAAGAAAATTAGTAAACCGGAAGTGCGCTTTTACTGATCAGTTTTTTCAGTTTTCGACGAATTTCATTAAATTTGGTACACAACTATAAAATTTGTCAATTATCATTTTGAGAACTGGAGTAAGAGAAAGTTGTGTGAGTGTTTCACACCAGATTTTTTTTTGGATACAACTTATCTCCAAACGTTCATTTTTTCTGGTGAAAACTCGATATCGAAAATTTGACACGATTACAATACTTTCCTCTTATTTAGGAGTAAGAGAAAGTAAAAATTGTTAGAATTCCAAATATGAAGGGAATCGGTTAATCGGAAGTTAAGAGAAAACTGAAAAAAAAAAAAAAACTGTTCAATAAAAACGCACTTCCGGTTTATACTAATTTTCTTGAAACTCGGAATTTTGGCAATCAATTTAGTTCTAATTAACTTTTTTTACACGTGGTAGAATTGGTATACTCACTATTATAGCACTTTAGGAAACATATCTCACCCCCTCCCCACCTGACAGCTCCTTTTAAATGGACTTTACCAGGAAAAATGTCCAATAACTTCCTATATCGTAAAGATAACTTTTATATTATGACTTAACATTCCTAAACATTGTCCTGAATTACTTTTTATTACTTTCTCTTACTCCTAGTAAGAGGAAGTATGTAATCGTGTCAAATTTTCGATATTGAGTTTTCACCGGAAATATCCGTTTTGAGGTCCCCTGAGTCCAAAAAAGTGGTTTTTAGCAAATGGTCTGTGTGTGTGTGTGTGTGTGTGTGTGTGTGTCCGTGTGTGTGTGTGTGTGTATGTATGTATGTGAACAGCATAGCTCAAAAACGAAAAACCGTAGAAAGTTGAAACTTGATATTCCGTTTAGGTATCACTATGGGATCTGACACTACGTTATCTGTCAAAATTCCTCAAACCGGAAGTACCACTTTACTAGTTGGGTTTTTTACTTTTTTGCGCTTATTTTTCTCTCTCAAAATGGGCTCCGACGATTTTCTTTAACTTCAAATAACACATCAACCACACATACAATGAGCTACAACTTTTATTTGAAACATTTCTCCGAGAAAATGCACTGAAAGGCACTTTTGGGGGCGGGGTGGGGTTAGGTTTCCATCTAAAGTGCTATTTCAGTGTGTAAGACAATTCTGTAATCTAAATAATGTTAATTAGAATTAAATATGTTGTTGAAATTCTGAGTTTGAGAAAAATCGGATAACCGAAAGTGCGTTCACTTTACCACTTTACTAAATGATTTATTCACTTTTTCGCAATTTTCTCAAAAATGGCTTTGACGATTTTTTTTGAAACTTCGTATATAAACTAAACATGCAAAGCTCTACAACTTTTATCAAAAACATTTCTCTGGGAAATTTCTTTTAAGAGCACTTTTAGGGGAGGGGTGGGGTTCCTAAGTTCATTATACCAAAGTGGTATCCTAGTTGATTATACAATTCTATCATCCAAACATAATTAGTTAGAAATAAATAGATGGCTGAAATTCCGAGTTTCAAGAAAATTAGTAAACCGGAATTGCGCTTTTACTGAACAGTTTTTTCAGTTTTCGACGAATTTCATTAAATTTGGTACACAAACTATAAAATTTGTCAATTATCATTTTGAGAACTGGAGTAAGAGAAAGTTGTGTGAGTGTTTCACACCAGATTTTTACTTTCTCCAAATAAGAGGAAATGTTGTTTTACTTTCTTGTCAAATTTTCAAATTTAAAGTTTTCAATGGTAGGACGTTTTTTAAATCGTTCGAATCAACCGGAAGTACAGTTTTACTTAATGGAATTTTTCAGTTTTTTTTTTTTTTTTTTTAGCCTTCAACGGCGAAAGGTTTATTTATGCAAGCAGGTGTGCGTTTCTTTTCCCTTCAACTGAACCCCCTCTGTTGAATGAGAATTTCATGTATGACAAGGCCATGTAAGCCTATTTATGGTTAGTGTCCGAGAGGAAATGGAAGCCGTAAAATTAATTTCTTCCCCCAAAAAAGGATTTTTAGATTAGAAGGTTTCCTTTGGGAAAAGTGTGCATTTCTTTTTTTGTTAAAAAAATATTTGCGTAGGTTTGAAAAGGGGTGGAGTAACCGCAGTCCCTTTATACATGTGACGACCAGATGTTGTTTCGGACCTAAGTAATATTTTGCATGTGACCAATCATTTGCTTACATAAGTATATTTTTCCAAAACGCTGTTGCTATATTGTAACATTTAACATTTTTCCAGTGAAACAAAACAACGTTCTCTAATGCGAACTATGGCTATGGCTATACAGAAGCGAGAGATACTGCATTCGAAAGAGAAGGCTTCACGCTAAACACTTCGGAAATATGGAATTTTTTTTAAACTATCGAATTTAATTTATACTTAGTTATTTAAGTGGGAATGGCACTTTTCAGAAGAGGAAAGTCTAAAGTCACTCTTCCCCTACAATCCCCATAGGATCATATATTACGCGGTAAAGGCACTTTTCGCACGAGAAGAGTCTAAAGTCACTCTTCCCCTATCACTCCTATGGGATCATATATTAAGCGTGAATGGCACTTTTCACAAGAGGAAAGTCTAAAGTCACTCTCCTTTACAATCCCCATAGGATCATATATTAGGCGGGAATGACACATTTTACAAGAAGAAAGTCTATTCCCCTACAATCCCCATAGGATCATATATTTAAAACCTGAATGGCACTTTTCACAATAGGAAAGTCTAAGGTCACTCTCCCCCACAACTCCCATAGGATCATTATTAAGCGGGAATGGCACTTTTACAAGAGGAAAGTCTATTCCCCTACAATCCCCATAGGATCATATATTAAGCGGGAATGGCACTATTGCAAGAGGAAAGTCTATTCCCCTACAATCCCCATAGGATCATATATTAAACGAGAATGGCACTTTTACAAGAGGAAAGTCTATTCCCCTACAATCCCCATAGAATCATATATTAAGCGGGAATGGCACTATTGCAAGAGGAAAGTCTATTCCCCTACAATCCCCATAGGATCATATATTAAGCGGGAAATGGCACATTTACAAGAGGAAAGTCTATTCCCCTACAATCCCCATAGGATCATATATTAAACGAGAATGGCACTTTTACAAGAGGAAAGTCTATTCCCCTACAATCCCCATAGAATCATATATTAAGCGGGAATGGCACTATTGCAAGAGGAAAGTCTATTCCCCTACAATCCCCATAGGATCATATATTAAACGAGAATGGCACTTTTACAAGAGGAAAGTCTATTCCCCTACAATCCCCATATATTAAGCGGGAATGGCACTTTTACAAGAGGAAAGTCTATTCCCCTACAATCCCCATAGAATCATATATTAAGCGGGAATGGCACTATTGCAAGAGGAAAGTCTATTCCCCTACAATCCCCATAGGATATATAGTAAGCGGGAATGACACTGTAACAATCCCATAGGATCATATATTAAGAGGCGAATGGCACTTTACAAGAGGAATGTCGAAAGTCACTCGTTCCTAAAACCTCCCTCCCCTAAAGTAAATTTCCAGCAAAAGTTACCATTAAACGTTATGGCTCTTTTATGTGTAGTTAGGATTACTAAGTTCAAAAGAAATCGTGGCAGCCATTTCGAAAAAATCGGCAAAAAAAAAACTTAAAAAAAACAAAACTGTTCAGTAAAATAGTACTTCCGGTTGGGAATGAAATTCTCCCTCCCGCAAAAAAAAGACTTAATGCCATGCTTCCCTTGATAGAATTAAATATCAATGCATGAATTTTCTGGATTTTTCCCATTTTTGAGTTATGCTGACCACAAAACTCCTAAAGACCACAGACTCCAGCAAATCTCTAAAAACTACTTTTTTCGCGCTCCAAGAACCCCACAAAACGTTATTTTCGGTGAAAACTGTGTATCGAAAATTAGACAAGATGGCAATAATTCTTGTTCCCGGCAATAAGACTAAGTAAAAAAAAATTAAAGTTAGCAATAAGTATGTTTAGTATTAAAGAGAGAGAATGGGATAGTGGTGAATAATAAATATTACACTGTTGACACTACTCCAATGTATTTTCTTGTAGGAAAAACAACTACTGCCGCAATGCAGATGTGAAAAATGACAATAAAATTGTGAACTGGTCTTTTCCCCTTTTTTTTTTGTAAAGAGTTTTTCTAATATAGATTAGTGTATTTGTTGTTTTATATATTTTTTTTTTTTTTTTTTACTAGATAGCCTGCAAATAATTTAGTTTTTGGAGGACATCTGTTTCAATTGGTTATCTGTTTTTGTTTTTCTTTTTTTTTTCACTATTGTTTCGTTATTTATTTTTTCACAACTGCAATAAATGAAACTGTCATTATGTGGATAAATACAAATATCGTGAATAGCATGAGTAAAGACTTCACTGATTAGTGAAACTCCCAAAGAAAAGCATTATAATTTACTCACTGCTCACTGGCATTTTCCTTCAACAAGTAGATCACGCGGCCATCAACGCTTCAAGCCTCCGTGGAGTATGTTCGGGTAGTGTCATTACAGTGTTTTGGCACAACAATTCGTTGCTGTATTTGTAACATTTAACATTTTTCCAGTGAAACAAAACAACGTTCTCTAATGCGAACTATGGCTATGGCTATACAGAAGCGAGAGATACTGCATTCGAAAGAGAAGGTTTCACGCTAAACAGCTGTCGGTCGCTGGCGTTTGACGCATGCGTACTTCTTCTGTAGCAGCGTCTGTCTCTCGTTATTTAATAGCCACACCTCGTATATGTCCAAAACTAGTTAGGTGACTAGAAACTAGACGACAAGTTAGGCGACTAGGAAAATGTGACTGAGACTTGGAATTTGATGTAGCGGGATCTTATCGCTTATGAAATCAGTAGTAGGTCACGGTGTAGGCAGGCTATGATTTGATTCAAAAGTAAGGACCGGGATGCAATTTGACCAAGTGTTTTCGATTGGAAGGATTAGATTATAAAAATATTTTTAGTTTTTGATGAACTCCCAAAATTCCATTCTACGAGGTGTGGCTATTAAATAACGAGACTGACGCTGTAATTCATTTTATTTTGATTTCATACATATTTACTTATTATCACCTTTAATATACACCTCTCCTTTATTCCTACAACGCTTCATGCGAATCTTCCATTGTTTGAAACAGTGCTGGAAGTCTTCTACTGTCAGCTCCTTCAGGACGCGTGCCGCTTTCTCTTTCACAGCTTCAACAGACTTAAATCTTGTTCCTTTTATAGCAGATTTCACCTTAGGAAACAGATAGAAGTCGCAAGGTGCAAGATCCGGCGAATAAGGCGGATGGTCTAACACTGAGATGCTGTACTTGGCTAGAAACCCCTTGACAGACAATGCGGAATGAGCCGGCGCATTGTCTTGGTGGAGAACCCATGACTTATCTTTCCACAATTCGGGTCGTTTTTTCCTTATTCTTTCACGGGGTTCAAGGTAGTAATGTTGATTAATAGTTTGACCTTCAGGAACCCAGTGAAGGTACACACTCCCATGAATATCGAAAAAAACATTCATCATTGCTGTTACGTATTTGCGTGCTCGGTAGAGCTCATCCGGCACCACTAGATGGTTTCCGGGAATATTTAGACCACTGCAGGAACTCCGTACGGAGACCATAGGCAGGTCTTGCTGTAAGGAATAGAAGGGTGGGGCAACAAGACAGAAAAGGCACCAATTCAAAAATAACAATAAGTTTATTGTTGAACACAGCACCTCCCCAGTTCTTCCGCCTCACGTCCGAGCCCGAAAACGCACACTGACGAGTGGGTATGCCCTGGGAACTCCTCTGACTGCCTGAAGGGCAGGCAATCCCTTCCAGGGCTGTCCACAGGTTGCTGATGAAGGATGATCTCACCTCCGACGGAGGACCAGCAGCGAAGCTGCAAAGCTGTTGGCATAAGAATAACTATGTAGGAACTGTGCAGGGGACAGGCGGAGCTGTATAGTCTCAACCTAGGTTGAGAGAAAATATAAGAGCACTAGGAGGGCTAATAAGAAAAGCTAAGGTTCGTATACTTGCCTTGAAGTTATTATAGTTCCGTACACCTCCTTTAATTAGAACTCGTTCTATCCAGTGTAGAGACCCCGTCTCTCCAGACTGTACAAGTGGGGGTTGCAGTGAATAGTCACTTAGCTTGGAATTAGATAAATGATTAGTGATCAAATAAATGTTGAGCTGAGACTGAAGGTATTGGCAAGAAAAAATAATATGAACTATTACCTTCAGGGCGATTGCAATAATCGCTTAAACGGCTTCCGCCGACCTATATTAACACTTAATCATGAACAGAGTAGAGATATCAAGGAGAGGAAAGAATAGGAAAATTATCTTACTCTGAATGTAGATGATGTTAATATACGCCACGTGCATCCGCCAGATTTTGACTCTAGTTAGAGTGGTGACTCCTATTATCACTGCTGAATAAGCTCTTACTGAGTGTGAGACTGTAAATTAGAGGTTTAACAGACTGCTAAGAAGAGTACCCACGTGGGGCAGCAACTGAACGGCGTAAAAAAGAGAACTGCGATCCAGCGATTTAATGATACGCCACCGAACTTAGCATACACTAGAAAATGTTATTTGAAGATAAGTGTGCAATCTCACAAGATGATTCACGCAATATAAACGGCTTTATGTAAGATGTTCACTAAGAACGAAAAATGCAGTCTGGTTGGGCGTCACACCAGCTCCACGAGATAGAACGGAACTTGAGGTAGTGATAAGGTTACAACTACTAGGGCCCTGCCACTTAGCTAGGTGATTAGATTGAGAAACTGATACCCTGTGTTAAGGCTAGAACGTTACAACAGTGCTCTAGGTGACCAAAATTGTAAGTAACGTCCTGTCTCTTTTTTGATGGGAGGGGCCTCTATCAATTCAAGACTGTCACTCAAACAGTTACGTATTTCGCTGCATTAAAACTCCCCTTAAACTCCAGAAATACGTAACACTGGGGGGGGGGGCAGGAAAGGCCCAGAAGATAAAGCCCCAGACAGAGCCATTGGGCTCGAAGAAGCGTGGATATAGGCCACGGCAACACCTTACCAATAAGAGCAACCGCTCTTTAACTAAGGGCGCAAACGCGCAAAATCAAAGGAGCGAGCAAGGCTCCATAAAAACATTGTAAATCTCCAACACCAAACAAAAACAACAAGGGAAAGGGAAGGGAGATATAATAATCAATAAATAACTAGAGTAATGAGAGAATATTTTTATGCAGACCCCGCCTCTCGTAAACTCAGTGCAGGGTGAGAAGAAAAAGAGTAAATTCGAAGGAGAGAAGAGAATTACACGCTCCCCTGCACGTCTCCGTCATCAGAGAGGCGTTGAGAGGTTAGTATATATAATAATAAATGGAAGGGAGGTGGAGCAAAACCACCAAGAGAAAAAAGGCCCGCTGAATCACTCAATCTATAGGTAGTTTGTACAGTTTTGTTACTGGCCTAACAAAACTACTACGTGAAGTTCGAAGCTTAACTTGTCTGACCACCCCATCCGAGCCCTCATACACCTCTAGGACCCTTGCAAGCGGCCATGTTGAGATAGGAGTGTTAGGTTCATCTAAAAGCACCAAGTCGCCAACCTTCAAATTTGGCTGATTGACAGTCCACTTTTGTTTCGGTTGTAGCAGTGGGAGATAATCACGTCTCCAACGATTCCAGAATGACTGAATGGTAGCTTGAAGCAACCGATAAGAAGGTGGAGAGAATTGTAGTAAGCTTAGGTCGGATTCAGGAGAAGCCATTAGTGGCCGACCTATTAAAAAATGTCCAGGCGTTAGTGCACTATAATCTGAAGGATCGCTAGACATAGGAGTAATCGGGCGAGAATTTAAGATTCCTTCAATACGAATCACCAAGGTCTGAAGAGCGACAAAGGTGGGAATTTGTTGTTTAAGAACACGATTCAGATGGAATTTCGTGGACCGAACTACCCGTTCCCACAATCCGCCCTGATGGGGTGCTGCAGGAGGGTTGAAATTGAAGGTAATACCTCGTAGATTACAGAACTCCTCAACCTGTGGGGAGGTTTTTAACAGTTGCAGGAAGGCTTGTAAGGCCTTTCGCAAGAGAACTGATGCGCCCACAAAATTAGTACCACAATCTGAATACAACTGGGCAGGGCAACCTCGTCTAGCTATTAACTTGTTAAGGACATTGATAAGCTCTGGGGTGCTTAAGCTCGTTGCGAGCTCTAGGTGAACTGCTTTGGAGGCAAAACACACAAATAAACAAAGATAAACCTTAAGTAGCGGAGCCTTTCGTAAATGCGAACTTCGAACAGTAAATGGGCCTGCAAAATCCATACCAGTATGGTAGAAAGGCGGCGCGGGGTTGACTCTAGCCGCTGGTAACTGCCCCATAAGGGGGGGTACGTGTGAAGGTCTACTTCTGAAACATGTAACGCATTTAAAGATACAAGTTCGAATGGCTTGTCTTGCAGATATAATCCAAAAACGCTGCGACAAGTGAAACAGAACCTGATTGAGTCCAGCATGAAGATGTGCTATATGATAATAGCGGATAAGAAGAGCAACCAAAGGATGTGCTTTGGGTAGCAGGATCGGATGCCGCTGCTGAACTACAGTTGAAAGAGCCAAGCGGCCTCCAACTCGAATTAGCCCACTGGGGTCTAAAAAGGGTGTCAACCGTCTAAGACTGACGGGCACCTGAGTTCCGTTTTGTAAGGCCCTTAATTCGGGACCAAAAGATTGGCGTTGGATATATAGACAGATACGGTCAACCACAACCTGGTAGGAAATAAACGTAGGACTGGTTTTGTAACGCCAGGTTAAGATAATCTTAACCACCTTAAGAAGTGTAGGCCAAGAGGATATAGCGGCAAATAAATTAATAGGCGCCGGCACAGCTGTGCACAACGGCTTAGCAGGTAAAGACACTTCTAATTCTTCCGGAGTAAACGAAGGATTAGGGATATCAGAGGGCCAGTTAGAAGGAAAAGGAAGCCACTCAGGGCCGTGCCACCATAGTGCACTAGAGGATAACAGAGACATAGTAGTGCCTCTGGAGGCCAAGTCGGCAGGATTCTGACCTGAGGTAACGTGATGCCAAGTGGCCATGGGTACCCATTCTGAAATTTGGGCGACCCGATTGGCTGCAAAGGTCTTTAACTTGTGCGGCTCGATGGATATCCACCGTAAGACAATTTGAGAGTCAGTCCACAGATGTAGGTCACATATGTGAAGCGAACGTGACAATAACGTATAATAATGGTGGGTCAGTAAGGCCAACAAATGAGCGCCGCAGAGCTCCAGTCGCGGAATGGACTGGGTTTTAAGCGGAGCTACTTTAGTTTTAGATACCAGCAGAACGGGCGGGCCAGTAGAAGCAGATGCGCACAGATACAATACGGCTGCGTAGCCCCGTTTGGATGCGTCACAAAACCCATAAAGGGCTACAGGGTCCCTTGCAGACGTATGTGGCAAAGGCCGATTTATGAAGCAGCTAGAAACTAAGCTAAAAGAGGAAAAGATAACAGACCATTCCTCAACAAGGTCAGACTCGAGAGGGGTGTCCCAATCCAAGGGTAAAACCCAAAGGCGCTGGATAAAGCACTTCGCTGTCATCGTAAAAGGAGACAACCAACCACATGGGTCAAAGATTTGAGCAATAGTAGATAAAATTCGACGTTTGGTCAATACCGAAGCAGGGCGAGACTTAAATTCCGCCGATATACTCAATGTATCTTGATTAGGATCCCAGTGTGTCCCAAGAAGAGCTATAGGAGATGATACTTCCGCTACAGTGGTTATGCAATGGTCAGTTGGAAGTCCATCTAAAATAGATGGGTGGTTGGATACCCACTTGCGGAGTGTAAATCCGCCAGTGGCCAACAAGGCAATAACCTCATCACGCAAGGCAATAGCTTCTGAGAGAGTATATGCGCCAACGCAGATGTCATCAACAAAAACGCTGGTGGTGAGAGCTTCAGATGCCTTAGGGAACCCTGCAGACTCATCCTCTGCCAACTGGGCTAGAGTTCTCAACGCGAGATACGGAGCCGACCTGGTTCCATAGGTAACTGTAGTAAGAAGATATGGTTTCAAGGGTTGACCAGGATTATCGCGCCATAAAACGGCTTGATAGCACCAGTCATCTGGATGGACCTTAATTTGTCGAAACATTTGCATAATGTCACATGAAAACACATAAGGAAATCTACGAAAGAGCGTGATGATATCTGATAGTAGCGGTTGTAGTTTGGGGCCCGGATATAATAATTCATTGAGTGAAGTGCCCCCAGCTGGTCTAGCGCTGGCATCAAAGACCACTCTAATTTTTGAGGTGTCTCCGCGCTTCTTAAAAATCCCATGATGTGGAATGTAGTATGTGGGAGTTGAGGAAGTCTCAACCATGTGTCCCTGCTTAAGATAATCGCTCATAAAATCCACGTAAAGTTGTTTAAATTCGGGATCTCGAGTAAAACGTCTCTCTAAAGCGAGAAAACGAGTATAGGCTTGGCCGTGAGAACCCCGTAGAGATGAAGTATCTGCCTTAATGAAAGGCAGTCTTACTTGGTATTGCCCCGATTGGTGCCTTATAGTAGATGTGCGAAAATATTGTTCGCACTGTTCAGCTTCAGGGGGTACACGAGAAGGTGCAGCAGGTGGCTCTTCGGTAACCCAGAATTGCTCCATCAAGGCATGGAGCTCATTAGATGGAACTGCATGAAAGGCAGGTACCTTGTTGTCATATTCGACAGATGAAGTTGAACTAGATTCGGAGCATGATTGGAGTGTTGGGGCGGAGCCCATAATGATATAGCCAAACACTGAGGGCATGGCTACTGGCAAATTTGGACCTGTAGGAACAGGTGGTTCACAAGTGAAAATCCGAGAAAATAACTCGGCGCCCAGTATACAGTCAATCCTCGATGGAGTATCGAAGGTGGGATCGGCCAGAATTAGATTCCTGGTGCGTTGACGCAACTCAGGGGAAATGTAGGTTTGAGGAGTAGGCTGTGTAAGTTTAGGTAATATAATAAACGGATGAGCCTCAGCAATTGTATAGTTACTTACACTCGAAATTGAAAGGGTACATGTTCCCTTTGCATTGGCCGAAGTAGGACCTACCCCTTGAACAGTTACTTGTGCCTTAGAACGTTTGCAATTCAATACTTGCGCACAATGTTCTGAAATAAATGAGCCTCCGGCACCGGTATCAATCAAAGCCCTCACTACTCGATAGGCTCCAGTTGGAGTTCTTAAGGTTACCAAGGCAGTTGCTAGCAACACAGTATTGTTAGCAGGTGAAACAGCCGCTATTGGGACTGAAACCGGAGATGCCCTGTGATCAGACTGAGCTGTTGTTGCTGAGTTTGCTAAGGGGGGAGCCGGAGAAGTAGGCACGGAAGTCTTGGTTTTGGCTACAGTATTATTATTAGGTAGCCTAAAATGCAACAAGGTGTGATGTTGTTTATGGCAGACTCGACATGTAAAAGAAGAAGAGCAGCGATTTTTATGCTTGCCTAAACAATTGATGCATACTTTGTTGGATTTTACCCACTCGAAACGCTGCTTAGGGCTGTTTTGAGTGAAAGTGGGACAAGCTTGCAGTTTGTGCTCAGCAGAGTGACAAAGGTGGCAACTCTGTTGTGATGTGCGTGTTGTAGTGGCATAGGCAACCTTCTTAACACGAGTAGTGGGTCCCACCGAAGGACCTGGAGTGTGCACAGCTGGCTCTACAGCTTGTTTGATCTGTAGCTGATCATGCAACAATTTAAGAAGCTCTGTAGGCTTTGGAAGAGCAGTAGCAGAATTAGAAGCGCGATGGTGGGCTTCAAACTTCATAGCAGTTGCTGAATCTAACTTGGATGTAAGTAATGTCATGACTATAGCAGAATGTTCATCCACCTCTGGCATTGCTACTAAGGCCTGATAATGTAATGACAGATGATCTAAGAAATCTTGATAACTGTCTATTGACTTAGAGTTCAGCTGAGGAAGCTTAAGCAGGGCTGTTGCATGATTGTAAGCCATGCGCCTAGGCTTTTCGTAGCGATTCTTAAGTAATGTTAACGCTACAGGATACTGCTCAGCTCTGAATTCAAGATGAGAAATAAGTCGCTGTGCTTCCGGGGTTAGAGAATCTATAAGATACTGAAACTTTTGTAATACAGATAAGGCTTCACTGGAATCTACGATTGAGGAAAATCGCGAAAAGAAGTTGGACCAGTCAGCTTGGTTGCCTGAAAATTTTGGAACTGACTGAGTGGGAAACCCAGCCGTAGAGGCACTTAAAGAAGATGGTTGCGTAGGGACAGCAGGGGCCGAACCGATTACAGTGGAAGAGGCTAAGGGCTCCGAATTGGCAATCAAACTATCCAATTGTGAACATATGTTACCATACAAATCGTCTATAGAGTTTAACCCTTCTTCCAATCGTTCCTCACTCAGGTCGGGCACCCTTTCAGAAGAGTAGTTAAAGGGCTCCAAGGCCGTCAATTTTTGTGTATAACCCTCTGTAAGTGAAGTCCTCAGACGCTGATAGGTTGCGTTAGTAGCAGTACCGCTCCGCAAGGCGTCATTTACCTCGCTCTGAAGCTTGTTAAGACGGCGCAAGGCCGAGCGGCAAAGTCGTTCAAAAGCAACACCTGAAAGTTTAACAGGATTAGCCATGTTGAACTGATATAACAAATATAACGAAAACCCAAATATCAGATATATAGAAGATGTAGGTTAAATAGGACCAAGCTATGAGCACAACTAATTAAATGACAATAATAGAAACAACCAAGTAATAGCAATAGTTGTTTTATGTTAATGCGTAAATATCGATAACATATAGTACACAAACGAGATTCAAACGTACAGGCCAGTAACAAGAATTATGTAAAATAGCTTACTTCAAGAAATCCTACAAGTGGTTAAGCCAACAGCAATACTAAAATTCAAAAAATCAATTAATGAGTGATTATTATAGTGGCAGTATGTGGTATGGTTACTTAAAGAAATAACGGAACCACAGAAGACCAAATGGGCCAAGGATAAGAAGAAATTCTTCTAATGAATGCAGTAGGTGTGATTACTTAAAAGTAAAGTAACCAAAAGGGCCAAGAAGAAGCAAAAAAGGTCCCTCTGGTAGATGCAGTGTTACGTATTTGCGTGCTCGGTAGAGCTCATCCGGCACCACTAGATGGTTTCCGGGAATGTTTAGACCACTGCAGGAACTCCGTACGGAGACCATAGGCAGGTCTTGCTGTAAGGAATTGAAGGGTGGGGCAACAAGACAGAAAAGGCACCAATTCAAAAATAATAATAAGTTTATTGTTGAACACAGCACCTCCCCAGTTCTTCCGCCTCACGTCCGAGCCCGAAAACGCACACTGACGAGTGGGTATGCCCTGGGAACTCCTCTGACTGCCTGAAGGGCAGGCAATCCCTTCCAGGGCTGTCCACAGGTTGCTGATGAAGGATGATCTCACCTCCGACGGAGGACCAGCAGCGAAGCGGCAAAGCTGTTGGCATAAGAATAACTATGTAGGAACTGTGCAGGTGACAGGCGGAGCTGTATAGTCTCAACCTAGGTTGAGAGAAAATATAAGAGCACTAGGAGGGCTAATAAGAAAAGCTAAGGTTCGTATACTTGCCTTGAAGTTATTATAGTTCCGTACACCTCCTTTAATTAGAACTCGTTCTATCCAGTGTAGAGACCCCGTCTCTCCAGACTGTACAAGTGGGGGTTGCAGTGAATAGTCACTTAGCTTGGAATTAGATAAATGATTAGTGATCAAATAAATGTTGAGCTGAGACTGAAGGTATTGGCAAGAAAAAATAAGATGAACTATTACCTTCAGGGCGATTGCAATAATCGCTTAAACGGCTTCCGCCGACTTATATTAACACTTAATAATGAACAGAGTAGAGATATCAAGGAGAGGAAAGAATAGGAAAATTATCTTACTCTGAATGTAGATGATGTTAATATACGCCACGTGCATCCGCCAGATTTTGACTCTAGTTAGAGTGGTGACTCCTATTATCACTGCTGAATAAGCTCTTACTGAGTGTGAGACTGTAAATTAAAGGTTTAACAGACTGCTAAGAAGAGTACCCACGTGGGGCAGCAACTGAACGGCGTAAAAAAGAGAACTGCGATCCAGCGATTTAATGATACGCCACCGAACTTAGCATACACTAGAAAATGTTATTCGAAGATAATTGTGCAATCACACAAGGTGATTCACACAATACAAACGGATTTATGTAAGATGTTCACTGAGAACGAAAAATGCAGTCTGGTTGGGCGTCACACCAGCTCCACGAGATAGAACGGAACTTGAGGTAGTGATAAGGTTACAACTACTAGGGCCCTGCCACTTAGCTAGTTGATTAGATTGAGAAACTGATACCCTGTGTTAAGGCTAGAACGTTACAACAGTGCTCTAGGTGACCAAAATTGTAAGTAACGTCCTGTCTCTTTTTTGATGGGAGGGGCCTCTATCAATTGAAGACTGTCACTCAAACAGTTACGTATTTCGCTGCATTAAAACTCCCCTTAAACTCCAGAAATACGTAACAATTGCTTTGAATTTTGATTTGCTCATTCACGCGTTTTTGGCACTCGGTTAAGTTGGGCTCTTCCAGTGCATGGATTGGCGCTTCGTTTCAGGATCATAAGTAACCAATAAGGATCGGTTTTTCCAAGTTTCACGTGAAATTTCACAACAATTTATTGCTGTATTGTAACATTTACTATTTTCCCGGCGAAACAAAAAAAAAACAACTCTAATGCGAACGAAGGCTACAGCTGTACAGAAGCGAAAGGAACTGCATTCGAAAATGAAGGCTTCTTCACGCTAAACAGCTGTCGGTCACTGGCGTTTGACGATGCGTACTTTTTCTGTAGCAGCATCAATCTCGTTATTTAATAGCCACACCTCGTATTTGTGCAAACTAGTTTGATTATTGTTGTATAGATAGATAAATCGTTTCATGTTTAGTGATAATTTTGATCGTTTGTCAAGAAATCGAGAATGAAGTTTGTATCCTCCGTTTAAGTCCTAGATGAGGATTGTACGCTAGTCGCTTGTCTATAAAAAGTACTACATATGTGTTACACAGTCATGAGTAGTTAGAGGTATGCGGTTATGGTAAACGGGTATAGAAGGATAGTTCGCCTCCGAACTTATCATTTCGAAAATTTGACTCGATTACATATCATTTCCTAGGAGTAAGAAAATTCATTTTTTTCCCATTAAAATGTAACAATTATGTGCGGGCCTCGAACTGGGGTTTCAAATCATAACACTTCACGAAACCTGTCCCAAAAATTTGAAACAGTATTTGCATTCTATAAAAAATTTTATGGTGACCATATCTCACCGTTCAAAGAAATGTATTTATATTTTCATTAATAAATTTATTTAACATAATACAGAAGATTTATTCGATAAATTTCTAACTCATTTTGCAGCATTATCCAAATTCAATGCTACAGTAAATATTTGCATAACATGGCTGACATATTGAGTTTAATTATTAGACAATATGGTTAATAGAGATTTAAGATTTATATTATAAATTATATATTGTATAATCTATGTTCATATATCTATGTACCAATATATATATATATGTATACGTACACCAATTAAATGCCCTATGGTGTAGCACCCGCGTGCCGGATATGTCCAATTAGTAGCTTGGTTCCTAATATAAGCATTGTTTATCTATATTACAAGCTTTTCTGTCTTGTTTTATTAAGTACAACACTAGTTTATTTGTATCGCTGTTAATTTCTATTTTTTGTATATTTGGTATTTTATCCGTCGCAGCATGCATATTCCGTTTGTACCTGACCGGTTTCGGACATTAATCCATCGTCAGAACAAATTAACCAAGTTCGTGTAGAAAGTTCATTCCAACATAATGTTTCTTTTACAATCACACTTGTTGATTTGTTAGTCGTATGTAGGTTTTAAGGTTATATTACTATGTTGTGTATGCGTTCAATGACAAAATGGCCCGCACATAATATACAACCGACAAACCAACAAGTGTGAGTATAACAGAAACATTGCGATGAAGCACAAACTTGGTGACTTGCTCTGACGATGGATGAAAATCCAAAACCAAAACATATATGAGAATATGCATGCTACCATGTTATCTAGATGTTATCCCAGCATTGCGGATCCATTCACATGTTTTGTGTATTTGTTTGGTACTTCCGCTTAATGGAAGAGATATAGGTAATCAGATCTTGCAACTTTAAGATTTATATTACAAAGCATAAAGTACGATCTTTTTTGCTAAACTCGCTTAAATCTAAGCTTTTATCTGAAACTTTTCTAGAGAATGAAACTTTTCTAGAAAGTTTGTTTTAGGGTTTTTTTAAGAGTCCAATTGGCATGTGTGTGGGAGTGGTATAAAGCCACTCTTTTTGTTTTGTTTATTTACAAGTGTGACTATATCCAGCAGTTTAATCCGCTATATTGCTTATCATTCCTTCTCACATGCCACTATCCATCTCATCAATTCTTGGGCCAAATATTCTCCTTAAAACCTTTCTCTCCCATATTTTGAACAGTTTTATTTATTTATTTTTTCTTTAGACAATACCCATGTCTGGTTAGCCATGTCTATTGGTCGTACTTGTCTTATACTGTACTATCTTGAGGCGGATGTTGGTGTAGTGGTATGAGCATGGACTTGTAACTGGGATGTCCCCAGTTCGAGTCTCGCGTACAACTGCTAAATTTTATATTGGTTTCAAAAATATTAATAGTAAAGTAGATGCTTCCGCCCCCATCCAGACACCTTATTTGGTAGTTGAATGTTAAGCCAGCCTGAAAAAATAGGCATTACTTTACTTTTTTTTTTTTTTAACACAGTATTATTTTGGGATGATGCGAAGATAAGACGTGATAGGCAAAATTCAAAACTTTACTAGCCCAAGCAGACTTTGCTAGTTCAAGATCGCTTTCAGATATTTGAAACTGTTATCAGTAGTGAAAGCCTTTTCCGTTGATTTATATCATACCTTTTTTGCTGACTACTTGGTTCCTTCATGTTTGCATATACAAGACTTACACAACATTAACTTGTAAACCAAGTTTTCTTGCTCGTATTTCAAATTCTTGCTTGGTTCCTTCCAATGCAGCTTTGGGTACGTGGGGACAAGAAGAAATCATCCGAGTTGCTGGATCAATCCATTATAAATTGAACCATTGGGGTTGGTTTTAATTGCATGGTATTGCCCATTCTAATGCCAGGTTAAACATTGCTTGACTTACAGGATCACTTGCCTTAAACCCCAGATTACATCGACAAATAACTGGTTTGCATTTTATATTTTTACTCCACATTTTGTATATATCTTCATACAAACATGTACATAGACTATTTCGCTAAAACCATTTCTTTCGTACTTAGTGTAATTCACAGCATCAAGTTCAAAATTTTTATATGAACGTATTAATTTTCTTTTTACATCTTTATGAATTACTTTATAAGCCTAAAATAGTAATTATTAATTGATTCATTTAATAGTTTCACAATTTTTTTTAATGACCTTGAAATACATTACTGTAATTCCAAGATTATAGTGGAATGGACCACGGCAGCCTGAACAAGGTCAGTTATTAATATTGAAAATCAGCTTATACCTTTGCAGGTAATAGGATTATTACGACCTGCTACCATTGTAGAGAAAGATTATATCAGTCCAGTATATTTCTTAGTACTGATTGTTATTTTGGGCATAGGATTTTCTTCTTACTTTCTTTTTCATGTTGAAGACGTTCAAGACTTCTCAAAAATATGGTTACGAGTTAAATCATGATTTATTAAATTAAGTAATATAATAGAATGATATCTAGTCCTTTTTTTTTTTTTACTTTTTCTTATTCCTAAGTAAGTAGAAGTATTGCTATCGTGAATTTAAATTTTCAAAATTAAGTGTTACTGGAATTACATGTTTGAGATGCTTTAAATGTGCAAAAAAAAAGAAGGTTTTTAGCGAATATTCTCTGTGTGTGAAGAAAATATCGTAAAAAAAATCACAGAACTCTCAAAACTGCGTATTCCGATTAGGTACTACCATCGCATTCGCTGACGACAACCGGAAGAGCGACTTTGCTGAAGTATCTCGTATAATCTAATCTCGTATAATCTATGCAACATATATACCAATCACTTTTATTTGGAAAATTTTCCCGGCAAAATTCCTTTTTTGGGGAAAATGGCGATGAGGAGAATTCAAAATTTGAAGAAAATTGGTTAATCAAACATACAAACTTACAGACTAGGTTATTTGAATTTTTTTTTTTTTTTTCAATTTTCTCATAAACAACTGTAACGAGTTCCTTTAAACTTGGAATACTATGTGCACAGAAATGAGCTTCTCACTTCTATTTGTAATATTTGTGTGGAAAATCTGATTTTAGTGGGATTCTAATCATTAAATTAAATTTCCGCTACAGGGCTTTATTAGTTGTGATAGAGTGCACTGGCACATAAGTTACACTCAGGTATACAACATTTCCACTCCTACCAGGACCTTTTTTTTATGATAAGCATCCAGCTAGCTTCCTCAATGCATCTCAGGCATCCAGCTAGCTTCCTCAATGGGCATTGTGGCTTAAGGAGACATCTCTATACAATGGGAGTCATGCCTGGCCCCTTTTGTAGAGTTTGTGAGACGGAGGGGAATTTGTAAACGTTTGACGAATTTGTAAACTATAGACGGAATTTGTAAACGTTTGAAAACAATTTGAAAAATAGATTTTTTCTTTTTTTGTTAATATATTACCTGGTCCCTTTATGGACTAATAAAGAGTATCATTCAGAAAAATTGTAAATGTAAAGAACTTCGTCCCTTTTTTGGTTTTGTGGGGGGTCACTTTACATTTAGGTCGACCAAAATTTCTTGAACATCGGCAACTAAAGGAACTATAGCTGACTTTGGTCGAAAGAATACGGAAACTGCCGAGTACATAAACATTTAAAGTACTATATAATGCTGGGAAGTAACAATTATTATTATTATTATTATTATTATTATTCAAGAAAGGAGAGGGCTCCAAAGCCTCTCTGGGCCCATATAGCTACCCCTAAAGAATAACAACTACTGGGTCTGGAACAAAAGTCCAGGCCCAGATTTTACCCATCTAAGTTTCACCACAGACTGAACAAATCGGACCAAAACCTTAAAAGTATATAGCTTAAGATCCTCTATCGATATCCTATTCCGGCCTAAGGTCCTAAACCTAATCTCCTCACAGCCCAAACAATCCGTCATCAGATGGATGGGTGTTTCCTCCTCCGTCTCACAAACTCTACAAAAGGGGCCAGGCATGACTCCCATTGTATAGAGATGTCTCCTTAAGCCACAATGCCCATTGAGGAAGCTAGCTGGATGCCTGAGAGAGGTCCGTGTAAGACATCCGGGAGGGACTACTCCGTCCGGACCCCCAATGACATCTTAGAGTGCCGACAACCCACTGCACTCATCCGGGAAGTTACAGTAGTAAGGACTTAGAAAAAAATGACATTTTTATAAAAGATATTAAAAAAAAAAAAAATTAATATATAATAAATTAAGCCAATCTTATCTATACAAGTTTTTTTATTAGAATGTTATAAAATTTGTATAAAGAATCAACAAGTGTGGCACGTGACAAGAATTTTAAGTTGAAGTAACTATACGAATTGATAGCCTTACTCTGAAGCTGGATGAGAATCTGAAACCGGCCAGGAAAAAGACGATTAAAATCCGATATGTTCCAGCTTTGCAGACCCACCAACATATCCAATAATGTCTAATTTGCTTTGATTGTCCGGGATTGTCCGCCACTTCTATCGCACTCATTTCAATTTTCAAGATATTTTGGTCGACCTTTATGAAAGTACCAGCATCAGTTGTTTTCATTTATTCACTGAATGTGATAGTGAAATAATAGGGGATTATGTAATGGATCGCTGGCAATATATCTTGATAAAAAAAAAAAAAAATCATAGCTCAACTTCTCTACGTCATCCGCCACGTCAAGTGAGACGTAACGCATCTCCCTACCTCACTATTCAAATTTACCACCATGAGAGGGATTAAAATCCGCCTACCTCAACTCCTAGGAGATCTGGAAGGAGAAGATTCCTAGGAGATTCTCACTCAGCATGTATATAATAAGGACTATCAAGAATCTACAATTGTGTCTGCAACAATATCTTAGAATGAAGAAGGTCGTTTGTAAATTGGATTCCGCATTTGCTAATGACACAATATGAACATCAGAGATATTATCCGCGATAGCCTGCTTTTTTTTTTTTATGGTGATCGACCGGTTGCGGGCGGTCACCTATCATCATGATGCTTTTGTCAAACAATGTGATAACATAAATTGGCACAGATTTGCTCTTTGCAAATCTACGTTATCACAATGTTTGAGAAAAGCATCCTGATGATGGGCGAACGTTCGAAACCGTCCAATGACCACAGAAAAAAAACAGGCTATCACAGAAAATATCTCTGCTGATGCTTTCCTGCTCTGTGGGGAACCAACCACAACAACACAATATGAACGTTGGCAAAATCGTTTTTTATTTATTTATTTATTTATTTATTATTATTATTATGGCGCAATAACATCTGAGGTCATGGTTGCTAGCCTCCGGGCGTCTTCTCTGTTACATATAATTCCGACCATTACCGGACAGTGAGCTGTAGAGGGCTCCTGTACAAGAATATCGTAAGGACAGCACTGCTGGACACTCCCTAATATAGAACCTATGCATTAATAGTCCAGTGTGCTACTGACTGAGCTTATACTTTGACCACCAAATGACACCATTTTCCTGAACGTTGTAACCACTTCCTCATATTTCATATATTTCTAAGTGACGCTAGTATATGAGTAAAGACTATACATCCACTAATCCCCATGGTAAATCGTAGATATCAATAATTTCCACTAGAAGATCTAAATAGCAATTTATTTAAATAAAGTTTTAGTTATCTGTTTGGAATTTTATTATTTAAAGTAGTTTTATTATTACATTTTAAAAGTTTAATTAATTATTCATATTTTATTATTTATTTACTTTATTGTCCATAAAAAATATTCCAATAACTAATAAATATAATTGCATCTGCTTTAATATTTATATAAACATTTTATAGTTTATTATATTCGAGTTATTTATAGTTTGCTTTATCTTTGGCATTAAATAAATTATAAAGAAAAAGTGATAATAAAAATAAAAAGACCATAATATATCACAAAGCCACGATATTCATATTAAAACACACACATACATGTCAGAAGTTATATGATGGAAAATGCGTTTTGAAATAAAGTTAATGGACATAGTGGGGTATAGTATGTAAAATGTTAACCACGTTACTACATGCATACGCATTCAACAAGTACTTTAGTATTTTATGGTATTTTGTTAGTGTTTTAAAGTGATATTGAATTATTTATATAAAGAAGTGATTAAAAAAAAAAATATGACTTGCTTTTCAATTAAAAAATCCTCCATTTCTTACGATTTATGCATTTTTTATTTATTATTAATTATTATTATTATTATTATTATTATTCACACACTCCATGCCACCGTAGCCTAGCGCATGGCGCCAAAACCTGTGCCTATGGTCACTTGGCCTTACCTACATAGTGGGTAAGTTACCGTCCCTGCCAAGGGGGGGGCCGGACCTCTACTTATCCGTCTAGTCCTTCTTATTACCGCAACTTCTTATTACCAGCGACTTCCATAAAGTCTTTAAAATTCTTTGCACTTTTGGTCAATTCTCCACCTTCCCCCGGCCAGTTCTCTCCCCTACTTATCAGCTTGGATTGTCGCCTCGTCGAGGAGAGGACACCGGAAGAGAACGTGATGAATCGTGTCCCGTTCACCGCATTCGCAATGCGTGGAATCTTGGAATTGAACTTCCCGGGGCCGTGAAATATTGCGTTACGGTTTGAGACAGCTGCAGCCATCGAATCGAAAGTCTGTGATGCAAAATCGGGAAGAACTCATATGTGATTCTCCCTCTCTCTGCTTCTTCCCAGCGTCTTTGTCATTCCACAATCTCTCGGATCTTTCTCTTGGCAAGGGCAGGAGCGTCTGACTGTACGACTGCATGTCAAGCCTCTCAGCCCAACAGGCAGCTGCGTAGTTGCTACATTCTCTTTCACGCCCTTATAGATGGTCAAAGCCACACCAGTCTTCAGCCCCCACTCACCAACGGGCTACTTTTTGATTCGCTGGTAGAAGTTGAGACATCTGGAGGCAACCCACTGAATATGGGGCTTAAAAGAAAGCTTCCAATCTAGCAGCACGCCCAGGTACTCAAACTGGGTTACATGGACTATTCTTTGTTCGTCCACCCTGATCCAGGGAGGACAACTGGAATGAAGCTTGCCTTTCATGAGTATCACTTTAGACTTCTCAAACGAAATCTGTAGCATCTCCCCTTGACACCAATTTATTATTCGGGACACAAGAGCGCTAACTCCCGACGAGAATCTCCAAGGACAACTATTGCAACTATGCAACCGAATCACAATAATCCATATTCTCTATATGCTCAAGCAATTCATCCATAACTAGGATCCATTCAATTCCTCTTCAACCCAATATCCGTCGACCGGACTTATGGGGATCTTTAAAGACCGTACCTACCCAATAATGGGTTTACCCGTCCCCCGTTGCAAGCAACGGGATCGTTTTACAAGAGAAGGCTGTCACCACTAGTGGGTGGCTGTAGTGCAAGGCCTCCCACTGGCAGAGATGCCCGCCCGGGAACACCCCCGCTTGACCCATTTAAGGGCAGGTTGAGATACGCTCAACCAGCGCGCAAAGTGATCACACGAAGTTCACACTTCACTCCAGAAGCTAGAGAAGGCAAACTCTAACAGGCTCTGGTAAACCGCGCACACCCAGCAAATGCGCTACCAACTTACGGGCTGGTTCCGGGGTTCCATTTTATATAGCGAGTCTCCTCCCGCTCAACCATAATTAGGATCCATAGGAACGAGCCCATCACCGCGCACTGCCGGAAACCTTTTAGTATTGGCTTGAATTTCGCCGGCTTGAGTCACAACAAACCGCCAACTTGGGTGAGCATATTGTATTGATGGTTGTTAACTATTACTCACCATTTCGTGGTGACTTTTTTTAGATAGCCCTCCCACCGCCCAAGAAAGTGAGCTTATGAACAAAACCAAAATTGGTAATCGAATGCAGGTAAAGTCTGGAACTATAGGTAAATCATGGAGACTGACCAAAAAAACACGTGCGGGCTAATTTTTTGAGTACAGTAAAAATTATAATTTTTGGATTAATGAATTTTCATAAGTATTCAATTTTTTATCCACTATTTAAGGAAACGTTGGAATTTATATTCAAAGTTAAAAATTAAGTAAAGTCCCCGAATTTAAGGAAATGTAAAGTAAATGAAAAACAAAACTGTTCAAAGGTACGCCGATTTTGCAAACACAGAATGCATAATATTGCTCGCTTTTAGTGTACATTTATTTTTTGATTAAGAAAATCATTATTAATGAACATTAACTATTTTAATCATGATGAAGAATACAGTACGGCTTTTTCTCGGTAATAAATTTATTACATAATAAACTTTTCTATCAGTTTTGAAACGTTTACAAAAGTGGATTAACGCCCATTTTTAAATAAAAATTTTTATAAATCCAGCGAAAAAATTAGTGGATGTGTGTTTTATTCGACGTTTCGGACAAGTTTACGTGTTCTTCCTCAGTCCCTACCAAAAAATATAAAGAGACATTACAGAAAATTGCATATAAACTAAGTAATTATTTAACGATTAACCAAAAAAACAAAATCTGGTGGGAACACATCCACCAACTTTCTCTTATTCAGTTTCAAAATTGTAATTGACAAATTTTATAGTTTGTGTATCAAATTTGATAAAATTCGTTGGAGTTCGTCGAAAACTGAAAAAAAAGTTCAGTAAAAGCGCACTTCCGGTTTACTTATTTTTTTGAAACTCGGAATTTTGGCCATCTATTTATTTCTAATTAATTTTGATTGGATGGTAGAATAGTGAAATCGACTATGATAGCACATTAGAGGAAAACCTAACCCCACCCCACCCCCAAAAGTGACCTTAAATGAATTTTTCCAGAGAAATGTTTCATATAACAATTGTAGATCTTGGTAAGTGTAGTTGATATACTAAGTTTAAAGAAAATCGATGGAGCCATTTTCGAGAAAATTGCAAAAAAGTGAAAAAAAAAAAACATTCAGTAAAGTGGTACTTCCGGTCGAGGAATTTCGACCGCTGACCTATTGTCGGGATCCCATAGTGATACCCAAACGGAATATCAAGTTTGAACTTTCTGCGATTTTTCGCATATGAGCTAGCATGGTCACATTCACACGTACACACACACACGCGCACGCACAATAGACCATTTGCTAAAAACCACTTTTTTTTTTTTTTTACTCAGGGGACCTCAAAACGGATGTTTCCGGTGAAAACTCTATATCGAAAATTTGACACGATTACAATACTACTAGGAGTAAGAGAAAGTAATATTAAAAATGTGCGATACCTGTTAAGGAAGAATGAAGAGTTGAATATTATGGTTTGGAATGGAGGTTATGGAGTAAGATATGGTTGTAAAGAAGACCAAGGAAGGACACCATAGGTGTCCGAAACGTCGAATAAACTTTTTAAGATTAAAAAATTTTTTTTCTTTGGTCCCATTCAAAACTACTTTTTTGCTTATTTCATTAACAACAGCCAGATATAACTATTGTTGTTTATACGTAATAAAATTTTTATCTTTTTATTAACCAACTAATGTTGTATTTACATGATCTTAGTGATTTTGAATATATTAATTGCAGGTTCTTTAAAAATGAAAGTATAACGTAGAAGTGTAAATATTATAACAGTTAGTTTGATTTTTAAAAAAATGGAGTTTCACCAATTTGTTAATTATAATTAAATGGCTCATATAAATATAAATATAAACTCATATAGAGTTGACCAAAGTTGGATTTCACATTCAGAAAGTGAGAGATACACACACACACACACACAAGCATTTACCTACAAACACACACACACACACATATATATCTGTAGTGAAAGAGAGAGATTGAGAGTATAGTTTAAGTAATGTCTGTATTAGTATTTATAAAGTAGAACTATGTGTTACTTCCTGTCCATGATATCTAGAATGTTCTAGAACTTTGTTTTTGATCTTTAGTTGTTTATAGTTCTCCAACTATAATATAGATCTTAATAGTATTATATTTGAGTTTCCGGTTGTAGATAGTAAATTATCTGTCTATTCCTCTATTGTGCGAATTTGCCAGACTAATGTAATTATTTAATTCCTTATTATCTATCAATTGGCGACCTGGGATATATGTGTATTGGTATTTAACATTGTTTATATTGACCGGAAATTGTCCTTTGTACGTAGAATTTCTAACATGATTTGACTTTAGTCAAAGTTTGGGTAATATAATAATAATTATATGTTTGATCCTTCATTAAAGTTCTAATACTGTTTGTAGCTGTGTATCCAGGGGGGGGGTCGTCATTCTAATATTTTATAATTAACTTAAAACATTCCTTAACTGTTTAATGGTTTAATACAGAATATAATGAAAATATTTATTTCATTTATTGGTAATTCAAAGAAATTTGACATTATTATAGGTTCGCTTCCAACTCCACTCACAGCAATCACCTATATATATATATATATATATATCAGCCAGGTTTCTTATTAAAGCAAACAGAATATTCCATATGTGATTGTGACGTCAACACATGTATAAAATTGAATGAAGTAGACATTTTGTTGGATGAGAATGTGAAACCTACTTGAATGTGAATACTTCATTCTTACTTCTCCAACTTTTCCAGGATAAACAATTCGACTATTGACATCATCTTCATTGATTATATTCCATGTATACGAGGGTCATTCAATAAGTAACGAGACAAATCGCTTTAGCTCAGAAACGACTTTATTTAATCAATCCAATAGTTTCAGTGCGTCAAGTTGGCATCCTTGTACTTAGTTTCTCATCAGCTGTTCGAGAGTAATTGGTAAGCGTAACCTCAAATGTATTCAGTTAACAATGGTGAGTCCGCTCGAACATTGCACCTTGGAAGAACAACGCTCAGTGATTAGATTTTAAGTTGCAGAGGGTATCAAAGATAGTGAAATCCACGAAAGAATGTTAAAAGTGTACGGGAATAATTGTTTGAACCGTTCATACGTTTATGAATGGGTAGAACAATTTTAAAGTTACCGTGTAATTGTCTGTGACGAGCAACGAAGTGGACGACCAGTTGAACTTCCTCCCTTGAATCTCGCATTAACGCGTTAATTCAGGACAACAGGTGTACAAACTGTTGAACTGATAGCTGAAGAAGTGTATGCGAGTGTTGGAACTATCCATAACATTATTCAGAATAAGCTACAAGAAAGCTTATGCGAGATGGGCTCCAAGACATTCTTACGGGCTACTCACCTTCAAAAAGTCGGGTGGGAGATCCTTCCACATCCCCCCTGCAGCCCCGACCTTAACCTCACCCCACTGGACTTCCATTTGTTTGGACCCCTAAGAGGCTCTACGTGGGATCCCTTAAAGTAAATCTTCGTTACTTACCCTCGAAGATTTACTGGAAACATGGAAATAAATGAGCTGTCGCTTAGCTAAACAGAAACTGGGGAATGGGTATTCTCTGGACTGCCACGTGGAGGTCTCGGGTTCGAATCTAGCAGTACTGCTCTTAGATTTTCTTGTCCACTACTGCTCGGGTAATGGCTGCAGCTAGAGAACGCTGCTCGGGGTAGTGCTCTTAGAAGGCTGCAGGGGAGGAATAAATCTTCCTGTGCGCAGTGCACTACCTCGTAATTGTGGATGTAGATCTTCTTCAAACCTACAGTCTGGCTTCCCCAGGAGCTATGACGATCAATATTATAGATTCAACAATGCGTCTGTGATGAGAATGGCAATGGTCAGTGGCTGGGAAGGCCGGCCATCCATTGTAAGCAATTTTGCTGTATGGTACAAAAAAAAAAAAACGGCAGTGCCCCCATTAGAAATTGACCCCAGTTTTATCCTAACATAGACCCTACAAGGTCTGTCTTTACCGTTTTAAGATTGTAATGGATCTGACATGCTGTTGTGCGCTTAACTATATGGCAGACTTAGCATCATCATATGATTACTCCATCTGAGTTACACATATTATTTCAAAAGTTTATAAACAGTATAGATTTTGATAAACTTTTAGAAATGTAGATGGCAATTTAATTATAATGAGAGGTTTTCGGCAATGGCCAGAGGAGTTAATTTAATTATGTTTACAATTTTAATATGCACGACGAAGCATGATATGAAGCATGACGAAGTCAATGATAACAATTAACCACAACAAAAAAATTGTGTGAAAATAAGATCTTATTCTAGAAATCCCACTTTTTCAAACCTCACAGTAACTTAAAACGTACGTATATTTCCGGTGCAAATTCTATATCGATAATTTGATACGATAATAAATAGGGCACTTGCTTTTTGTCACTAATTTCACACTAATAAAGTAGTACACATTTTTGCCGAAATTATTTGAATAAGTAGTATAAAAGCTATTTAATTTTAATAAAGTTAATATAAATAGAATTTAGTTTTAATTTCTGAATGAAGTATAATTAAAAATAAATACACCCAAATAATATTTACGTCATTGAGATTACACATGGAAATAGAACGACTTTAATTAATCAAAGTAAAATAAAAAAAATTAAAAAGAATTAAAACACCATAAAAAAAAGCTTCAGAATTAGATCAGACTTCCCGAGTTCATTGACTGATATATTTATTCTCCAAGGAAATGTTCATATTTTTAGATTGCGCCTATTATAAACAGGTTTTGCTTCTCCTTTGTTTTCCCTTCCATTCATCATTATTGAGCTAATTTATTTACTGAATTGATTATAAAGTATGAAATAATTCTTATAAATAAAACAATAAAACATAAATGTCTTGTGTCAATTCTTATTACTTTCTCCACTTTCTCTTAATGCTATAAGACGGAAGTATTGCGATTTTATAAGAATCAATTTCTGAAATTAAGTTTTCACCGGAAATAACTGATTTTCAGGTATCTTGAGTACGAGAAAAATATTTTTAGTGAATGTAGTGTGTTTGAGGTTGACTGTGATCAATATATTTCAAAAAAGAAAAATTGCTTAGACGTTAAAACTTGACATTCCGTTTATGTGTCTTATTCCACAGGAAGTGTTTGATCATAACCGGAAAGGCCACTTTATTGAATGAACCTTCCGGATTTCCACGTATTATTTTTTTTTTAAATGCTATACGATTTTCTTAGGATAGCATGTACTATCCAAAATAAAAAAAAAATCTGGTGTGAAACACTCACATAACTTTCTCCTACTCCAGTTTTCAAAATTGTAATTGACAAATTTTATAGTTTGTGTACCAATTAATGAAATTCGTTGGGGCTTCTCGGAAACTGAAAAAAAAAAGTTAAGTAAAAATGCACTTCCGGTTTACTTATTTTCTTGAAACTCAGAATTTTGGATATTTATTTATTTATAATTAATTTTTGTTTATATGGTAAGATTGTATAATCAACTATGATAGCACTTTAGAGGAAACCTAACCCCACCCCTCCCTCAAAAGTGCCTTTAAATTAATTTTTCCAGAAAAATGTTTTAAATAAAAGTTGTAGATCTTTGCATATGTAGTTGATATTCAAAGTTTAAAAAGAAAACCATCCGAGCCATTTTTGAGAAAATTGCAAGAAAGTAAAAAAAAAAAAATACCAGAAAACTGAAAAATACATTTTAGTAAAAAATCGCACTTCCGGTCATCCGATTTTTTTCAAACTCGAAATTTCAACAACAAATTTAATTCTAATTAATATTGTTTAGATGATAGAATCGTATTGTAAACTGAAATTGTACTTTAGAGGACAAACCACCACTTCTCCCTCCCCTAAAAGTGCCCTTGAATGCATTTCACCGGAGAAATGTTATAAATAAAATTTATAGATATTTGTAAGTGTAGTTGATATATCAAGTTTAAAGAAAATCGTTTGGAGCCATTTTTGAGAAAACTGTAAAAAAGGAAAAAAAAAAAAAACCATTTAGTAAAGTGGTACTTCTGGCCGAGGAATTTCGACCGCTGGCCTATTGTCGGGTCTCATAGTGATACCAAAACGGAATACACCGAGACCATTTGCCAAATACTACTTTTTTGGACTCAGGGGACCTCAAAACGGATATTTCCGGTGAAAACTTGATATCGAAAATTTGAAACTATTACAATACTTCCTTTTACTGGGAGTAACAGGAAGCAAAAATTCGTATCATTTTAAATTTGAACATTTTTCAAAAAATTATTATTTTATTTTATTTTTATTACTGGGGAATTAGCAACATTAATTGCTACTTTATGGTTCTACGTCTATATAAGATTAAGAATATATAAAAAAATCTGGTGTGAAACAGTCACACAACTTTCTCTTACTCCAGTTCTCAAAATTATAATTGACAAATTTTATAGTTTGTGTACCAAATTTAATGAAATTTGTCGAAAACTGAAAAAAACTATTCAGTAAAAGCGCACTTCCGGTTTACTGATTTTCTTCACACCCGGAATTTTGGCCAACTATTTATTTTTCTAATTAATTTCATTTGGATGATAGAGTTGTATAATCAAGTATGATACCACTTTAGAGGAAGCTGTAACCCTACCCCTCTCCTAAAAGTGCCCTTAAATGAATTTTCCCAGAGAAATGTTTTATATGAAAGTTGTAGATCTTTGAATGTTTAGTTTATATTTGTAGTTTCAAGAAAATCTTCGGGGCCATTTTTGAGAAAATTGTGAAAAAGTGAAAAAAATCATATTTAGTAAAGTGTTAAAACAAAAACACTTCCGGTTTTCCGATTTTTCTCAAACTCGGAATTTCAACAACATATTTCATTCTAATTAACATTATTTAAATGACCGAATTGTGTAATAACCTGAAATAGCACTTTAGAGGGTAACCTAACCCCACCCCTCCCCCAGAAGGGCCCTTAAATCAATTTTTCCAGAGAAATGTTTCAAATAAAAGTTGTAGCTCCTTGTATATGTAGTTGATGTATCAAGTTTAAAGAAAATCCTTGGAGCCATTTTTGAGAAAAACGCAAAAAAGTAAAAAAGTCAACTAGTAAAGTGGTACTTCCGGTTGAGGAATTTTGACAGATAACGCACAGTCAGATCGCATGGTGATACCTAAACGGAATATTAAGTTTCAGTTTTCTACGGTTTTTCGTTTTTGAGCTATGCTGTTCACATACACACACAGACCATTTGCTAAAAACCACTTTTTGGACTCAGGGGACCTCAAAACGGATATTTCCGGTGAAAACTCGATATCGAAAATTTGACACGATTACAATACTTCCTCTTACTAGGAGTAAGAGAAAGTAAAAACATTTCTAGAATTCCAAACTTGATGAAAAATCATCTAATCGTGCAGCTTTTAAAAATAGGGTATCGTAAGTTCTTTGGAATTTTCTTGAAAACGACTCGGAAATTATTTTCTAAAAACTTGGAAGTTATATGTACCTACTACTTCTATATTATTATAGTAAGGAAAATGAGTCAGATTTCATGTTTATAACAGAAATTTGTCAGTAATAGTATTAATTAATTGCAGTAAGAGGAAAAATCGTGTGAATTTTTCACTCCAGTGTGTATTTGTGTGTGTGCAATTTTGGCCTTTTCTAATATTTCGTATCATTTCGAAACCTTGCAAATCTGTTATTATTTTTTGTTAACCCACAGAAATTGCTACACAATTTGTGGTGGGGACTTACTATTTTTAAGTTTAAAACTAGATTAACTCAGACCAATTCTCAGGAAGGAAGGATGAATAGAAAAATTCTAGATATCTTTTCTAAAATTGTATCTATTAAGTAATTTTCTAAATTTATTTAGAATATACTTAATAATATTTGCCTTTCGTGCGAGAATTCAGGGTTCGATTCCCGTGAGGGCAAAGTCGTTGTTGACCCAGCATCGTTATAAAAAGTGGGAAACTACAGTTAGTAGCGAGCGCCCTGGGTAGCGAAGGCCGGAACTAAACGGCGCGGGAACTGCGGCCTGCGTACACAGCGTTCTCACGAGTCAATGAAAAATCTGGTTAGAACCTTTTGTTTCAATAAAGTTGACCTACTTTTTAGTGGATCAAGAAAAGTTTGATCGAGTCAAACTTTATCGTTCAAGTATGAGTCATCTTTCATTTGAACCTGTCATCTTTTAAGTATTGACAAGTGTGAACCTCCGGATCGCCCAATTGGCGTTTCTCTTTGCTTTCAACTCATACAGTGCTCTGGCACGGAGCATGACTCCGTGTCATGTTTTTCGTGCTGTGGTTTTGGTTTGATCGATTTCAGTTTGAAACATATGAACCAAAACTGATTCAAGTCGCATTAAACTTTTGCTGATCAACTAAAATCGGACGACTAAACTTGACTCGTGAGAACGCGTCATTACCACACGCCCTCCCTATCCTATATATTTTATTTTTTATTGCCAGAAAAAATGTACACCCACATTGGCAAGTTAAGAAGTTATATTATGTCAGTTTACAAAGTTATCAAGATAAAAATTTAATTTTGAAATATTCATGTATCTCAAGCTGATGAGCTAATAATAATAGTTTTTTAACATTATTTTTAAAACACTTCAAGTTATTTTTTTTAATATTTCTTGATAAACAGTTGTAAAAAAGAGATAGTTAGGCTATGGAAGCTGGTAAGAATTTTTAGGCAACCGTTTTTATTCTGGACCAGGATTATTTATTACATTTTTTGGTAAAATGATCATGAACTTGCGAGAAACATAGAAGAAATTGACCTTCATTGAACTTTATGTAGACGAGGTGGCATTGAAAAATAAATATGGCTGGCAGTGTCATTATATTCAAGCTTTTAAAGAAAAAACGATAAGAAACTTACCGAGATTAACCCCAAAGTGGCTGAAATTGCCTTCTTTTGTAACTTAAATATTTTTTTATATTCAGCAGCATGATCCCAAATTATAGTACCATAGCACAAATGTCTATGAACATACGCAAAATATGCCAACTGAACTTTAAAGCTTTCAAGTCATTCAACATTCTTAACATATTCTTCCAGCTGAGTATTAAATGATAATAATTACAAGCTATAAAATTAGTTGTCTGGGGCCAAAGAAGAAACTTTTTATTTTTTAAAAAAGTTTATTCGACGTTTCGGACACCTTTGGTGTCCTTCCTCAGGAACTACAAAACAAAAGTAGGGATATAAAGAAAATTGTATGGTTAAATTAAAACATATAACAATTCAACAATATTAGAAAGATGTGATACCTGTTAAGGAAGAATGGAGAGTTAAATGTTTGAAGAGGTTATTGTTTGGTTGTAGAGTAAGGTATGCTTGCAAAGAAAACAGAGGGGGGAAATTTCTTCCAAGTTAGGAAATGTGAAGAGTGGTAGAAATGAAAAACAACTCACTTAATAATTATAAGAGAAATAAATGAATATAAAGAAACTAGAAAATGAGTGGAGAGTGTAGAAAGTTGGTATGTGTAATTTAGTGGGAGGGGCCCTTTTGAGGAAGCGAAAAATGTTGTAAGAAAAGGTCTTTTTTGTAGTTGATAGAGTTAGGGTTGAGGTTAATGTGAATGATTCAGAAAAAAGTCGCTTCAGGTGGTTGGAATGGGTGGTTAGGACAGAAGCATTTTGGAAATCAAAGGGCTAGGGTGAGTGCATGTTTTGTGAGGGCAGTAGTGTCAATTTTTTTGTTAGCTATGTCTAGTTCGTGTTGCCTAAGTCACGTAGATGTTGTTTTGATTCACTAATATAACATGCGTTACATTGTAATAAATTATAAAATAAATATAAGAGAAATAATATAAAATAAAATAATATAAAAATAAAATAATATAAAATAAAAGATATAAAATAAATGTCGAATAAACTTTTTAAAAAAATAAAAATCTGGTGTGAAACACTCACACAACTTTCTCTTACTCCAGTTCTCAAAATTATAATTGACAAATTTTATAGTTAGTGTACCAAATTTTATTGAAATTCGTCGAAAATTGAAAAAACAGTTCAGTAAAAGTGCACTTCCGATTTACTAATTTTCTTAAAACTCGGAATTTGGTCACCTATTTATTTCTAATTAATTTTGTTTGGACGATAGAATTCTATAATCAACTATGATAGCAATTTAAAGAAAGCTGTAACCCCACCCTAAAAGTGCCCTTAAATGAATTTTCCCAGAGAAATGTTTAAAATAAAAGATGTAGATCTTTGCATGTTTAGTTTATATACAAAGTTTCAAAAAAATCGTGAAAAAGTGAAAAAAATCATTTAGTGAAGTGTTAAAACAAACACACTTCCGGTTATCCGATTTTTTTCAAACTCGGAACTTCAACAACATATTTTATTCTAATTAACATTATTAAGAAGACAGAATTATCTAATAAACTGAAATAACAGTTAAGATGAAACCTAACTCCACGCCTCCCCCAGAAGTGCCCTTAAATGAATTTTCCCGGAGAAATGTTTTAAATAAAAGTTGTAGCTCTTTGTATATGTAGTTAATACCCTAAGTTTAAAGAAAATCGTCGGAGCCATTTTTTAGAAAATCGCAAAAACGTAAAAAATACAACTAGTAAAGTGGTACTTCCGGTTGAGGAATTTTGACAGATAACGTACTGTCAGATCCCATGGTGATACCTAAACAGAATATCAAGTTTCAACTTTCTACGGTTTTTCATTTTTGAGCTATGCTGTTCACACACATACACACACACACACACACACACGCGCGCGCGCGCACACACACACACACAGACCATTTGCTAAAAACTACATTTTTGGACGGACTCAGGGGGCCTCAAAACGGATATTTCCGGTGAAAACTCGATATCGAAAATTTGACACGATTACAATACTTCCTCTTACTAGGATTAACAGAAAGTAAAAAGTTTCTTCTTTAGCTCCAGCTAATTTTATAGCTTGTTTAATTAGCAACGGCCAAACATTAATATTGTTGTTTACATTGATAATAAAAATATACAATTGTTCAATTTTCATTATTGAGATTGGCCAGCACAGTTTTAAATTTAGTACACTCGCACAAGACGTCGTCATAAAATAATGTCTGGTTCCCAAAGGCGTCATTTAAAGGAACGATTACTACCATTCTTTAAACTAATAATATCCATTAATGGTTATAATGATGAGACACCCTATGAAACTAGAGTCACATTGATTTAATTTAAACGCTGTATATATACTATTTGCTCTATGCCAAGAATAATTCATTCCTTTGTATTTGTTATTCTTGTTTAACTTTTTAGTTTAGGGAAGTAATAGCGATTGTATCAAATTTGTAAAACCGGAAATAGTTGTTTTGTAGTAGGGAGAGGGTCTTCTTAGTAGACCCACAAATATTTCCGGTGAAAACTGAATTTTGTAAATAGTTCCTCTTAACAAAGAGTAAGAGAAAGTAAACATGTAATGTTTTGCTGTGGCGCGCTCATGCGCGCGCGCGTGTGAGCAAAATATCTCAGAAATGAAAAATTGCAGGAAGTTTAAAACCTAATTTCCTTTTTAAGTAACCACTTCGCTTCTGATAATAAAAAAGAAGAAGTGAGATTTTATTGATTCCCCCCCCTGGTTTTGTCAAAAATGGCTCCAACGATTTTCTTAAATTCCTTTCACTACTATTTGAAAATCATTTTTCCAGAATTATTGATTTTTTTTTTTATTTTTATAAGAGGAAGTATTGTAATCGTGTCAAATTTTCGATATCGAGTTTTCACCGGAAATATCCGTTTTGAAGTCCCCTGAGTCCAATAAAGTGGTTTTTAGCAAATGGTCTGTGTATGTTTGTATGTAAGTGAACAGCATAGCTCAAAAACAAAAAATCGTAGAAAGTTGAAACTTGATATTCCGTTTTGGTATCGCTATGGGATCCGACAGTAGGTCAGCGGTCGAAATTCCTCGACCGGAAGTACCACTTTACTAAATGGTTTTTTCCATTTTTTGCAGTTTTTTCAAAAATGGCTCCAACGATTTTCTTTAAACTTGACATATCAACTACACATACTAACAGCTACAACTTTTATTTGTAATATTTCTCCGGGAAAATGCATTTAAGAGAACTTCTGGGGGAGGGGAGGGGTTAGGTTTTCATCTTAACTGCTATTTCAGTTTATTAGACAATTCTGTCATCTAAATAATGTTAATTAGAATTAAATATGTTGTTGAAATTCCGAGTTTGAAAAAAATCGGATAACCGGAAGTGCGTTTGTTTTAACACTTTACTAAATGATTTTTTCAATTTTTCGCGATTTCCTCAAAAATGACTCCGACGATTTTCTTGAAACTTCGTATATACACTAAACATGCAAAGATACAATCCAACATCCAAACAAAATTAATTATAAATAAATAGATGTCCAAAATTCCAAGTTTCAAGAAAATAAGTAAACCGGAAGTGCGCTTTTACTGAACTTTTTTCGTTTTCGACGAACTTCATCAAATTTGGTACACAACTATAAAATTTGTCAATTACAATTTTGAAAACTAGAGTTAGAAAAAGTTGTGTGAGTGTTTCACACCAGATATTTTTTAAAAATTTTCTATGGCGGAATTTTCCACGTGTCGCATCACTGTCATATATTGAGGTAGTAGATAAGAAATGGGGCTTCTGGTCCACCTTTTTTGCGGAGCAGCTTTTAAAGAGGGGATGGGGGAAGGGCCATAACCAAAGGGGACCGGAGGTGAGGGGAAAGTTTCCCTGCAAAAAAGGTGTGCCAGAAGCCCCCATTTCTTATCTACGACCCACGTTGACATCGAATTCCAATTTTGAAGATAACCTATCAAAATTGGTATTTAATATTTTTTTTTGTAATTTTCCCAAAAATGGCTCTATCAGTTTTCTTTAAACATGGAACGCTTATTGCTTAAATATAAACTTATCGCTTATACTTGAATATTACTTAAATTATAGATTTATATTATACGCTTTTTACTTAAATTATAGAACTGCCGTTACAATTAGTGCTAAGGCCTAAGACTGAGGACGCTATCAAGTAAATCGACTTTATTTATATTTGCGACTCCAACAAACGGTTTATTTTAAAGAAAATTTGTGGATTAAAAAGATATTATTTCAAGTAAACTAATTTTCAATAAATGTTTAAAAAGAAGAAGAAAAAAAAAAAAAAACATTAAATCGAAAAATAAAAGGAAGACTTTAAAAAAGATGATGGTGATTTACTGTTAGAAAAGTTGGAATGAATATATAGAGGCGTGGCAAGGCAATATCGGGAAGAAGGTATCGCGGTGGCCGCCCAGTGGGGTGGTTGATGGGTGTGTAAAGTTAGCAATATCGATCTAAACACAACTGTCCTTCTTCTGTCTTTAACTGATAACTCTTTTGCTTTTACTCTTTCTAAGTTGCTGTTCTGATAGCTATGGTGTGGTAGTAGTAGTAGTAGTGAGTGTTGGCCTGTGTGTGTGTGTTTGAGATTTGTCCTTCTAACTTCTTCTTCACAGGTTGTCCATCCATCCATCCATCCATCTATTACTCTGAGACACAACTAACTGTGTAAAATTCTCTCTCTTCTATAAGAACTAAAGCACACCCACCCACTCTTACCATCACAACAATCTCTTCTCGTCAAGTAGTTGTCTACCTGTCTTGTTACATCTCTTGTTATAGAGCTCTCTTTTACCATTATTTTATTGTTTATTACTAAAAGTAGTAATCATTTGTGGCTCCTAACATTTGTATTATCTTTTACGCTAGTAAGAGAAAGTATTGCAATCGTATCAAGTTTTCGAAATTGAGTTTTCACAACAAACACATGTTTTGATTGCCTCCTGAGTCAGAAAAAATAATGTTTAGCGAATGAGGTCTTTGCGAACAAAATATCTCAAAAACGAAAATGCGCAGGAAGCTCAAACTTGACATTCAACAACTAACACGAAGGACAACCATTTATTCTATTCCCGCGCAACCCCGTTTCTAATCGTACTTTAGGGGATCTTTTTAAACCGTACCTACCTCTTGGGCTTAACCGGTTCCCCGTTGCAAGCAACGGGATTCAACAAGAGAGGGATGTCACCACCATGGAAAGGCGGTTAGTGCAATACCTGACCATGGCAGAAGTGCCGAACCCTGGCACACCCCCGCTTTAAGGACAGGTTGAGATACGCTCAACGAGCGCGCAAAGTGATCCCACATAGTAGGTCACTCTCCACTCCCAGAAGCTAGAGTAGGCATCCTCTAGCAGGCTCTGGTAAACCGCGCACATCCAGCAAATGCCCTTCCAGCTACGGACTGGTACCGGGGTTTATTTTATATTGCGAGTATCCTCCCGCTCAACTCATGACCGCAGTCATTGGAGTTGTTTGACTAAACCACGACCACCACGAATCCTACCTCAATTGCAAGCAATTGGCTCGGAAAGTAGCTTGCTTCCGTAGTTCAGTATTTCAACTGATCTCACGCCCGATGGATTCCATCACAGGATGGAGAGTCCATCTACTGATTCGTGTCCATTGCCTCAGTTACAGGGGTTTCAGTAACCCAGATAACTTGGAGGCAACCCTGTAAGGGGAAAGGATCAGGATTGGTTTGGGGAGGGAATCCCCAACCTGGAGAGCCAGAGGCTGATTGGACTCCGAAGGGTGGGCGATGGAGGCGCCACAGACCAACGCCAAAAGGAGTCTCCTTTCTCGGCTGTGAGTAAGGAATTTGTCTCTAGAAGCACGCAGTTCTTAAAATGCGTCTAGATTTTAATGTCTGCACAAGGACCAGTACATACCTTACGAGAAGATACGACTTTTCCAGTGCAGAATTTTAATGTATGCACCGGACATTAGAATGTCCAGTGCAAATTCTCCCTTTTAGTCGCCTTCTACGACAGGCAGGGAATACCGTAGGCCAATTCTACCAATTCGCTTATATTGCGAACAATGTTGACGATTGAAAGGTAATTTTATCTGTCATAATTTGATGGTGTGCTAATGCCAAAAAACAAAAACAAAAAAATATTAATATACATTAGAAGTGTTAGGAATTAGTAATCACAACATATTAAATATAAAATATACAAACTTAGAAACACAAACGCACCTGATTACATTACTCACATTATTGGATCCTTTCTACAAGACAGAACCTTCCAAATAAGACTTAACAGCATATACAGTAGTAGACGACGAATTCTCGCTGGACTACCACAGGGGGCAATTATGAGCCCTATACTCTTCAACCTCTACTGCTCTGACATACCTGAACCGCCTTCAACGACACTAGCCACATACGCAGACGACACCATGCTAGCTTCTTCCAACACAGACTTAAACAGAAGCATCACTGACTTACAGACGTCCTTAGATACAATATCATACTGGTTCCAGCGATGGAAACTAAAGCTAAACGTTTCCAAAACTGAAGCAAAAATCTTCGGTCGGAATGAGACCTTCGTATTCTGCATATCAACAACCAAGAAGTCCCTTGGAAACAAAAAGACCAAGGAGTGCGCTATCTCGGCGTGATCCTAGACACAAGACTCACTTGGAGACTACACATTAACACTAAACTACAACAAGCATACACCCGACAGAAAAAGCTCTACCCACTTATTAACAGAAACACACTACTCAAACACTCCTGCACCACACTACTCTATAAAACGCTTCTGAGACCTCTCCTGACATATGCCTGCCCATTCTGGATCACAGCAAGTAACACACTGACGAAACGATTACAGACATTTCAGAACAAAGTTCTACGAACAGCACTAAACGCACCCTGGTTTATCAGGAACACCCAAATACATAGATAACTCGATATTGCAGACATTCACACACACATGACCAAATTAACAGACAGCTTCTTCTTAACACTTAACACATTACCAACAACATCACACTACCACATAGGCGAGAGCCTACCTCATCAAGAAGGCTGAAACCCCGACTTTATCAAGACCTCAAATTTTTTTTTTTTTCTGTTTACAACTATGTGTAAAGCTCTAGTGAGCTGGTCCATATATTTTGATTGTAAATAATAAAATATAAAACATACATATTTGTTATGTAAATGTATAGGTATAATGAAATAATACTCACTTAATGTATATTAAGAATTGTTTGTTTAATTTATTATACATATACAATTAAAGCACGAGAATTGGCGACTAGTATAAAAATAATGTGGCACAATTACACCTTAAAAACTTGTTTAATTTAAAAAGTTTATTTTTCCGCCGTTTCTGATTTGAGCATTTAACGTGTTTATCTCTCCTTGGCAGTTCCTGAAGAAGGACACCAAAGATGTTCGAAACTTCGAAAAAATAAAAATTTTTAAAGTTGAAATCATTTTTTGTTTATTGGCACCATCCAATCATCTTTTTTTTTTTGCTTGTTTTATAAATAGTCAATATTTGATGCTAATGTTTTCAACTTTATTCACTTAATATTTCTTAGAATTATATAAATATTTATTATTATCTCTTTGTTTCAGGTGAGTTAAATTTTCAAGGTTTATTAAAATAGATCCGACAATGAGTAAGTGTTTATTTTTGTTAATTTTATTATATTAAACAGTCTACTAAGAGGATAAATAAATGTAGACAATTAAATGACTTCCGGGAAAAAGTATTTGTTCCATATTACCTAATGGGAATATTAAGTTGAATTATATCATTTCTAAGTAAATCTTTAATGGCAGTCTTATTGTATGTGTGTGTGTGTGCGCGCGCGCGCGTGTGTGTGAATACTAACTCAGAAAGTGAGAAATCATAAATTTTATTCAAAGTTGATAATCCATTTAGTAGGGATTCTAAAAATAAAGAGTTCTGTAAGCATCCGACACCGGAAATGATATCTTTATTGAATGTTTTAAATTAATTTGTACTCATTTTCTCGAGATCTTCATCCTTTTATTTAAAAAAAATATTTCGAAACATCATACAAAATAGTATTTATGTTCTTACTTATATATACCAAAAATAAGGGGCGGGTGTTGGTGTAGTGGTTATGAGCATGGTCTTGTAGGTGGGAGGACACCAGTTCGAATCCCGCGTATAACCGCGTCAATGGTAAACTAGGTGCTTCCGCCCCCGTCCACGACACCTAATTGGTACTTTACTTATACCAAAAATAATAAAATTCAAGAATGAGGAAAATTTGTATGTTCGGAAAGTGACTTTAGGTTTTTCACTTTTTTCGTAAATGTTACGTTTTTTTACTTTCTCTTACTCCTAGTAAGAGCAATTATTGTAATCGTGTCAAATTTTCGTTTTATTGAGTTTTCACCGGAAATATCCGTTTTGAGGCCCCCTGAGTTCAAAAAAGTAGACCTTTTCCTCTAGCAAATGGTCCGGGTGTGTGTTTATTTCGTTTAGGTATCACCATGCGATCTGACAGTAAGTTATCTGTCAAAATTCCTCAACCGGAAGTACCACTTTACTGTTGTTTTTTTTTTTTTTCACTTTTACGAGTTTTTTTTCAACGACAACATTTATTTAAACATTTCTCAGGGAAAATTCATTTAAGGGCACTCTTGGGGGAGGAGGAGTGGAGTTAGATTTTCCGTTAAATTGCTATTTCAGTTTACTATTACAATTCAGTCATCTAAATAATATTAATTAGAATTAAATGTGTTGTTGAAATTACGAGATTTTTTGAAATAAATCGTATTTCGGGAAGTGCGTTTTTACTGAAATGTATTTTTCAGTTTCTAGTATTTTCTCGAAATGGCTCCAACAATTTTCTTTAAACTAGGAATGTGAACTACACATATAAAGAGCTACAACTTTTATTTCAAACGTTTCTTCTGGTGAAGGTTATTTAAGGGCACGTTTGTGAGAGGGGTGGGGTTATGTTTTTCTCTGAAGTGCTATCATAGTTGATTATACAATTCTATCATCCAAATAAAAATAATTAGAAATAAATTAATGACCAAAATTTTGAGTTTCAAGAAAATTCAGAATTTAAGGATTTTTTTCTGCAATAATTGCAACAGTTAAAAATTAATATCACTTTGCTATATTGTATTATGTATAATACTTTTTTTTATTTATTTATTTACTTTTAATTTTATATTTTTGTGTATACTTTATATAGCCTTTGTACAGACCCTGAAGAAGGCAAAATAAATTTGCCAAAACGTCGGTGAAAATTTGAAAAAAGAATTGTTTTTTTTTTTTTGTGACTGAACTTCAACAATTATTTTGCAATATCAAATACAGAGGTCGTCGAATTGAACATCAAACATCAAAATATAATATTGTGTTTGGGGGGGGGGGCATTTTTTGTTTCAATTAAAATTTAAATAAAATATTTCATAGAGAATTGCAGTAAGAGAGAAGGGAGGGGGTCTATGTCAATTGTTGCATTATAGTTTGTTTTTTTTTAATTATTAAGAAAGAGTTTATTTTTTTTTTTTAACTTCGTCAAATTTGTGTTTATAAAAAGAGGGGGAAGTTAGATATGGTGGGGATAGAAATATGTAGGTCGATTATATAGAGATGAATGGGATGTCGTCCCCCTTAAACATTTTAGAATTGTAGTAGTAATGGACTTGTTTACTTTTTTTTTACTTGCCCCTCCTCTCACCCCCTTGTGTGTGTAAAGTGACTTCTCTATAAAAACATGTTGTGTTACTTTTTAAATAAAAACCGGTTTTTTTAAAAGATTACTCCTTTAAATTCCACTGCCTTCAGGCTAGTTCTCCACACTTACTCACTTGTATTCTCTTCCGGCTTTTAGGTGTGTGTGTTTTTTTTTTTTGCTTCCTTTTTAACTGTTTATTGTTTTTTGTTTTTTTTTTAAATTGGTTGTTTGTATTTTCTTCATTTACTTTGCTCAACTCTGCATAATTATTTATTTTAAGAATTCATTTTATAAATCATATCACATAGATTATAGTTTTAAATTGAATTATGTTTTACATATTTAATCACACGAAACGAGTGTTGCAATTGAACGAGAATACGCAGATACTTCACTCACGTATTGCATATTCATATTTTTTTTTTTTTTTTTAAATTTGTATTTAACTTAAATGAAATAAAATAAAAATATAAAAGGTGCAAATATTGAGACGTATAATGGAGTCGATGAGGAGAGAAATTAGGTTTGATTAATTAAACGAGATATGGAGACACTGTTATCACTGATATCATCCAAACAGAATTAATTATAAATAGATTGCTAAAATTCCGAGTTTCAAGAAAATTAGTAAACCGGAAGTGCGCTTTTACTGAACAGTTTTTTTTTTTTCAGTTTTCAACGAATTTCATTAAATTTGGGTACACAAACTATAAAATTTGTCAATTATATTTTTGAGAACTGGAGTAAAGGGAAAGTTGTGTGAGTGTTTCACGCCAGATTTTTTTAGATTCAGAGATCTCCAAAACATATATTTCCGGTGAAAACTCAATTTCGAAAATCTGGCACGATCGCAGTGCAGTACATCCTCTTTACCTAGGAGTAAGAAAAAGTAAAAATATTGATCAGATTTTTTTATGAAAAGCTTAATTTTTTTTTTTTTTGTGTAGCAATATAAAATTTAGAACTACTAATAATTAAGAACCGATTCATGAGTACTGGTTTACAGTCTCTAAGAACGGTGGATTTTTCTTCAGGATTCAGGATTTTTTTTTTTTTTTTGCCAACGGAAATGCTTAAATCTGCATTATTCATGCTAAATAAAATTTACGAGGGCTGCTATTTATATTTCTGGCCTTGGTAACACTGATTGTTGCTAGGCACCAGCTGATGTTTCCAGTGCAACCTTCACATTGTTAAACATAACCTCAACCAAAACATTTTGTCATTTCATTGTTGTTAGTGTTAGTGATAGCAGGTTGAAAAAGTGATCTTAGGAGAAAATGGAATTAACTCGTGAACATTTTCGTGCAATAATTTTTCATAACTTTCGACGTGGCCTGACACGACAACAGTGCACAGATGAACTTAATTCCTTATATGGTAATGAAGCACCTTCTTACAGCACCATTAAAAACTGGTATAACGAATTCAATCGTGGCCGACGATCACTCCAGGACGAATCCCGTGAAGGTCGTCCAACAACGGTTGTTGTGCCAGAAAACGTCGATGCTGTGCATGAGCTAATAAAGCATGATCGTCATGTAACATATCGCGAGATTGAAGCATCTTTAGGCATTAGTATGACAAGCATCAATAAGATTTTGCATGAACATTTGCATGTGAAAAAGGTTTGTTCGCGTTGGATACCGCATAACCTGACAAACGCACAAAAGGATGCTCGTGTTGATTGGTGCAAGAAAATGTTGAAGAAATTCGCTCAAGGTGCATCAAAAGCAGTTTATAATATCTGCACAGGTGACGAATCATGGATATACTCATATGATCCTGAAACAAAACAGCAATCCACCGTACGGGTCTTTCAAGACGACCCCAACCCAACCAAAGTTGTTCGTGGAAGAAGCACATCAAAGCAAATGGTTGCCTGTTTCTTCGGCATTACCGGTCATGTGGCGACTGTGCCATTAGAGGAACGTAAGACGGTCAACTCGGAATGGTACACCACTATTTGTTTGCCAGAAGTCTTTGAGAAACTTCGGGAAAAGTCAAAGAAAAGACGCATCATTCTGCATCACGACAATGCGAGCTGCCACCGATCGGCTGAAACAATGGAGTTTTTGACAGGGCAAAACATTGAATTGATGGGTCATCCACCGTACAGCCCTGATTTGGCACCTAATGATTTCTTTTTGTTCCCGAACATCAAGAAAAAACTACGTGGACAACGGTTTCCTACTCCTGAAGAAGCAGTTGCTGCATTCAAAACCCATGTTTTAGAAGTACCTAAATCGGAGTGGAAAAAGTGCTTTGAAAATTGGTTCCAACGCATGCGAAAGTGTATTCATCTTCATGGGGAATATTTTGAAAAACAATAAAATCGATTTTGTCTTTAAATGCTTGTGTTTTCATCCTTAGGCCACAAATATAAAGAGCAGCGCTCGTATTATCTACCAAAATTGTAATAGAAATTGGTTTAAAAAAATAAAAAACATGTAGTTTACATATATTTTCTTGAAGGATACTAAAAAAAAAAAAACGTAAATTTTGGAATCGACTCGGGGATATTTTTCAAAAAAAAAAAAAAGAAAAAAAAAGTGTACCCCTGGAAAAACGGGACGAACGATTGGGTGTTAGCTTGTCTAAAGTCATCAAGTCAGCGTTAAGTATTCTTTGATCCTTGAAGTTGTTTAGTGTTCGCATTAGTAGTTTTTTTCTTCTTTTTTTTTTTTTTCCTGTTTTCCATTTTTCGATTCAGTTTATTTCAGGCACCTTAGTAGGTAAAAAAATTTCGTTGAATATTACTTGATCATTTTACATTATGAAGAAGAAGGTGGTGTAAGGTTAGAGTTTTATTATATTAATATTAGATTTTTTAAAAAGAAAAGAGTTTTAATAAAGATATTCGTTTAAATAAACACTAATGACTTAAGTTAAATTACGGATATTGTCGTGTTGTATAATGTGTATGTATACATCAAACTTTTTAATTCCTTCCTTTTTAATTAAGAGATGGTTCGTTAAGTTGGTAAATGTTACTAGAATACTGTAATATGATACCCATGATAATCTTGTTCTAACCAATTAATTTTTTATACCATCTTTTATTATTTTTATTTTTACTAGAAGCAAAAAATAAAAAAAAAGGTATTTATTATGTGAAAGGTTGCATGGTAACTGATAATTATGAAAAATAAAGAATTTAAAATTGTTTTCTGTAAGATAATTCGCCTTTTTTTGCACTATCAAATTTAATACTAATAAAGGAATAAAAATCTCGAGTTATTCATGACACGATTGCAGTCTTTTAAGGTTGGTCAACAATTTTATGTTTGTTTTTATAATGGGTATGAGAAGGAGAGAATGAAAGTAACACAAATTGTCAGGACTTTACATGAATATAGAAATCGGTAGCGAGAGATTTAGAGTGACTGACGAGAAGGGTAGTAAGTAGTTGGTTGCTGACGCGTTTTTACTGCTGCTTAAACTGTACTCAAGACTCTCTCTTGTCAAACTAGCGGTGCTGTATTTAAACAGAGTCTCCCACTCTAGTCTAGCCTAAGGAGCGAGTGATACTATCAATTTGTGTGTGTGTGTGTGTGTGTGTGTGTGTGCCTTTCTCTCTGCTTTAGATCCCTTTCTTTGGATCCTGTTACAGTTTTATTTCGTGGTTTTTAATGGGGTGTATATATAAAAAATAACCCTAACTTACTAATGAAATTCTATGAGCTTTAAAACCCATCCATGTACCATTGATGTTTACAAATGATATTTATATTAATCTTGAGAATCTGTTGAATGTTTCTGTAGATATTATGCCCCCTTCAAATAGTCAGTTCAATTATAATGTTTTTTTTTAGAAAACCATGACTGTCTTAGGATATATTAGTAATTTTACGTCACTACAGTAAAAAACAATGTGATACTATGGATGCTTTATGTGAAATGAAGGGGCTGATATTCTTGACCAGCTTACTGCCCGCGATGTTGGTTTGAAAAATTGAATAGCAGTGTTATGGATCTTAGAAATAAAGACTGGTACACGACGGCCATCATGTGACTTGATGAAGTTTTACTGCCAACTGTCGAGTCAAATCTAACCACAAGCTCGTGCACTTGCTGCAAAATTAGCTAAAGACAACATTACCCGCTATCTCCTCCATACTATGGGAAAGGTAAGTAGGTGATGCAGGATAGTGTCCGCACATCAACAATTTGCCAGGAGCCAATCATTACTTGCTGTAACGGCAAGACAGAGAATACATGCCCGACCGAGGGTAAAAAGGCCCTTTCTGGTACTCTCTGACTTAGCAGGCTAGAGTGGGAGAACCTGTATATAAGCCAGTGAGAATCTATATATCGGCATATATATCTATCGATCTATCAGATTCAACGATACATCGCATCCTGACATATATCTTTTCCCACCTTTTATTCTATCAGTTTCATTATAAAGTCCAGTGCAGTTTGTGTAAACTTATAGCTACATTATAACAGTGTCTTCATATCTCGTTTATTCAATTAAACCCAATTTCTCTCCTCAACAACTCCATTATATTGTTCTCCCACTCTAGCATGCTTAAGTCAGAGAGTACTAGAGAAGGCCTGTTTTCTCTCGGTCGGGCTTCTGTTCTTTCTCTTGCCGTTACACTTGCTAACTTCTCTTAAAAAGTACAACAGACAAGCGTCCTTTGTAATGATGAGAAAACTGGTAATGACACTGAGGGCAGGTGGTCACAGGTTGGATCATGGTCCAATTATATTTCCGATCGGTGTGATCGGATCAGGACAATTTGAGAAAAAGGCTTATGTTGAATTACAACCTTTTAGTTTCAACAACTGGATAGGACTCAATAAAAGTCCCACCGTTTACCAGGTTTGGTCTATCGCAAACAAATTTTGTTCCAGCAAGCTCGGCCACACACAATTCACGTCAGACTAAAGAACGTATGAAGAACTCGATGCATTGGACTACTATTCCGACATTTGCTTCAGTCCATAGCTCACTTTCTTTGCTGGAAAAAATTTACAAGTGCAGAAGATTTTTGAAAACTCCCCCAAGGTATGGTGAAATGATCCAAAGTTGACAGAAAGGTAACTAACTTACAACAGTCAACTGGCTATAATAATAATAATAATAATAATAATAGTAATAATAATAATACTTTTATTAGGAAAAATACAAAAAAATAAAGAAATGACAAAGCATGGCATAAGCCGCCTGCTTGAGTTTACTGCACATAAAATTTAAAGTTATTATTAACGAATTAATATAGTGCGTAATATAACAGAGCTTAAGAAAAGTAAATATATATATATGTAATGTATGTATGTATAATGTAGTACATTAAGAAAATAATAAATATAATACAATAAGCAAATAGTATATACAGTACGTTAAAAAAAGAAAAACCATTAGTAGGCATTTTCAAAGAAAAACTAAAATAAATACCGATAAAGAATACCAAATCTCTTGATGAAAACAAAATAATAATAAAAACAAACTAAATATAAACTAAAAAAAAAACGTAATAAAAATAAAATACAATGTATAAAATACTTGAGAAAAATTTACATATTACAATAATAAAAAGAAAAATATAGCCAAGGTAACCAGCATAGATATTACTAAGTCGAATCCGCTAACCATTCAAGTCTGATTTGACAGGCATGGCGAGAGTAACGAATCAGTGGTAAACAGGATATTTGACCGATTAAAAATTGAATTATCTCCAGCCTGGAGAGAAAGGATTTGCCGAAATGGAGTAGCCGAAGCTCCACCAGGATAGGACATTCCCCAAGGAAATGGTATAAATCCTCGCGAACATCATACGAGCAAAGGGAACATTTTTCAATTATTACCTCTCTATCCACCCATGGCCTAAAATTTAGAAAAAGAAGTTCCCCCTCTAATTTTGAAAAACCAGCGGAGATCTTTAAGCTTTAGGATATCAAATAGACTCTCCGTTATAAAATTGGGATATTCTGCTATTAACACTCTGTAAAGAAGAAAACGATCAGTAGAAGTAGCCCGGCTTTGCTTGGTATTGTAAAGATCGTCTCTCTGTTTTTTAAAAATTTTCTTAGTTTTTTCAGTCAACTGGCTATATTTTGAACATTAATAAAAAATTCATAAAAGGTAATAAAGGATTTTAATTGGAAAACTGCCATTTTCATTGTATTCACCCAATTACATTTTGTATTTATTTACTAACGTAAGTATTCGTAATCAAGTAGTCGTTTGGTGGTCCAATTTCTTAACACACTTAGAAAATTTATCGATTAAATTATATTAAATGCAGCAAGAGAATGTCATATATGTTTCCCATGCCAGTCTTTTTATTTTATATTAGGATAAGAGAAAATAATTTATCTTCATAAATATTACTATCGAATTAACATTTCGTGGTTATGTCTTTTATAAAATATTCCTTTACACCACCATTTTGCAAACGAACCCTTCCATATCCATAAATATTCATGAGTAAATAATTTATTTAAGCCAGGAAGATAATATTCAACAAACATCACCAGCAGATTTCCTTTAACACAGATTTCAGTTAACTAGTTGCAGAGAGTTGTATTTTTATTAGTTTTAAGAATTATCAGTTTTTTTTTTCAAAAAAATTTAAATGTTAAAAAATACAACTTGAAGAAAAAGTAGTTAAAGAACAAGTTAATATCAAATTTGAATTTCAAAGTAGAACATCAACAGAATAAGAATAAGTAAATAAAATAAATCACCGTTGGAAGTTTGTAATTTTTTTAAAATTTCTGTTTTCAAATATATACTAATAAGTTTGTAAAAGATGGCTCTGATAAGTATGAAATCTGTAATGAAGAAATCCATCCACTTTTGGAAAAGAGCTATTTCTTTCTTTTCATTATTTTTTTTGCTTTTATAATCGGATTTGAAGAGAGCGATCTAAAACATAGAGAGAGAGAGAGACGTACACACAAAATTGAGAGTCTCACTCATTACTTAGGCCAGACTAGAGTGGGAGACTCTGTATAAATACAGCTGTGCTAGCCCTACAAGAGACAGTCTTTAAACAGTCTTACAACAGTTAACAACGAGTCAGCTTTCCAACTACTACCTTTCTCTTCACTCATTCTAAATCTGTCTCTACCTAAGTGTAAAGTTTTGGCAGTTTTGTCAGAGTCTCCCATTCTAGTCTGGCCTAAGTATCGAGTGTGATTCTAAATTTTGTGTGTGTGTGTCTCTCTCTGCTTTAGATCCCCTCTCTTCGGATCCTATTACACTATTATGAGTGCCTTATATATAGAATTTGAAGGTGAATAGACGAAGAGATATTTCAACAATTACAAGAGAATAGCTTACGAGCGAGAGATATAATGTATAATTTATATAATGGATGTGTTGGATGGAGAGAATTGGTTTTGTTTGATGAGTTAAGAAGAAGAGTTGGTTAACACTGGTTAACTGATATATTAATAAATAAACATAGACTGCCTGGACTTTACAATGGATGAATGTTTAAGGTTGAATGGTATGAGAATGACACGTAGGATAGGATGTACTGAACTAATTTCAACTGTTTAACTGTGTTTCTTGGGCTGTCCGTCGCTATATTTATACAGCTTCTCCCACTCTCCCACTACAGTCGGAGAGAGTGGTTGGCTTCTCTTGCTCTCTGTGGTTGCTGAGCTTCTCTTGCTGTTACATTTACATATTGTATTTACCATCTCAGTAAATCTTTCTACTATTAAGCTCTCTGTCTACGGAATTCTTGTAATGGAGGTGTTATAAATTAGAAAAGGGATTAGAAATTTTCTGTAACGGAATTAATAAAGTCCCGGGCAGAGAAGGTCATTGTATGCAGGCATGGTTGGAACCAAGGACAGTGGTTATTTTGCATAACAGTTTGGATTCCTAGTGTTTGGATTCTGTTGGCAGTAAATGGGTGTGCTTTGTTGTTGAGCCTCCCATTTCCGATATCCATTGAGTCTTAAGTATGGAAGGGCAATGTTGTTTGTTAAGTAAACCGGGAACATCTGTT
>JAAEAF010001037.1:0-89059 GCA_011037195.1 Triatoma infestans | reverse complement strand
CAGAAAAAAAAAACGAGAATAAAAATCTAGAAGAACTGATGTCACTTCTTACGGAGTTGTTGAAAATCTAGCGAAAAGCATTGAAAAGCTTGAAAAGAAATATGATAATATAGTAACGAAAATTAATTCCAAAGAAGAAAAAGTGAGCACTCTTCATCCTAACGATGAAGTTTTTAGCAAACCTAATACCATTTCAAAAAAGAGGCCACAAACTCCGGTCTCTTCTTCCTCTAAGCAAGGAATTACAATTTCACCGCCAAGAAAAATTTCTGGAGCAAATAAAAAGTCAGATATAAAGCCTATCAGGAAAGGGTTGAGGAGCAATACCTCCTCCAATTCGTCCTTAGTAAGTCTAGAGGATAAGGACTTAGAGGCCATGGATACAGAAACTTTAAGAGAAATTGTCAGTTCATTACGGAAAAAAGGCAAAGGAAAATGATGCAGCTGAAATTATGATTCCACTTAATGATATTACAATGGAATTGTCGTGGATTTTATAGAAACCAAGATGAGCTAAATTTACTCATAAAAAAGTATAACCCAAAAGTTATTTGTTTACAAGAAACGAATCTCGGAATGATGATTCTCCAAGACTTCCGGGATATCAAATATTTCGGAGCGATTTCCTGTTCGGTAACCGTGCATGTGGTGGAGTTGCCATATTAATAAGGAATGACTATACAGCGATAACGTAACAACAGATAGTGGTGACATTCAGTTAGTAAGACTTACGATCCATTGTCCCAGGAAAATAACTATCTGTAATATATATATAATTCCTGCAGCAAATGTCAATAAAGCAGATATTTTACAAAAACTGAGAATGCTCCCTTCTCCATACATTGTCCTGGGCGATTTTAACGCCCATAATACTTTGTGGGGATCAACCCATGTGAGCGCTCGTGGAAAGGCACTGGAGGAAATCCTGATAACGGAAAATATAATACTCATCAATAAAAAGGATAGTACACATTTCAATTCAAGTAATGGGACTTTTACGGCCATAGACTTGGCATTTTGTACTCCTAACCTTGCTCCCATCTTTCACTGGAATGTCCACAGCGACCTTTGCGGAAGTGATCACTTTCCAGTGGTAATTGAAAGTAATTTGCATGTAACTGATGAGTATACACCCTCAAGATAGTCGCTCAGAATGGCCAACTGGGACAAATTCGCGAACTTGGCGGATTTTTGTTCCATAGATTTCACAGATGTTGATGAAGAAGAGGGATATATCGTAAAAGTTATAAATAATGCAGCAGAAGCCTCGGTGCCGAAAACGAGTACATATAAAAAAAAAAAATCCTGCCCCTTGGTGGAATGAAAATTGTAAAACAGCCATTAAGGAAAGGAAAAAGCACTAAGACATTTTTACAGGCACCCGTCGGAAGAAAACCTAGCTAGGTACAAGATCGTAAGGTCTAAAGCTAGGAAAACCATTAAAGAAAGTAGGAGAGTCTCGTGGCAAACATTTATATCGGATATAAAGCAGTCTACACCCTCAGCTGAAATCTGGAGAAAAATTAAAACAATTATAGGCGTTGGATCCAGCAGTCAAATTCCTGGGCTTAATTTAAATGGAATTACCACAACGAACGACCTGGATAAAGCCGAAGTACTAGCCAAAACTTTTGCAATGGTGTCAAGAACTGATAGATATTCCAGTACATTCTTGCAAGCAAAAGAGAGGGAAGAAAGTATAGAGATTGACTTTCTTGAAGGGCCGTGTGACCAAAGTTACAATAAACCCTTTAAATTTTGGGAACTAGAGCTGGCCTTATCAAAAACAAAAAATACATCACCAGGTGAAGACAATCTGCATTATAAATTTCTAACAAATCTTAGAAATAGAAATAAAGCTTATATTCTTAGATTTTACAATAGAATTTGGGTGAAAGGACAGTTCCCAAAAGCATGGAGCACGCCATCACGATTCCAATATTGAAAAAAGGCAAAAATAGCTCTGAACCTACTTCGTATCGACCAATTACATTAACCAGCTGCTTATGCAAAACTTTTGAGAGAATGGTAAACAGACGATTAATATGGTATCTGGAATCAAAAAAATTGATAAATAGCGCACAAACGGGATTCCGCCGAAATCATAGTACAGTAGATGCCCTGGTTGTACTAGAAAACGAAATTCAAAACACTTTTTTACAAAAGCATCATCTTATTGCAGTGTTTTTCGATATAGAAAGGGCGTTCGACATGGTGTGGAGGCATTCAATATTGAAGCAACTGCATCATTGGGATTTTAGGGGGAATCTCCCAAAATTCATATAAAACTTTTTAAAAATACGCACCTTTAAAGTACGTCTAAGAAATATTTTATCATCTTGCTACATCCAAGAAAATGGAATGCCACAAGGTAGTATTTTAAGTCCCGTTCTGTTTCTAATAGCTATTAACAGTGTAATGACATGCCTGGAACCAGCTGTTAGAGGGTTACTGTATGCAGATGACCTTGTAATATTTAGTAGTTCTAGGCTGCTTACAAATACTCACGCAAATCTTCAAAGCGTTATAAAAAATTTGGAGGATTGGTCGGACAGAAACGGCTTACGTTTCTCCCCTAATAAAAGTAGCTGCGTACACTTCCATAGATTTCGTAAAATGCAACCAGCAGTAATCTTAAATTTATATGGAAAAAGCATACTTTGTTCTGAAAGAGTGAAATACTTGGGGATTACCTTAGATAAAAAGCTGACTTGGCGTCCACATCTGGAAGATCTAAAAGAAAAATGCATTAAAAAACTGAACGCAGTTAAAGTTCTAAAGGGCACAGTCTGGGGAGCCGATCGTACCAAAATGTTGAACTTCTACAAGGCTTTTGTTCGAAGCAAGTTGGACTATGGGTGCTTATGTACAGTTCAGCAAAGGATTCTACATTGCGTATGATCAATCCTATACATAACGAGGGAATAAGAATGTCATTAGGAGCTTTGAGGTCTAGCCCTTTAGTAAGCCTCTTTGCTGAAAGTGGAGAACCTGCATTATACAGAAGAAGGGATATCCTAATGTGTAATTACGCGACAAGATTGTTAGCCCTTGAAGATCACGTAGCCCATAAAACTATTTTCTTCTCTCCATTCCTGGAATTGTACAACAGAAGCGGCCGCACTAAGCCACTAGGCGTACGTTTTCAAAACTTCTGCAGGCAGAACAATATAGTAACGCCAATGATGCTGGGCTTGCCGTGACAAGCGATTGAACCATGGGAGCTAGACAGACCTGCAATAGACTACAGCCTCAGTAGATATAGAAAAGAAAACACCCCGAATTATATGTATAGAAAAATATTTTTAGAACGAGTCCTTAAAAAATATAAAGAATACACACAGGTATTTACAGACGGATCCAAAATGAGAGAAAATGTGGGGGCTGCGTTTGTGGCCGATAGTGTCTCATACGAGTTTGCACTAAATGTCATGTCCAGCGTTTTCACAGCAGAGCTGTATGCCATCAATAAAGCACTAGAATATATATTAGAAAGCCGAGAGAGAAAGTACATCATCTGTACAGATTCAAGAAATGCGATGGACGCCATGTCTGACATAGACTCTAAAAATGTTTTAGTCCAGTTCATACATCAAAACATTTATTTGTGTAAAGTAGCGCATAAACAAGTATCATTCATTTGGATACCAGGGCACGCCGGAATTGAAAAGAACGAAGCCGCTGATAAAGCCGCAAAAAATGCCGCTTTATCACCAAATAAAGAACAATTTAACATGTTGACAGACTGGATGAAATCATTAAAAAAACTCATTTTCTCAAACTGGTCTAAAGAATGGGAGGCGATTCCATCCACCAATAAACTAAGAAATATTAAATCCTCAACAAAGAAATGGTGGACATCTTGCCGAGAATCTCGACGAGAAGTAGTACTCGCCAGACTGCGTATTGGCCACACTATGATAACACATGGTTATCTGTTTCGAGGAGAAAGGCAGCCAATCTGCGAAGTTTGTAACACTCCCTTGACCGTTAAACATATCCTAGTAGAATGTAAGAAATATGTAGCAGCTCGAACAAAACTAAGGATATCTAGCAGCATTAAGGATGTATTGAAAGATGATTTAGACAATGTGAATAAAATTTTTCAATATTTAAAACAGATATCGCTATTCCAGCATATTTAAATCTGTATATGTCTAGGTCATGATGCACATTAATATAGAGAAAAGCATAGCTGGAACGTGTATATAATATGTATAGGTCTTGTTTATGGTGTATATAGGATAGGTTTGTGTATATAATGTAAATAGGTCATATGTTCAGATTGTATATAGTAGGTATAGAATAAACAGGAGTAGAGGAATATCGAGTACTCTACTCCTTTGAGTACATAGGATGTATGAGTGTGAAGAATGAATGTATTTATTAGCATGCATGTGCAAGATAGGTTATAGTATAATTGATTTAATGTGCGAATGGATGCAGGGACCAATGCCGCTCAGGAGTGGCAACAGTCTTGATCACATAATCGTCTTCTGCATTAGGGAGCCACTGAATTTTGGAAGGGTGGGCCTGAAGCCGGGATTGGCGCCCCGGCATATCTGTGCGAATGGGAAGCATGAATGTAGGTTTAAATGAGTAGGTTAGTAGGCTAGGTTAGAGTGAATTAGGGATTAATACAGTAGGTGCAAAGGACCTCAGCTGTTGTGCACCTTAGAAAAAAAAACGAAAAAAAAAAAAAAAATTTTCAGTTTAAGGAATGGTCACACAATTCTTATGAATAATTTCTATTAAACACTACATTGTTCAATGAAATTCGCGCAAATATATTGACCTTTTCCTTTCGGGAATCCGATATATCTGCACGTGATAGGTTTTGCTATGGAAGGGATTGAGACGAGCAAAAATCCTGTTGGATGGTCATACAGATTTCTTTATTTTTAGCAAATATCGGACAAGATAATGCAACTATATTCGTTGGATAGTTTGTGGCGAATATGCTTGGTAATCCAATTTCCGCCAATCTTATTTGATTGTTCTCCACGCGACGCCCACTGAAATCTGCCGTAAAGGAAGCCATTTATTTATAGCCGCAATCGCTCTGCACTGGTGAAGGCTAAAAAAAATTATCATCATCATCAACAATAAGGACAAGGTCTTCTGGCATATTCTGAATCCAGAAAGGCCTGTAACTAACGATCTAAGTTATTTAAGGATAATAAGAAAATAAATGGTTTAAATGAATAAATGGCTTTAATATGGATAATATTTACATTTCAGAAAACAAAAAATATAATATTACAGTGAGAGGGGCTCTAGAATTGATCACTTCACCTGTGAGGTGCTTCGTTCCACAGTACGTACTATAGGCTGACAGCTCAATATCTTTTGTGGAATCCTGATATCTGGCATTATTCCTACGTCCATCCTTTTATCCTCACACCTTACACGGTCCAACAGTGAAGACTTTGCGACCGACCGGAGAATGCAAATCTTGGCAGCCTATGGTTAAGGCGGGCAGGGGCTTTTATAGACTATACCTCCGATCCATATAGCCGGATGACCTTACAAAATTTAAGTTGGTGGTGCTGCTATGCCCAGATCTCGTCTGATAGGACGGCATATCGACTGAAACCTCTGCAGCTTAATCCTCACGTGGTTCGATCGTCCACTTAGGAGATCTGGCAGGCAATTGAATATGTAACAGAACACGCAAACCTGTTCGACTATGTCTAATTTCGCCATTATTTATGATCGGAACGGAGATATCTCTTTAGAGGCCATAAATCAAGTCTTGCTGATGGATATCCGAAATCTTTTCTTGATATTATTGTAGAAGGGACCCCCGCATTGCGACCTTCATGGTCTATTGTGCCATGCCTTTTGGATGCCGCTGGCTAGCCAGATGCTGCAGGTGAGCATCTCGCCAAACCTCAGGCGAGGCGAGACCAGTGCTGTAGGCGAGCACCTCCACCAAATTAACGTTCCTTAGGAATGTCAATATTCTGGAGGGTCTAGAGAGGATATATTCTCCTCATCTTCTTGGTAACCACCGAGGCTCCTAATCTTCTCTGGATGACAGTCTCGCAGTCCGTGAAGAGAAGAAGGTCTGTCTATTTGAATAAGGTCATCGATGTATAAATGAAATCGCAGGTAGTAAGGGACACCTTGCCGAAGACTTCTCTTCACTTCTTAAAGCTTCATTTGTATATTGTAACCACCAAAAACAAAACACAACCCGTGATACAATAGTTTGATGACCTCAACCAGATGCAGTGAGATCACTTTATGAAGCAACATGTTTTGTCTCCATCGCTCACTTATCGAACGCTATTTCATAATCAATAAAGAGAATTCTAAATGGAATTCTCACTTTGTTTGTGGCAAAGGCTAAACATATTTATGTAAATAACATAGATAAAACAATTTATAATTCATCTAATAAGATTCATTTACTTTAAGGCATTGAGGTCCCTTTTGTTCTTTAGCCATAGGTTGTAATGGCAGCAGAGGAGGCCTTTCCTTACTATTTGGCATAATGTAATCTGGAGGTGTACAATCTACGCTATCTGCTCGGTTCTTTTTCTTTTCTGAAACAATATATTTAAATTAAATTTCATGTGTTGAACACACTTGAAGGAATATGAATATTTTTTTATTTTTTTATTCTTTTCAATATAATATTTACAACTACAATAATATGTCGTAACAAGTAAATTTGATGATATAGGATGATTCATGTTCACATGTAGCTTGATAGAGTAATCACCCAGTGGTAAAACTCTTTCTCTTTGAATTTTAAACACTCTCACTCTAGAAGGGCTCTAGGTCATTTCCGATTCAAGCAACGAAAAGGATTGTCAGGTAGATGAGGACAGGAGAGCTGTTGCACTAAGGATTTGTATGGAAAGTTAATAGGTTCTGAAACTTGCGGTAACGTTTTCTTATAAGATCTTGGATAAAAGGGATGTATGTGAAGGTTATTTTGAATGGTATAGATGTATAGATAAGATGCTCTAAGGGTTTTGCATTGAATTTTTGATTGTAGTGATTGTATCCGTCTGGAATGTTTAGTAGAGGCCCACATTTCTGCTCCGATGTCTAAATAGTGTCTTGTAAATCGTCTATTTGTAGTTTAAGACATTAAAACATTTCATACTGTCATTTCAGCCAACTATATGGATTCCAGGTTAATCTCTTGTCAATATATAGTCCTAAGGATCGTACTATGTCAGCTGGAGGAATGGACCATTCAGATAAACTGATGGACAAACAGATTTTCTGAAAGTAAAGATGATATGGACAGATCTTTGTGCATTTATTTTTACTTTCCACTTATGATACCAGGTTTCAAGAAGTTTTAGGTGTTGCTGGACATTTTGGCTGGTTTGGGATGGATCTGAGTGAGAAGAGAGATTAGCTGTATCATCCGCGAATGCTGAAATAAATGTATTTTGGGAAAATAGTAAGTCAGCAGTATACATCAGAATAAGAAATAGACCTAGTTTACTTCCTTGGCGGACACCCGTTATCACAGGATGAAGCAGGAGTATTTTCTTGACGAACTCCCGACAATACCAATCGGATAAGTAGGATTTAATGATTAGGTAATGGAAGATGGTTTTTTATTTTATTCAACAAGCCTGCATGCCAGATACGATCAAAGGCCTGAGCTACATCGACAAAAACACCCAAAGCAATAGTGTCTACCATGCGATGCTCCTGTTGGGCCGTGGAATGAAATTAGCGGAAGTCAAAATGATGTTATGGTAGTAATTGCGCTTCTTCAATTATGAGCACGAAACGTCTTATAGTAGCTTCTCCAGAATGTTTGCTAAGATGGATAAAAGGTTAGGGACGGTAGGGACTAGGTTGTTAAGCAGGTTTGTTTGGTTTTGGTATCATTTTAACTATTGGGTATTTCCAAAGTATAGAGAAGTAAGTTGTCTGTAAAACCACATTATAAATGTATGTCAAAAAGAGCATGTCTTCTTTTGGTAAGATGCGTAAAACGACAGAGAGATGTTGAGATTTATTTCAGGAATAATAATGGAAATTCTTAGTACTTGCTTCATGTTTTTATTTCTTTCCTAGCTTTCGATCAGAGGAAACTACTCACCAACAGGGAATTGATTTTGTATTAGAACTAATGTACTTCAAAAATATAAGTACATGTACAACACAAAATTACAAAAGTGAGTTCCCCGATGATCGAAGAGATTCCCTAGACGAAAGCTAGGAAAGAAAATAAAAACATAAAACAAAGCATTGAGGATTTTCATTATTATCCCTAAAATAAGATTAATTCATCTAGTCCACAACATCCATCCAAAATAAAATTATTTATTTTATGTTTAGAACTACATTAGTAAGTTCTTGAAACTTTACCCATAATATCTCCTTGGGTTATTATATTCAAAAATGAAAGAGATGAACAATCAACTCCATTGTAAGAATCTGCAGGATCCAAAGACTTGAGTAAATCTCTAACATGACGTACATGAATTCGAGCTTCCCTCATAGTATATGGTTCTTCTACCACCTGTAATATGTGCTGATTTTAAAAAGAATCATCTAGCAGTTTAAGGAAATGGTAATTTAAATATATATATATATATATATACATGCCATGCATCTATACACCATAAATACCATAGATGTTCTACTATATTCCAATATTATATTGCATCATATATCTATATAACATATTAGGTTGTTACAAAAGTTTTTGTATATATTTTTTATTAAAAGTAAATACAAAAACTTACTAGAATCTTATTCTTCAAAATATAAACCTTCACTTTCTACCACTTTCACCCACCTTTCTGCAAGCATTACAATTGGTGACAGTAACTTAAAGGAGTGTTAAAAAATTATAAAAGATATTAAAAGAGTGTTAGGAGGGAAAAGCTACTCTATCCTAAGCCACTGCTTTAAATTTTTAAAGTACCCTCCTTTGAGAAAATGAGCCACAGTCCAGGAAAGAATGTAATCAGTTGGTGCAACATCGGATAGGCAGGGTGAGACAAAATGCTTATTCCCTATACCTGAGCACTAATGGATACATAATTGGATATAGGATTAATCAAAGTTAACATTGATATAAATTATGTAAACAAAGCCAATAAAATTTAACTGCAAAGGTTCAGCATTGTTTTTATGCAAAAAACTTTTGTAACAACCTAATGTATACCATACAACATGTATGTACATTGCTCCATAAAAAAGGAAGCGCATTTCAAAAAATGGTCTATACTTTTTCTCAGTAACATTTTTCCCCTATAACAATTTAGTTACCAAATATTAGCAGTGTCAAGATAACAATAATGAACAATGTTTACAAAAGTGTTGTAAAAGAAATAAAAGCATTATAATTTAACAAAAAAGTAATCAGTAATAACATAATTTTAAAAAAAGTTTATTCTTTCCAGTGTTTTTTAGGAATAAAATTGTAATACGCCAGTTACTCCTCTTGTCCGAATAACTGCCTCCAACCTATTAGGCATACTCCTAATAAATGACATAAAAATGCTTGTGTTAATTCCTCTCATATTTCCACTAGAGCAGTTCATAACTGTAGTAACCTAAATGTGCCTTCTTAATCGCCTACCAAGCTAGCCCAAAGATTCTCAATTGGGTTTAAATCCGGGCAGCATTCTGCCAATCTCAGAATATGAATGCCAATATCCTGAAGAAATTATACAACATAGCTAGGGCACTGTAATCACATATTGCTATCAAAATTCAGTCACTCAAATCTGCATTCATAATGCCCTGTTGAATACGTGAGCTCTGACTTTGTCTCCAAAGAAATCACACGCCACACCATCACTGAGCCACCTCCGAACTGCATCTTCCAGAAATACTGCATGGGCGCTCCCCAGGGCTTCGATCTAGCGTGTAGAGAACGAAACGGAAAACATCTGAAAAGTACGGTTCTGTATCGTCATAAGTCTAGTACAGTTGCATGGGCCTAGGTCGGTGGTCTCAGTCAATCCTATCTCCGGGCTGAGTACCGCTAGTTGTGTTCCTTCAACTAAGTAATTGCATGGATTTCTCGCTCTGCAGTAATTACAATTTTTAATAATGTGCAGGGCTTTCATCTTGAAGGAAATGAAAACATAACTGCAGAGTTCAATAAATTTTTACTATTGAGGTAAGACTCATGATATCCAATTGTAGAAGTTGTTGGCCGTTAGAAATGATCTGATGTATCTCTTAGTTGGTTGATCGGCCGGGGGTATCATAAGAAAAACACTAACAAAATTTTTTAAAGTGTTTTTTATTAATGGCCCGACGTTTCGACAAACATTGTTTGTCTTCTTCAGGGGCTATCTTGTAAATACAGAATTTGTGTGCTCTATTACATGTTCAATTATGACTGTGGTTGATGACTGTGCCACTCATAGACCACAGTCATAATTGAACATGTAATAGAGCACACAAATTCTGTATTTACAAGATAGCCCCTGAAGAAGACAAACAATGTTTGTCGAAACGTCGGGCCATTAATAAAAAACACTTTAAAAAATTTTTTTAGTGTTTTTCTTATGATACCCCCGGCCGATCAGCCAACTAAGAGATACATCAGACTCATGATATTATTTATATCTTAAGGGGTTTGTAAAGTATAACAGGAGTTTAAGTAACTATTTTCAAAAACAGCTTTACCTAGAGTCAATTAATTGGTTCGCTGATATTTTTAAAAACTATAGAACAAAAACAATGTGCATAAAATATTAAAAAATAAACGCTTTTTTCAAATGCATCACTTTTTTTTGGGAGCATTATTTATAATATATTCTATATTCAATATATATCTATATATATATATTGTATATTCTATGGTTAAACTTCAGGCGTACTGATTTCCTTACAGACATAAACTGATTTTAAACACTGTAATCGTGAAAGATCTCCCCCCCCATGCCATTTTGATTTTGGCTATTAAGCCATTTTCCCAATATAGAATTGATAATTGGTAGAAGGGGTTATCCTCGTCGTTAAAGTGAGGTCTGTCCGTAAATTCGGGACAAGCGTTAAAGTGATCTGCGGATATATCATCCTGAAGACACAATAGACAGGCTGGACTCATTGCCAATCCGACGCGTTGTAAATGTTTTTGGAGGTAATCGTAGCCTGTCAGTAATAATCTAAACAGGCCATGGGCACTCGGCGGGGAAGTGTAGAAGGGATTCATCCGCTCTTTGCAATAACTGGGCATACTGTTTTCCCGCGGTCTGCTGCCGGTATCTGTCTTGGATGGATCTCTGAATGGTGAGTTCTATCAGGCGCTTGGCTGTGCCTTAATGTAAGCGGAGTGGTCGGCTGTTCAGACGCGCGCCCTCACAGCCTGTCGGCCTTTTCATTACCGAGGATTCCGCAGTGCCCAGGAGTCCACTGCAATTACGATCTCCACGAGCTATCAGTTGGTGTATCCTGACCCGGCAGTATTGAACGTCTTGGGAGTCATGAGGAGTCGAGCTAGTGACAGCCGTGATCGCTGCTTGCGAGTCTACCAGGATCACAACGTGTGAATCCGATCTTACTCGTATTTCATCGAGAGCAAGCGCAATTCCTATCACTTCGGCGTTAAAATTTGTCGCTATATTCCCCACAGGACAAGCACACGGAAAATCTCTATTATATACGTTTGAGTTAGGCACCAAGGATGAACCGTCAGTGTAAACCCGCAGCCATGTTGACATGGGGTAAAGCACCCCCAGGGTTTCCAGAGCAACAGCTCTAAGTTCATAGAGGAGGGACCTCCCTTTAGTGGCCGTCTGGCACAGATCCAACCGACATTCCGCCGAAAAGAAAGAATCTAAGATGAAAGATCTAAGATTAGTAGTTTTATGATTGTTAGTTTTATACATTCACAAATAATTTAAGTGAAAAAAAAATTGCAAGAACACCCACTTTAATAACAGATCCTTCTTTCAGTCCTTCAATATTTTTCAGTTCGGCAAAGTTATCCAAAGTATTGCCATCTAATTGCAAAGAAAAACAAGTCCTATGGCATGTTTCTTCTCTATCAATTAATAATTGATGAATCTCCTGTACTAATTCCATACTAGATACCTGTAAATAATTATAACTTAACTCGTTTAACAGAAAAATTGCTTTTTCTAGAAGAACTTCCTAGTATATATTTGCAAACAAGAATCCAAAACTTGATAATATCAAATCAATGAATACGAAAAGTAAAAAATTACAAATTAATGTACCTGAATATCAAACGCTTCAGTGCCTGGGCTAACTATTTTCACCATGAATCCCATTTCTTGAATGAAAACAACTTCAGCCTCTTCTTTCTTATCGCTGTTTTTTTCACTAGTTTCCATCTCTCCTTTCTCAACAATACTTTCATCTTCATCCTTAATAAAGAAATAAAAATAAATATTATTCTACATTAAAAATCCAGAAGTAAAGATTTTGCTTACGTTCTAAACAATTTAAGAATAATAATAATAATAATAATAATAATAATACATTTTCTTCAAACACGTAATATTTTCGAGATACACATTCATAGCTCTCATTGTCTAAACATAATGCTAACTCGACATTAAATTTTAAACTGTATGTAAAAGAGAAATTAATTGTGGGAAGGCGCTGTGTTGGAAGGTGTGGTATAATTTTATTAAAAATAATCGGATCAGTTTAGCCGCCAAGTATAAGATTTTCGAGCTGTGATTCGATCTGTCTGCTGTTATGGATGTCAAGTCTGGGGTTATGAATTATTCGAAGATGCGCAAAAACTGCAATGATTTATTTAATCTACCGAGAAACTGCCCAACATATTTCTTGCATTTGGAAATGGGAAGGGGTACTCTCTTCGGTTTTGCCTTGAAGCTGCATTTCTCCTGTTTTAAATGTTTTGCTTAATTATTCGAAGGATCGATTAACTTACCTAGTTGCAGTGGAAGTAGTAAAGAACAAGGTTTCCTGGTTTCAAAGTTGGCTCAGTTGGCAGAGAGGATTGATGTATTATTGGATAATTATCCTAGCAATATATGGAAACAACAAACAAACATTTATTGTCTACAGTTATGCAAAACGAGAAAGAGACATTTCTGTTCCTTGCCAAACATGCACAGCATCATGAGCAGTTTAAATCTCTGCAGTTTAATGTATCTTACAAGAGTGAAAAATTAAGCTTTGAATGTAAAATATTGATATTTAAAATACGGGGAGAAATGCTTAATCTAAATTATAAGCCTTGGCTTACTGGAACCAACTTTACATGCTCTAACTGTGTACATCTAAATTACTGTGTAATTTAAATAAAATTGAAAATAAATTACATTTTATTGCCGAATGCTCAATTTTCAATGTTTATAGATTGCGATACTTTGAGTTTATATGTTTAATAAATAGGAGTAATTGGTTGAATTTAGCATTGTATACAAAATACGCATTAATGTATAGAAGCATGCTTGTGGCCGAATTCAATTATTTAGTTTAATAATAATAATAATAATAATAATAATAATAAAGAATTAAGTTGTATAAGCTTTTGAGATAGCACTTTATTTTATTGTTATAATAATATACTTATTTTTATTTATTTGCCAGGCATAGTTTAAGTTTGAATACATATGGAGTATGTGTAGACTCTGACAGACGGTTTAAGACCATGTCATATAGATGTTTGAAATATAATTTTGTATAGTTGTATTCATTTTGTAGTAATAAAGCATCATTCATTCATTCATAATGCTAACGTCATAGATTCTCCAGACCGCTAAGCTCAATTTTTCAAAGGAAAGATGTTTCAAATAAAAGTAATAAGTTAATATGTTAATATATGGGCAGTTATCTTTAAAATATTTCCTTTATTCAAAGGTCTCCTCTTTAACCTAACCACTTTATTCACCATCTGAATAATTATTTAACATTACCTTTTATAAATCAATAAGGAAGTTTAAAATTATGGTATAAATTTATTTTAAGTTTTTGTAAAATTTTTGCTGTGAAAATGACATCTAAACTGCTACTTTTGAAATTCTTCTACATGTGAGTCTACTTGGAGTAGATTCCAAAAATAAGTTCTCTAACAATTGAGTATTTGGCTAGTTTTTACTCTAATGAAATGACTGTATACCCAATAATTAAGCAATTGGTATATGCTCACAGCCGTCTTCTTAATTCTTACCAATGGGGAAGATAATTCTAATTGTTAAGGTATGAATATTTTTTCATTTTTATTAATATCACTATTTTCTAGCATTGTGACTCAACCTCTTCTTGAGATAATCTTTCACAGCAAGCAGATCTTTTTAAAGATAGTATAAATAAAAAAACTAACCTTGTTATTCGTTGATTTGTCATCTGATTTTGTCGTGGTATTGTCACTCTCTGGTACCTCACCATTCAATTTAATTTCACAATGACCATTCATTGAAGGATTATCTTTCTTTTCGACATTTACTTTTAGGGCTTCGTTTTCAACTGGAAAAAATTATTTTAATTAGAATACTGAAAACCTTCATGTGAGTTGTGTATCATACAAACAATATTTTGACTCACAAAATAATATTGCTGATAAAAGTGTTTTTATAAGGGATGTGTTAAAAGTCTGTGCTTGGTAAACTGTCTATTTAAAAAGTAACACAAATACTTCATTCTTCGAAATTCAGCGTATCATTTTTGTTAACTCCGTACTACCAATCCTTGAGGAAGCTGTTCGATCCTACCAATGTACATTATATTAACATTCAGAAGCGATATTGCTAGTTTAATGTTTCACGATTCTCTTCCAAAAGATGAAGGCAAGCGAATATAATTCAATAAGCGCTTCTCCTGCCACTGCCCTGAGGACAAAACCTTAGAATCTGAAGATACTAACTATCCATCCAACTTTTAATAAATCGCTTTATCTAGAGAAGTCATAGGAGACAAATCATTCAAGATGAGGAATAACTTCATGTCAATTAAATTAATTACTAAATTAAATAATCAAGTAACCAAATTTAGAGTTAAGGAACAAATTAAAACTGGATGGTACTCTGCGTGGCGGATGATCTGGGTGAGTAATTACCTCAAAACTTTGATGAAAATGTAACTGAAGTGGCAGAAATGTAGGACATGCTTAGATTAGGATCCATCCTCAGTTCCTTCACCATTTCGGATAGGTGGCACAATTATCTGTCTCCATGCTTCTACATATGGTACATTTAACTTCACTCTTTAAAAGTGGGTAGCGGTTGGTGATCCAACAACTCATTTTGTGTTGTTGACAAGGTCATTTTTAGGTAAAGATCTCAATTGTTTTTAAAGAGTCGCCTTTCTGCCCGGCGCAAGCTTGACCTTTGCTGGATAAATGATTTCATTACCCTTCGCTGAAACTAATCCCAAGATATTTCTACTTGTCGGTCAACGTAATCCTCTAGGACTGATGCCTTGCAGTCCCTCTTCCTTGTGAAAATTACAATTTAGTCTTCAGGTGATTTATACATATCCTCGTTCACCCATTTAAATAGTTAATGAATATAAATACTTGGAAATAGATTTAACATCCTCAACTAGCATTAAAAAAAACATTTCGATGAAAAGATTACTACTGCCCAAATAGGTAAAAATATCACACGGATAAATTATATTAAAAGATGAAGTTCTGCTGTCATCGAAGTATGCTTCTTTCGATTCTGTATTTAGAGTAATATGTTATGTGCACAAATTTGAGGTTTTATACCGTTCGACCAGGTTGAAACATTCCAGCGAAAATTTATTTTGAGTCCCATCTAGTCCAATTATATTTGGAAACTTTTATCCTGCCTACTCTTCAACTTCATTTTACAAATATTCCTAAAATTTTCAATTTTCCAGAAAAATCAGCCCCTTCTATCACACGAATATCTGGTCACACTCCATCCTTCCTTCGGAGTCATGACTGCCGAGCCTTATTCTTGATGAGCATTGAGATGGGCGACATGACAGCGACCAGAAGGCTTGCCTTCCAGAGTCACCAGCTCGTAGACGTTACTAGATCACCTAGTGATGAGATAGGGTCCTTTGAATTTTGGTGTCGGCTTCGCAGAAAAGTGACGCGGCGCATCAGAGAGAGGGTGATTGCGTTTCAAGATCTTCGCACTTAGTTTGAATGCAACTCCTCTCCTTTGCAGGTTAGAGAGTACTAGGTTTTCTTCGACCTGATCACTCTCAGCTCTTCTAGCTTCGCTAAATGTTATTGCCATTCTTGTTGGCGATGACTCCGTAGATTCTTCAGGTAATGATTATTAATCGGAATTGGAGCTGGTTGCATAATTCTTTCTTTAAAAGTTAAGATAAGCGGGAGTAAATCTTATTGAAGAATGTATGCTTTTGTTACTACAAACAAAAATTCAGGTAAAAAGCATCCTGAATATTGGAACCTATATTGAGGGAAATCATTGTCTTTATCACCCTTTTGATTCTCTCCACCGGATTTGCTTATGTTCAGTAAGGTGGAATGCAGGATTAGCCAATACCGGAAGTTTAGGATAAGTCTAACATAAGGAATTCCTTGTCTGTATGTAGAATTAATCGAGTTCCCCAGTGAAAGATTACAACTTTTTTGAACTACTTCAAAAATCTATTCAGAATCTATTCAGTCCATTTGGAGAAGGTATCTTGGATGACAAGAATGTTGCCAGGGATCTATACCGTCGGAGCAAATTTTTTGTCAAGGAGGAGGTGGTGGTTGAAGATTCATGAATCCAACTAGAGCATGCTACTCCGGTTTATAAATTTGATATGACTTGCAAGTTTTCTCTTATATCCCCACATCTTGATAGAGTCTCGGCCAGAAGTAAACGTTGTTTATTCGAATTACATTTGTCAATGCCTAAATATGCAGAATCGGGTCTATCGGGCCTAAGAAACAGAGATAATATTTTTGGCGTTCCTTGGAGGGCCTACTTCTTCCAAGCATTCCATTCACAGTACCCCTTTTTAAACCTTCTATTTCATCAGGATTACAAAAATACAGTTTTCCCTAGTCAATTTCCTAATTAGGGCAGAGAAATGGGAATTGGTAGATATACAAACTGGACAGGCCTGAAGAGCTATCATTTACACAAAATAGGCAGCACGCCTACTCCTCAGTGACAGAATTGTGTTGTGCGAGTCCGGAAAACGGTGTACTATACCTAGATCAGTAACCCCGTTTTCAAATACCAGGTTTCCCATATTTCGGAGGACAACACTCTCAAGAAAATGCTTGAAGGAATTGGATTTCTGGGATATCTTAAGATTTTGTAGCCAATCCCAAAGATACTGAGAGTAAGTTTTTTTTTCTGCTGGAGGGGATAAGAATTAGCTTAGGTCCCACGCCTTTGAGTCCATCATTAATAATAATAATAATAACAATAATATAATAATAATAGTATTAATATATTCTATTAACTACGTACAAAAATGTTTACATGACTGATTAATTAGTATAAAAATTTATTATCTGATTCCACGCTGGATCACCGCTTATTTTTCCAGTTAAATAACTGCTATTTTCTGATTTTGACTTATGCTCATACACACATGTATATGTATATACAACAAAAAACCCACATACAAAAATTTATTTTTTCATTGCAAATATTTTGGATTAAGTAGTTTATAAATGCATGAAATCTGTTTATGAGACATGAAGTTAACCAAAAATAAAGAAACAGACATATCAATTGGTGGATGGGTCTGCAATGTTGGATAAAATCTGGTATTTTATCCGTCGTAGAATGCATATTTATTTTATTCCTGACCAGTTTCGGATTTTCATCCATCATCAAAGTAAATCTACCAATTTAGTAAACTTGTGGTTTCCACAATTGTCGAATGTAGCAGAAACATTGCGTTGAAGTGAACTCTCGGCATGAAATTGATAGATTTACTCTGATGATGGAAGAGAAAATTATACATAGAAATTAGCAAAATAAATATTAATTTATTTTTAAAAGTGCTAATGTATTCAAGGCATTTTTTAGGATTTCGCATTTTATCTCATAACTTAGTATTTTTACTGGTAAGTCTATAAAAAGTAAATAAACTAAACTATACTAAAAAAAATAAATTATAAAAATTTTTATCCCAAGAAATGCATAAATAGAACACATACAACGTTTCAATTATTTTGAAAAATTGAACACTATATCAATCAAGCTCGAAGGCGAAAAATGAATAAATTAAGAAGAAACAAATAATATAAATAATAAAAAAAAAATTCTGACCGATAAACAATACAAGTTAAGTAAAATGAAAGGTAATGAAAGGGATTAAAGTGGGGAAGAGAGTGTGCTCTCAAAAATAGATTGTAGACGTCTTCATCCAGCATTATTTTTAGACTTACACACACACAACACAACACACACACACACAAAACTTTTCTATACAGTCATTACTTTCCATATTACCTTTCACAAATGGTCAATTATTTAAAATTTTGTAAACATTCAATTACGTTACATTTAAAATAGAATTAACAAACGCCTCCATATAAAATTTACATATAAATAATATTATATATTTATATATTTTCGAACTTACAATTTCATGAAAATAACAGTTCAAAGAACCCAACAATTCACGTTTCACAAACAAGAAAAAGAAATGGTATAAAAAGTCACGTGACAATTACATACTCTTGCTGCAATTATTACAGTTCTCATGGGCAACTTTTTACTTCTCTTACTCCTGGTAAGAGGAAGTAATCATGTCAACTTTTCGATATCGAGTTTTCCCAGGAAATCCGCGTGTGAGGTCCCTCGAGTCCGAGAAGTTTTTGAAAATGGTGTGTGTGTGTGTGTGTGTGTGTGTGTGTGTGTGTGTGTGTGTGAATGTGAACAGCATAACTCAAAAAAGAAAAATCGCAGAAAGTTCAAACTTGACATTCCGTTTAGGTATCACCAAGGGATCCGATAGTAAGTTGAAATTCCTCAACCAGAAATACTGAAGGGATTTTTCACACTTGAGCAATTTTCTCGAAAATGGTTCTCCCATAATTTTCTTCAAAACTTTTTTTATAAACTATAATTTTAAGAGCTAAAACTTTTAACTGAAATATTTTTAAGGTAAAATTCATTGAAGACGGCTTTTGGGAGAGAGGTTGAGTTATGTTTTCTTATTTTAAGTGTTAATTTAGTTTATTATATGAATCCTTGAACGAAATATGTTGCCAAAATCCTCAATCTGAAAAACTCGATTGAGTGGAAGTGCGTATTTACTTCTGAAAAAGTATATTGCGATTTTCTCCATAAAAACACCAATGGATTTCATGAAATTTGTTTATGAACTATAAATACAGAAACCTATCACTTTTATTTGAAACTTTTCTCAGGAAAAGTTCATTTTAAGGGACTTTTGGAAGACGGATAGGGTTATGCTTGGGGAAGGGAGGATTAGCTCAGTGGTAACGCGCTGGACTCGCAACGCGGAGGTACTGGGTTCGTGTCCAGCTGCTGCCCTTAGATTTTTTTCTTCCTACGAGTCCCTTACAGCTCATTGTCGGGTTGTGCAGTGTTGTCTGTAAAAAGAGAATTTTGCTCGGAGGCCGGCAGTGCACTGAGAAGGCTCCTATTATGGGGTAGCTATATGGTCCCAGAGGGGTTTGGTTAGCACAGGGTTTGCACCCCCCCCCCCACACACACACAGACATAAATAAATAAAAAAATAAAAAAGTTATGCTTTCCATGTGTAACGGCAAGAGAGAGCCAAGCCCGGCCGAGAGAAAACAAACTCTCTCTGGTACTCCCTCACTTAAGCAGGCTAGAGTGGGGAACCTGTATATAATTTATTTATTTTTACATCTATTATGATACAATTGAGTATGTATAGATGGGGGAGTGTGTTGTGACAATACACAACTTAGCGCAAAAAACAAAAATAAATTAATACAACATACAAATGCTGAATAAAATAAAAATACACTTTTATTGTAAATAAAATAATCAGTGCAAACCTTCCTCTAATTATGTACTATGAACTACTAATTAGTATGATATAGTAAATATTGTTAATTACCCAAGAGCAAATATACAAATTTTTAACTTTGTTTTGAAACATTAAGCAATTAAAGTGATACTATTTTTTTAATACAAATTTCCTTAATTTTAAGGAATTAAAGATAAAATTATAGATATCAAGCAGGTGACTTTTATTTTTTATAACTAAAATATTTTTTGGTGTGTATGGATAATATTTTAATAAATACTTATTTCTGTAGTTCGAACCTGTATATAAGCCAGTAAGAGATCTAGACATCTATCAATCTATCAGATTCAACCGTAACGGCAAGAGAGAGAGCCAAGCCCGACCGAGAGAAAACAAACTCTCTCTGGTACTCTCTCACTTAAGCAGGCTAGAGTGGGGAACCTGTATATAAGCCAGTAAGAGATCTAGACATCTATCAATCTATCAGATTCAACCACATACATCGCATATCATCGTGTCATATCTCTACTCCCACCTTTTATTCTATAAAATCATTACAGTCCAGTGCAGTTTGTGCAAGCTTATAGCCATATTATAACATGTCTTCAGATCTCGTCTAATTAATCAATCCCAATTTCTCTCCTCATCAAATCCATTATACATGGAAAAAGTGGTTTGTTATTCCATTTTATTTAAACTCAACTTATTTACTTCATTCTCCCGTTGATTAACAGTCAAGGTAACTAAACATCTAGTAAGAGAATTAGAAGTTTGAAGTAAATTTGGCATTTGTAACGGTGTGTAAATTGTAGTAAAAGAAAGTCGCGTGAGTATTTCACACCAGATTTTTTTAAAACTAGAAATTTTGTTCAAATATTAGTTCTATTACCTTTCACTTAGGTGACTGCAACCAGAACATATCATATTATGTTGTAAGTTTCCATAAAATTCCAAAACCTATTCAATAAAGTTATATTTCCAGTTAACCAATTATCTTCAAATTTTAAATTTTACCATTTGCTTCTATATATATCAATATTCCCTCTTAACAGGAATAAGAGAAAATCAAAATGGCAGGTACATATATATGTAGTTTTTATCAATGTTAATTAGTTAGCTGTTTTTGGGAATCGTCAAATAATATTGGGATGAGAGGTAGAACCTATACGGATTATCAATTTTGAACTTATGCGAGTTTTAGTTTTAGAGTTATTTTGCCAACCACACACTTAGACTATTTACTGAAAACATTTTTTGTAATAAGAGAATTCAAAACTTATATTTCCAGTGAAACTTTAATTTCAAAAGTTTGACACGGACGAAATATTTCCTCCTACAGTTTTACGATAAAGTAAATATCTAATATGGAACGAACAATCAAGAACAACTTTCTTATTGCAATTCTCATAGTTTTTGTACTGGCAATTTTTTTTTCTATGTATAAACGTTAACCTTTGCTTATTATTATTTAGTAAAATGATGATGGATTTATAAATTACACTTATAAGTGAAACAAAATATAAAGAAGGAAACCTAACCTAGGTAGTATGACTTACATTGTTGGTTTATTTAACTAGTTATTTATTTACTTATCTAAAGATAGTTATATTTGTTGCGACATTATTTTCCAAATTATCGGGTACGGTGCTATGTTGGGCCAGGAATAAATAAGAATAATAAATTGTAAACTTAGATCTGTTGTGAAGAGTAAAATTCATATAATCTTTTCTATTTCCAAAAGTTCAACTTTATACAAATAGTTTCGCTTATGTTGGGAAAAAAAAAGCAAATAAATAACATACGCCTGTAATTATTTTAATCTAACGCGAATGCTAATTGGAATGAAGGCCAGAGCAACAAGAAGGGCGAGTTTCAATTATCCAACATTGTATGTGTAATTTTCTGGTTTGTATTTATTTGTCTTATCTTAATTTTATCTACCAAGACGATCTCTTACAGAGATTATATTATTTTCTAAATAAATTTATTTTCTTCTTAATTACATTAATGTAATAGATCAATACTAAGTAAATATATAACTAGATTGTATAAATTTTGTTTTTATTTATTTTATCAAAAACATAAAATAAGTCATTTATTTCTAACCTTGGGTTTGGAAATGATACAATATATATAAATAGTGCAGAGCAATTACTAACAGAGTGCAGGTCATTTTCTTTAAAATCATATTTACTGATATTTTTTTTTAGTTTCTCTTACTTCTTTCTGATAAGTGGCAGAGATATTGGGATGGTGCCAAATTTTCGATAACGAGTTTTTTCCGGAATTACACGTTTTTAAGTTCACAGAGTCTGAAGAAATGTTTTTAGAAATTCGTAGTATGTTCAGACTTGATATATAGTTTAAGGAGACTCGTCAAGGTTTGGATCAAAATCGGCCAACCGGAAGTACCATTTAATTGAATGTTTGTTTACATCCATGTTTTTGCGATTTTTCGCGAAAACGTTCCGATTTTCTTTAAACCTAATATGACACACTTATAAGTCTATAATATTGTTTGAATTTTTTTTCCTGGAAAATTAATTAAGAGGGGTTTTAGATGGGAGGTAGGGTGTTATGTTTTCCTCTAAAATGCCATTCCGTAAGTATGTTGTATGATCCTATCGCCTATATATTATTAAAATAAGTATTAAACATGTCAAAATTACGAGTTTGAGGAAAATCGGTTGACCGAAAGGGTGACTTCACTGAGGTTTTTTTTTCAGTTTTCTGCGACTTCTTGATAAAGATACCAACGAAATTCTTTGATTTTGGTAAAAAAATAAACCTTAAATTACAAAATATATTACAATAAATTACAAAATACAACAACTTAATAATATTACTTCACAATTTAACCACAAAAGTTCACTTTGTTCACTTTTTATACACTTTCCATAAACGTACACTTCTTTGTACTGGAAAACTCTGCAAAACTTTCTGCGGTCCCACTATTTATACCGGTGGAGAATCTTCTTAATCCTTCCAGAGAGAACTAGAGTGCGTCGCCAGCGCTTCCTAGCGGCCACTAAGAGAACTTGAGGTTCCTACTTCCTCTCCTAGATGGCACCGCTGGCTGCGTTACAATACTTATATGTTCATCAGCATGCTCCACATTTACATATTATATAACACAAGTCATTAAACACAAATAACAAATAATAATAATTTACATGAAATCATGGCAAAAATGAAGTATTCAATTATAAGCAATCACAAGAAGCAAACAAATTAACAGAAATAAATAATTAAAGCAATAATTTATCTTATTAGATTAATAAAATTTAATAAACGGATTCATATATTTTTTATTCACAAGGCAGACATTACCAGCTGGAAGCAAGGACTTTATAAGTTCGACTTTTTCACGTACATAATTTGCTGCAGTCAAAAATTATATGATTCTAAATTTGGAGAGAAATCCGCATCGCACGTGCGCGCATATGATTGTCTCAACATGCTTGAACTTATTGTGGTGGACTCTATTCTTACCATAGCCGGAAAGGACCTGTGTCAGCTTGAGTGAAATTATGTTTCAACCTCTGCTTGCGTGCATTAACGAAAGAAAAGAGTCCCCTTTGTGTGCAAACCTTTAACGCCATTCAAAATTGTTCCCTATCTGCAATAGTTTTTGGATCCTGTGTTCTTTTCACTATGGTATTTACTAGGAAGCTTGTTTAGCTAAAAAATTCGCCATTTCGTTTCCTTCTTGTCCAAAGTACGCTTTTATCCAAGCAAGAGAAATATGGTAATGAAATTCCTTGCACAACTGTACCCAAATTCTTCTGGTCTGTTCTATTAACCGGGCAAATGCTGGTTCACATTATGAAGACAGTCTTATTGTGGTGGACTCTATTCTTGCCATAGCCGGAAAGGGCCTGTGTCAGCTTGAGTGAAATTATGTTTCAAACTCTGCTTGCGTGCATTTACGAAAGAAAAGAGTCCCAACATGTGATTGTCTAAGATTATCTTCTTTGGCAACTGTTTGAAGTTATCTTTTTCACTTTTATACAAAATCCACTTCAGTACCTCCAGCACTGAGAATTGTTCCGCTTGATTATCACTGCAGTAATATTCAAGGTGAAAAAACTTCTGAGATCAACCTTCCACTCTGATATGGCACGAAAACGAAGCTCACCAGATTTCCCAAACGGCTACTGTCAATTCTTAATTTTACGATATATCTAATTTCTCATTTTCCTGGACATTAAACGAGTCATCTATTCAAATTTCAGCAGGATGGATCCACCTGGAAGATTGAACAGATTTTTCAATTGTTATTCTCTATTCACACTCAAAACACGCACCTTCGAGTGATTTTTATAGTTTTTTAGAACAACTGGGGCTTCAATGTCCAGAATGCACGTGGCCTCATATGATATTGTTCGAAGTCCCTTTAACAACCTCAATTAGAACAATCTCTGTACTCTTGTTGACTTTACCTACATGACTTTTCCTGTCAATCCTGTCAGGAAATCGACTTTTCAGAGCATCCTGTCAAACCGGAATAGCATACATTATCAAAAGAAACATCACAGCCAAATAATATTTCCCGATAATCAGGTTTTTGTCAACCGAAAATACCAATTTATGGAATGGATTTATCACTTCCGCTTTTCTCGAAAACGGTTCTAACGATTTTGTTTAAACTTGGTTCATCAACTACAACTACACACGAGTTTGTGTAATATTGTAACAAATTTTTGCTCCTATCTTTATTAATAAATAGAAAATATCTTAAATAAAAAGTAAAAAATGCATTTGACAAAAAAAATATAGTATCAAAAATTGTCTAAGATAGCCTAGACCTAGAAAGATATAGGACGAAGAAATGTCCATGCTATTCGCGTTTATCCCTTTCATTGTACCATCCAATCTTTAAATTCTCTTTTGTTTTTGTTTTTGTTTTTTTTAATTCAAAAAATTGGTTTATTAAAGAATGGGTAATAAGCGATGGCTGAAGAAAGTGTGCAAGCCAAGTGGACGAAGGAAGCGAGGAAGGCCCATCAAGAAGTGGTGGATGGAGGGTGGCCAGGAAGGAATGGCAGCACGGGGACTCTGTGCAGATGATTGGAATTTTTGAATTTTTGGCTCAACCATAAGTTGAGCACGAGTCACTTGGTGTTCAGCCATCCGACTCCGGGCAGTCCAATAAATTTTGAGTTGAAATAATAAGTACAAACAGCTGTCGCACATCTTGTAGAGCCTCACAATCAAACAAATGGCTACCTCATCAGAGACATTTTCCGTGGTAGCCTGCTTCATTTTGTGGTCATCGAGGTTTCGGGCGTTCGCCCATTTTCAGGATGCGTTTTTCAGACAGTTTGACAACAGAGACTTGCACAGAGCAAATTCAGTTTACACACTTAAGTGACTAGTGAATAAACTAGAGAGCAAGTCTGTGTTGTCACACTGTCGGAAAAACTGTCCTCAAGATGGGCGAACGCCCGAAACCGGTCGACGACCACAAAATGAAGCAGGCTACCATGGAAAATGTCTCTGATGCTTTCCAGCTCTGCGGAACCAACCACCACAACTAAAATGGCTACCTGTCATAGGGACCCCACTTCTGCATAGGAAACAATCCGGTCGATCAACCACACCAACACGGTGCAAATGGGCCCGGAGATAGTCCTGCCCTGTTGCCAGTCTAAAGCATGCAACCGCTTCGCAGATTGAACCGCTGGGCAGATTGTGGGGTAACCAACCTTCTGGTGATCTCAGGATACTCCACTATTTTCCTCTGGCCTATTCCTGGAGTCCTGTAACCACCTCCTGCCTGAGCCTTTCTTACAGGATCCTCTTGGCCACGTTGAACTCTATTGGAGTCGTTGGTTGCTCTTTCTACGATCCCAGTTTGGCAAGCTGGTTTGCCTTCTCATTTGCCGTTATTCCACAATGACTAGGGATCCAGTGCATAAAAATTTCCCAGCCCGAAAAAATGAGACTATTCGCAAGAAGACGTCCCTCCAGAATATCATGAGACTTACGTGCCTTGTAAATGCCTGAATTGCCGCTTGGGAATCAACAAAAAGTACCGCATTCCCAGGTCGTTTTTGTTCTAGTCTTTTTAGAGCCAGGAGAATGGCTTTAACTTCACCATCGAAGTTGGATTTGAGCTTCCCCACAGGCTCTGAAATTTCAAAGTCTGGAGCAAAAACTCCAGCACCTGCATTACCTCCAGCGTCTACAGCCGATTCATCGGTATAAATATGTTTCCATGATGGGCATGGATATCGCTCCGAATTATTTCAGGGATATGACCAATTAGGTCGTCAAGGGCGGAAACAAAAAATTGTCTTCCTTGAGTTCTTTCAACTCAACTATAATAATAATAATAATAATAATAATAATAATGATAATAATAATACTTTATTTTGACATTATACAAATAACAAAAGAAAAGAAATATAAATAAGAAAATAGAACATGTGAACCTTTCAACTCAACTAATCGGCTTTATTATATTTTTGTTTTATTTCAAAACAAGATAAAACTAATCAAGTAAATATATATTTAGTTGATTATAATGATATTCTAAACAATCATTATTAAGTAAATATTAATAAAGAAAAAAAAGAGACTTAACTTTCTAAAGAACCAATCCTGTTTGGGCGTCGACCAGTCATAAAAATAAGGGAGTGGCCTATATGTTACATTTTTTTAATTTCAAACGATATATAAATAAGTTCACCGAAAAAAAAAGAAGTTTTTGGAGTCTGTATAAAATTTTATATAAAAAATACAACTAATTTTGGAGCAAAAACATCATTAGCCGCCTTTCTCTTAATTTAGTTTTCAAATTTCGTCTGGATTTTTTTTTTAACGTGAAAATGTTATAGCAAATTGAATTTTAATGTATTGCAAAAGTGTCAAATTTTCAAAATTCGAGTTCTAATATGAAATGCTAGGAAAAAAAGATTGAGATTTCACACCAGAAGAAAAAAAGAAGGTATTTAGCGAATGGTGTGCGTTTGTCTGTTATGTATTATAACAGAATAACTCCAAATCGAAAAATCCGCTACTATAGTTTCAATCAATTGTTTGAAACATCAGTTAGGCTTTTTTTTCGCGTCAATATCTGTGTTATTAACGCCCGGAACATCCTCAGTACTTTAATGTTCCCGTGATTTTGGCACGATGAGAAATCTTCCTCTTACAGAGTAAGAGAAAGTAAATTATGGAGATCTGAGGAAAATATGAAAATTAGAAATATGAAAATTGAAAGTTTTATTCACCTTAATTTCATCTGACTCAAATTAAGAGTATTAAAATAGAAATAATGCGATCGTGTCATATTTTCGATATCTAGTTTTCTCTGAAAACACATGTCACCCACATAAGGGAGCTTGTCCACATCCTCTATATAGTATTTCTGGGACAAAGTAGTTGTTAGGACATTTATTTATTTATTTTTCTGGTATCAATGTTTATACTGAAAAACAATCATTGAGTTCCCGGTTTGAGATCGCGTCAGTGGTTTGCTAGAAACCGATGTTTCGCCCATATTGCAATGAGCTTCTTCAGGGTCGTTACACCTTGGAAGCTCATGGAGCAATAAACCATTCTTCGCCTAACATTTTTCTGAGATTCTCTTTTTACCTAAAGTGTCCAAGGTTCAGTGCACCATTAGCTTTCAAGGTGTAACGACGCTGAAGAAGCTCATTGCAATATGGGCGAAACGTCTCTAGCAAACCATTGACGCGATCTCAACCCGGAAACTTAAGTGTTTTTCATGAAAATGGCCGGAGAAATCTAGAATATCAATGTTTACACATTTAACCAATCAATTAACCCATCAACAAACTATATCAACCACAAAATGAAGCAGGCTATCACGGAAAATATCCCTAATGCTTTCCCGCTCTGCGAACCCAACTACAACAATAAACTATACATTTAACAATAATTCAATAGGTTTTTTTTTTTTTTTTTTTCTTAAATTTTGTAGCTTTTCATAAATTCAGCAAAAGCTGGGCATATGAACGTATTATTTTTGCAAATATTATGTCTTTAAAATATAAGGGAGTAATGCAATTATCTTGTAATTTCATTAAATAACTTTTACCTTTCTCTGTTATATTTAGGACATACCATAGCCATATGTTCGAAATCCCTTGTCTAATTACGTCTACTGCATAGAAGAGAGTCTAGCGTCCAATTCTAAACAAATAGGATCTATAGATACCCATGGTATGCCCTTATCCTACTGACTATGGTAACAACTCTTTTGCCACAGTAACCTTCTTTAAAATAAGCCCTTATCGCCACTTGCAAATCTCTGTTGTCGTTTAAGATTTTTGTTTTTTCACAGATCTTAAAATCAGATTGAGAAAGAAGGATTGCTAAGAAATCGCCAGTATTGCTTGCTGATTTAGCAAGTAAATCCATAATCATTATCGGAAATACCGCAATGAGCTTTGCATTAAGTAATCTGCTTTCCTTGATTTTTCAAATTTACTTAAGAGCTTTTGCAATGTTAATTATTAAATGATTAGCTGATGATAACTTCCAGTGATTAAAGAGAATTTAAAGGCACTTCTGCAATCTCAAAATATGTTTATATCTTGGCAGTCAGAGCATAAGAGCATGAATGACGATCAGTTCGGATGTATAGACGGTAAAATTGGCAGGGATTTTTTTATATTTTTACTGGCACCGAAGTAGACACATCCGACTGCATCATTTGTAGCCGTCGGTAAATACTGTGGATGTGGAGGGAAATAGTTTGAAAACGTCATCTAGAAACACTCTATGTTGCTATTGATTACGGAAAATCAACATGCTTTTGTAAGAATGTATTTTTTTTTTTTGGCATTAGCTGTTATGCCATAGCCACTATATTATTCTATACATGTGATAAATTCATCTTCAAATATCCATCATAACCCGTCTCGAAACATCCAGCTACAGCATCTTTATTAATTTGTCATTAACAAACCTCCTATCAGTCAAAACATTCATACGCTTAGTTGCATTCATATCATCTTAAACTCTCATACCAATAAATACTCACACCCCAATAAGTACATTCATTCTAACAATTTCACACAACTAAAATAACAATTACTCGGGATGGAGTACTCGATATTCCTCGCACCCCTAATTCCTAAACCTAAATTAAATTTGTACACTATTTACACAAGATTCATACACACATTCACACAGTGCCGAGTTAGCCAATCCCGGTTCAGTCCCACCCCTCCAAAAGATAGTGGCTCCCAATGCGTGTAAAAATGTAACTGAGAAATTATTTCTTGATTAGCATTGAAATATGGTACTTTATCTGAGATATATACCTGAGGTTTCAAATGAGCAACTCGTGATGTCCAACAACGCAGCTGTATTAATATCTGTAATACTCAAGTGTACAAATTTGTTTATATAATTCTTCATTTCTGCTCATACTTATCTAAACATACCTATGACACAAACTGTTCTCTTATGAGATCAACCGGCAATTCGCCAGCCTTCAGAATGCATAAAATCATATGGTGTACTTTTAACCTATAGAAGATAACCTTAAAACTCTTATTTTGAAGTAATCGTACAGGTATAAGAGTTGATATTTGGTTTTGGCCATAAGAAAGGATACAAAATCTATAATACTGCATGCAGTAGTCCTACTGAATAGAAGAGAAATATTTGAACCTTAATACATATTTTCAGTAAAAAAAAATCCAAAATCTGATACTAATTAATATTTGTGTTATAACAGTAAAGAGAAAAATAAAACTAAAATGTTTCTTTCAAAGAAAAAAATAAAATTATTTGCATTGAATGATTCGAATTTTTTACTTATTTTTAGCTTAGTAGATATTATTTTCAATTTCATAATTTATTTGAAAATTGTTAATTCTATCTTTCATTGTATCTTTAATGCAGTAAAAAGAGAGGGGGAATAACTACCGAAAAACTATTTACATTCATTAAATAATAGGCTGGACATTCCAAGGATCCATTACGATTCAAGGCTTCGACTTTACCAAAAACATAATAGAATCTTTACAACTTCCTTATTATGTTTTGCATGGCACACCATAATTAAGGAAAATTCATTTTTGAAATCTACAAAATATAGCAGTTACAACAGATATAAAAATCAATTGTATTGTTTAATATTTCTTTTATATTGTTTAATATCCCTTCAATATTATTTTAATGAATATATGTGATACTTTGAGAAAATTCTTTTGGGTTGATAAACAATAGGCTGTTGAATGATATGAGGTAATTTGTTACATGATAATCATGTTATGTATTACTTCCTAACTTGCTGCTCCATTTTTTATGAATGGTTTATTATTTTTTCTCTTTGGAAAAAAAGTTGGTCTTTTAATATCATTGTTCACAGCGTATCAATGGTAAAAATAACAGTTTTCTGAGTGCTTCAAAGTAATTGTTATAGAAATTACGGGAACAAAAAATCATATCCGTCTTAATGTTTTATTTAATTCCATTTTTTTTTTTTTTTAATTCTTTAACTTTTTACTTTATATTATTGCTGTAACATCAGGTCAGAATTTCAAAGTACAGTTTTAATCGCAAAGACATATTCTGATGACCTCTGAGTCAGATTTTTTTTAAATTATTATTTCTCAAGAAGAGCATAAGAAAAAAGAATAAAATTTAGCAGGAAATTTCAAAGATTATATAATATCTGGTGTTAAATTTTTTCCTTTGAGGTGTTCCTTCAATTATGACTAAGATTCATAACTCCGTTCCTAACAATCGGACACTTAACCAAAAAGGAAAAATAGTCTAAGCATCAAAGATATTTTCTGTGAAAGCCTGGCCATCAAAGGGTTTCGGGCGTTCGCCCATCATCAGGATGACTTGATAGAACAGTGTGATAACACAGACTTGCATAGAACAAAATCAGTTTATACACTGTTTGTAAGTTTTTTGTTAAGACATAATTAGAATAAGAAAAGGTTCTCTACCTGACTAACACCACATGTTGTTTTCATTTTAAAAGGCATTGTATTATCGTACTTTAAAAATAGAAATATCAACTGTTAAGAAGTGGAGAAATGCAACTTAAATTAAGTTTCGGAGGAAATATACATTACTAAATTAATTACCTATACTATCTTATTATTTTGTATTGTTGTTCTTTGAGTATATGAGCCCAATATTTAATCACGAAAAACCACTGCGTCATTTGTTGACTACTGTCTACAGTAAATTAGTAATAATAAAAATGAAGTGAATGATCGTAAGATATATAAATATATTGCTAAACAAATTATATAACCATGCTATTTGACCTTCACGTAATATACAAATTCACATACCACATTTACGCACGTATAAACTTAAAAAGCTGTTTGATTTAGGTGTATTGCGTATTGTTTATTGCGTTTTTTTTTTGTTTATTGTTATTGTGGGAAGATAGTGTTGCATAGTAGTTGACTAGTAAATTTTGTTTGTTAGTTTATTAAGTTTTGTGTCTTAATGTTTATATATTTCAAGTTGTTCTAGTATGTCCAGTCGTCGTCCTTTTGTTCCAGGGTGTAACTATGTTAATGTCGTAGAGGGGTCATCGGGTTTGTGTTTGTAAAAATAACTTAACATTCCAATCAATCAATGCATATCATTTTATTTTTCTTCTTTGAAATTGGTTTTATAAACCATAATCATATAAAAGTGGCATTTTAGAAGGAAAGTTTAAGTTGTAAATCCTCAGAAAACTCAATTTTCCCGAAAAATATTTAAATAGAAGTGAGAAGTAATGATAGTTTTTTAATACGTTATAAAGAAAAAGGTGTAAGATACAAAGAAATCGCAAAAAAAAAAACAGAAGAAAAAACGCTACTTAAGTAAAAATGCACTACCAATGGTAGATTTTTACAGACACCTTCATCGGTAGTGATAACTGAACAGAAAATAAAGTTTGGGCTTACCGCAATTTTTTCATTTTGTTTTTAAAATATTTTGTTCATACAACACAGGTCACACACACACACACACACACACACACACACACACACACACACACACACACACACACACATCAATATATATTATATAAAGTGCTCAAAACGTTTTTTTCGAATGAGAAAATAAAATCTCTGCCTTCGCGGTAAGTAACCAAAAACATTCTGGTCCGCAAAAGACAAAAAGGCTTCTAATTTCGAATATAGTTTATTTAGAAAATTTCAAAACGTTATTTTTATAAGAGATTATTATAAATAGAGCAACTATTACAATCAATAAAAAAAAAAAAAAAAGATGTTTAATTAAGATAATGGAGACAATAGGCTTGTTTCGTACGTGTTCATTCTCGTTGATATAATTTAAAATTTGTACTATATTTGTATTCATTACTGTGTAAACATGATTTTTATGTATCTTAACAATACATATATATAATTTCTAGATTACATTTTACAAAAAATCGCTCTAATAAATACCTTCAGTTAACAATTTTCAATAACAATTCATAGGAATATTATTAAATTTAATATGCAGTAGTTAATGTCAACATCCATTACTAATGCTAAATTACAAATAGATTACAATTAATTAACAATAAGATTTTAGAAGTAATTAATATTCACTTTACATTGCCCTGAAATTTACAAAATACGCATGTTTAAACTAAGCTTTAAATTCATTCCTCACTATTATCTTAACTAATAAGATTAAAATCTGCCTATAGATTATAGATTTCTTCTAATATTTATGGGCAGAGACATAAAAAAACTAAGATCTGGCCAAAAATAACTTTATTTCACTATTTCAAAAAAATGCTCTTATTGTATACTCAAAAAGAATAATATATGAAAATAATTAGCTTAATTATTCTGCAGCAAAAATCAAAGTATAGAAAACTTTCAACTGTAAAATAGCGAAATTCCGAAACACCTGGGGTACATGACGAAATTTCAAACCAAATTGTAAAAAACAAGTTATGACAACCCAAATTGAGACAGATCCGCTCTAAATGATGTAAGATCCTACCATGGGGGGTGTGTGGATTCGGACCACTATCTCATTGTTGCGAAAGACTCTTGATAGCAGATGGGTTCTGTGTGAAAGAACGCCTTAATTGAGAAGCTAAAGAAGTCTTGGGAGCTGAAACTTCTGGTTTGGTAAGGATTGCAAAATAATGAATGAATGAATGGAAAAAAACATACAGAAAAATGGTCAAGGGAGGCACACTCAAAATTCAATACAAGAATACAAAGCCAGAAGGGGAAGAGAAACGCATCTCTGCAGAAGAATAAAATGCTAAATGATGTAAAATCCTCATTTTAAGTTTTGTGTCTTGCGTTTATATATTTCATCGGATTTGTGTTTGTAAACTGAAAAACTCAATATCTGTTAAGCTAAAAATACGTTTAAAATTCCAATCAATCAATGCATATCATTTTATTTTTCTCATTTAAAAATAGAAGAGTTTTTTCCAACTAGTCAATGAAGGTCGAAAGTTATTCAAGCTCGAGACCTCGCTTGTAAAGAGAGGGATGGCTCATACATAAAACAAATAAACAGGATGTAATGAATCACTGTGCCGATTACTTGCCAAACCTTCTTAATAAGTACTAAGAAGGACGCAAGAAGATATTAAGAGGAAGCAGCAAAAGAAGTATATTTTATTAAACCTCACGACGAAGACAAAATTATAGACGCTATCAGGAAACAGAAGAATTTTGACAATATCCCGGCAGAGTTCTTGAAACATGGAGGCGGTGAACTTAGCAATTCTGGCAGGATTTGTGCACTGAAATCTGGAGAGTAGAAAAGTCTGCAGAATGGGGGGGAAACAATCTTCTTTCCAAAAAAGGCAATACCTTAACATGTGGTAACTAAACAGTAATATCTATCCTCTCGTTTGGTATAAAGTATTCTCGATTATACTCTTTAAAAGACTAGTTCCCATGCTGGGGGGGGGGATATAAGTGTGGATTCCGTAAATGAAAGCCAACGACTGATCAGATCTTTGTTCTTAGAACTCTTCTTGATTGAGCGAGGGAGTACCTTGCTCACTCATCAACTTTTCTTTGATTTCTAACAAGCTTATGACTCTATGAACCAAGACGCAGATGTATAGAGAGCTGACAAAAGGGTTTAATATGGGAAAAGGTGTCATGCAGGGTGATGGCCTGGCTATCTAGTATTTAACCCAGCACGGAGAAGCTAATAAGAGAATCAGGGATACAAACAGGTGGAATCCTACTCAACAGGAAAATGCAGATCTTAGAATATGCCAATGATCTGGTTCGATTGGGATATCTGTTAAAGCAATCAGGGAGGCCTTCGTTGCTCTGAAACAAGCGGCAGTTAAGTTGGAACTTGTGGTAAACACAGACAAGACGAGGTATATATGCACTCACTACTTCGGGAAATACGAAAGTCAAATTTCAATTTGGAAACACATCTTTGAAAAAGTGGAGGATTTCGTTTATTTTGGCTCCCAGGTAAACTCAAGCAATAAGGATGAGGGCGAAATATTAAAAATTGTCACTGCTAATCGCTACTACTTTTCTCTTCAGACATATCTCAGAAGCAGCGTCCCGTCTAAAGCCACGAAGGTCAGCATAAATATTATACATTGGTCAGTTCTCATATATATTCCGAGAGCTGATCTATGACAAGGTCAAGCGACCTTGCTCGTCTCCGCTTTGAGAGGAAGGTGGCATATAGAATCTATTCAATACTCGAGCGCAACTCCTGGATAAATGCCGAAATTAAAGCTCTTTATAAGAATCTTGATGTCTGTCTTGTCATCAAGTTAGTCAGACTCTGTTAGGCTAGCCAAGTTGTGAGGATAGGAAGCCATGAAATTACGAATAGGATCCTGACGAAATAAATATTTGGCACTAGACGAGTTGTTCGGCCTAAATTGAGATGGGAGGACTGTGAAGTTGCAGACGCCCGAACTCCTTTAAATGTACATAGCTGCATTGGATAAATGGCGGTCATAGTTGGCCAAGAGTCTGTCAATAGGTCGTAGCGCCACTTTACAACAACATTCTGCAGCCAAAGTCAAAGTATAGAAAACTTGTATTGACAAAAGCGAAACTGTAAAGTTCACTTCATGTTCCAGCCTCCATTTTAAAACTCTATCCTAGAAATTATTTTTGAATTTCCCTAATGTGATCAATTTTTCAACAAAACTCTAAACGAATTGCTTCTGGAGACATTCTTGGAAAGTATACTTCATTCTAATATTAAAATGTTTGGTTTCTAATTAAAAATTAATTAAAGTTCTGTAGAAATGACTTTGTCTAAATAAGAATAAAAAACTCTCATGATTAAATACCTTCCTTTCTACATTGTGGGAACCTTAATTATATTAAATCATCATATTTACATAATATAAAAATTCATTAAATAAATTAATTTATGAAATATCCTGGCAAAAAACATCGGAAAATAAAAATAACATTTTTCGGGAAGCAAGAGATACGAAATGTTCGATTTATTTCGGGTAGTAAAAAAATGCTTTTTAATTACACAAATTTTATGTATAAAGTTTATAATCTGTGAACTTTCTTTTTATGAAACGTGACATTGAAAATGGAAGTCAATTCTCATATATGAGTTACTTATGACACAAGTAAATGTTGGCGTGTAGTAGTGGGGAATATCACGAACCACGTGTTTACGACATCAACTGCAAGGAGGTTGTAAAGCAAACTTATGGGTTGATTGCCTTACTTTCTACCTATTCATTTAAGATAAGATAAGAAAGCAAAAAAAGTTCAACAATTTCCCCATAAAAACACTACGGATCTAAAAAGAATACATTTTTGGAATAAAAGTTCAATTATACAACCAATTTGGGTCAAGTTAATAAGTTCATTTTCATTTCAGAATAAAATTTCTCATTTCTCATTTCAGAATAAAATCATTTTCATTTTCTTTTATTTTTTTATTTATTTCTTTGTCAACTATTTTATACATTAAGCCAAACTACTTTAATAGACAAGTTATGGTTTTCATGTCCATATTGTTTCATTGTAATCTAATTAAAAGAGAAAAAATATAATTTAATCTTAGTGTCGGTATCTGTTCTGTCATTGAATAGTAGTTATATATTTATAAAAGTGATAGCCATCTAAGGCAAATAGCAAATAGATATTTCTGTGAAAAGATGTGCCACTACTGATACAAATTTCAATTTATGACATCGGCGTATTTTTATTTTCTTTCAATTTTATACGGATTATCTATATAACAAGGAGTTTAAATTTCGGATGCAATGTCAATGTAAAATTTTCCGTAAGATGTATAAAGCATTTAATCTATCTTAGTACCACTAAAATATATAAAATTAATATATTTTAGCAAATTAATAAGATTTAGCCAACGATAGGATCGAGCGGCAGGTCAAATAGATAAAATTGAATTGTTGAGTAACATTCTATTGAAGATAAAATCCCAAATGCTATTGAATCATCTAGTCGGTTAACTGAAGTTATTCTGAATTTGGAAATACATCTTAAATTAAAATTAATCAATGTTTCTAACCACTTAAAATCAGGTGCAACATAACTAAAGGTTATTTCATTCTTAATGAATGCCTCTCAAATAGCTTTTTGCTGATTATAACAATAAGCACATTTCGAAGTAATATGATAGAAAAGTAAAATGTTAATATTCTAGCTTGATTCAAAATGATTCTAATTTTACTGTAACAAACTTCTAACTACATAACAAAAGATAAAATTTTAACGAGCCTTCTTTTAAATGTCTGTTATACTGCATCACTTTAAGCCCATTTCAAATATTTTCAACAAATTAAGAAAAATACCAGCTCCAATTGTGACTGATTCTGTTATTTTTTAATAAATAAAGTCCGCTATGAAAAGTAATATCACCGAAGATAAATTTCATACAAATCCAAATATCAGGCTGGATCCGTAAAACATCTGAGAAATTATTAAACCCGAACAAGGGATTTTATCGTATTTTGATTATTTTTTATCGTATCGTATTTTGGTTGCTCAGGTTGACCAGTTTCGGATTCTCAACCATTATCAGAATAAGGTTATCAACTTCTTGTAGAGAAACTGAAGCAACCAAAATACGCATACGAAGGCGGATAAAAACCTAGATGAAATACAAAAAATTGTACAAATTAAGAAAAAAAATCTTAAAATTGAAAACTGTACTGAATAAAACCGGTAATTAGTTACACTCTATAAACATTTACTGATATGCTAGGCCAGAGATAAAGACCTTTAACCCTTTCTGCAGTTTGTTGAGATAATAAAACGCTGCTACAAACAAGATTATCTCAAAGTGACTTAAAATTCATCAACTTAACATACTTTTGAACTATGGTCCCTCATTAAATGTAATCGTAATTAAAAAATAGTGTTTTTACAGTAACTGCGGGAATTAATCTTACTGTTAAAGCAATGATGTGAAATTTTCTTTTTTATCTTATTAATTTCATTAATTTTTACTTTTTTAAAAATTATGTTTTACCTTCGGATTAGGCGTAGAACAAATTATTAAAAAAAAAAAAATTTAAAAATCAGAGTTACATCACATCAAGGTTATTGGGGTCCTCCGAATTAACTCTAATAATAATCATAGGTAAAGATAAGTACTTTAGGGCATTAAAGATACTCACGATTGTTTTTTGGTTTAATAGGTTCCTTTGTTACTTGTGCTACTTCATTTGCCATAATAAAAGTCCAAAAGGAAGCACAAATTTAAAGAAAAAAACAAATTAATTCGGATAACGAAAGAAGACAATCCACGACAAAATTCAGACTGCACATGTGCTCAGTTATCTGGTGACTGACAAACAGTTTTCATTGGCCCACATTTACCCGACCAATCAAAAGAAATGATAAGAAAGTTCTATGTATAGATTTAATGAATTTTATTAAATATATATTTTCATTTGACAAATTGTGTATAATTTAGAATAATAACACTGAAACATAACAATAAATGGTAATTGTATTTTTATACATATAATGGGGCTATGAGGAAAAGCAGGGTGAAAAAATTTAAACATTTTATCCTTTTCAATCATAAAGTTAAGATGAATATTTAAGTATTATGTAGTAAAAATTGAATTATTTTGAGTTTATTCTATTTTGCAATGGCCGAGATTTAAGTAAATCAATCAGCTGAGTCAGCTGATAAAATTGTCGTTAAGGTGTGTATATATACAAATACAGAATACAGTTCGGTGAAGAATTATTCGTTGTACTATTAACTTTCTAACTTTTAAGTTCCTTTTAAATTTGTTTTCTATGTAATTCTGAACTAAAGGCATTTGAAGAGTGTTTAACATGTTTTTCTCACAGCGATTGTATGCATTAATGCGATCCTTGAAAAGCTATTCATTTGCAAATTATTCAGGAAAATTTGTGAGAACAGCAACCACCACCAGTACTGGAGAAATTCTTCCCATGCCCAAGAAAGTAAGATTTGGTTTGTTAGGCGTCGCTTGTGCTGTTATGCCCGGTCTCTTAATAGGTGCTACAATTAGCAAAAAAATGGCCAATTTTCTAGAGGAAAATGAACTCTTTGTACCATCTGATGATGACGATGACGATGATTAAGTAAATTGTCTGAATATAATGTTTATAAATTTTATTTATTTGAATATTTTTTATTCTAGATCTGGAATTTTACCATAATTGTCTCCTAAGAAATGAAATAACCTATAGCTTAAAAAAATTTAGGGTTAGCAAGTTTTACCCCAAGAGATTCGTATTTTCCTTTAGCAGAGAGTAACTGCCAGGTAGTGCTGGATGGATTGTCTGTTGCAATTGTTATTTAGACTTGTATAGTTTTCATTATCTGTTATAAGCTGGGAAAATAAATTTAAAAAATATATTAATTTGTTTAAATAAAATCTTTACCCTTGTTAAATCCATTTTCTTCAATGTAAAATTTCTATTTATGTTTGCTAAAAATAGTCCGCAGAGCTGACAGTTTATAAAGATTTTTTCAGTCACAGCTTGCTTCTTTTCCTAACGCTTACTGCCACTTAGCAAGAAAGGAAATAAGTAATGAAGGACCCTATCTCAGAAATTAATATAATCCTATGCTTCTTCATATCTGATGCATTAAGCAATAACAATGAAATTGCGCAGGGCGAAATCATTTTCCTAGTGATATTAGAAAATATTCTTGGTTTAAAAAAGTACTGTCACTCTAAGTAGAACGTATTCAATAAACTAAATTATTACTTGTATGTGTGGAAGGACCAAGCCCAACAATATCCAAAACCACACTGGGCCAAAATAGCTACTCCAAAAAAAAAAACCGGGTCTAGAACAAAAATCCAGACCCATCTAAGATTCACCGCAGTCCTTATTGGGAAATAGCCACGCTCTTCCACAGACATCCTGTTCCGACAAAAGCTGTGAACCTGATTTCCTCACAGCCCATGCAATCTGTCATTAGACAGTGTTTCTTACACTGTCTCACAGACTACAAAAGGTGTCTGGCCCCATTAATAGAGGTATTTCTTTAAACTACAATGCCCAATAAGGGATCCAACTAGATGCTGAGAGAGGTCGGTGAAAGACACAACAACATCTCGCCAATACTCTGTCCGGATCCCCAATGAGCATCTTAGACTGCTGACAACCCACTGAGCTCAACCATAGGGATGAATGCTGTGAAATCATTCATAAATGAAAATTGACATTTTAAAATTCAAAAATATGTACTTATTTTGCAGTATTAGCAACGCAATATACCTTTCACTGTAGAGTATACAATGAAGTCATAATATATAATATAATAATATTATGTAATATATATAATAATAATATATAATATATATAATATAATAAATGTTCATATAAAGATCAAATTTAATGAAATAGACTGAGAACGTCTGATGGACCAAACAGAAAGAGCCTACCAGAAAGGAAGACCCTTAGGGTTTTGGCGCCTCCTAGATAAAGAAAATCAATACTAATTTTTTTTACATATAAAATTCAAAAACCTTAACAAATTCAATCAATCATAAGAAGAAACATCTTACTAAGTGTTACTAAGTTTTATTGTGTATTTTTTATAAATTTTTTTTTTTACAATGACAATCATTGGAAGTAATTAGTAAATAGAAGTAAGCCTTTTGCCTCTGTAGGAATAATTGAAGGCAACAGTGTTTTCAGTTGTGGGAACAGTATCTCCATCGAAGCAATAAAGTTTATCAAGATGTCAATGGATAAAGACCACCTGGACTAGCATCTATTATTTTTGATGAGCCAGTCTTCAAGAGAAAAATCAATATGGCGCAGTACATCTTCTACATGACTTGAATAACGGTAATTAAATACCGGAAGAAATCATAGATGATCAATACTTAAACTAGTTCCAATTTAAAATCCGGCGTATTTTTGTTTCTAATACTTGTTTACTGCAACATAAATCAACAGTGACTGACTGTCACGAATCTCAGCAACTCAGATTTGTTAACACTTATTGCTCTTTTTTCTTTGAATTTTTACGCGACCTTGGGAACCTTTGGTTTTTGTTGCAGCAAAAAACAACATGCTGCAACGTACATCAACATGCAACAGCAATGTAAATGTTGCTCTCTTCGCGGCTTAATGTACTTAATTTTTACTAACTCTCTGGCAATTCTTTTCTATTTTTCTTGTTTACTTAGCAGCGTTTATCACCCTTGAGTGCGGTGTCCTTTGCCGAGGCGCCTCGTGTATGCCTTGAGCCTGATTATTCGTAGCTACTACCAGAATAATTTAAAACAGAAGGTGCCAAAGAATTTAAATATAGACATTGTATTAAATATTTATTTACAAATCTTATACAAAAAGGTTTTTAAAATGTCTTGTTTTTTACTATTAATAGTAATATACATCCGACCCATTATGGAGAAAAAACAAAAGATAATCACTGTGCAAAGAAACGGAAGACTAGAGGTAACAGCTTTTTACTACTAGTGCTATTAAAAGAAAAAAAGTATATCTTATTAAATAGTTCTTCTACATTTGGGGATGAACGTAAAGTAATAAGAGCTTAAGCATTCGTCAAAACCATCTTAATACGCATTAAGTAAGCATTTACCCATTATGTAAACGCAAAATTATCACTTTTCAAGTGAAGTGAAACATGTTTTACTGCTCCACTAGTGTTTGTCTGTGTGTAATAAATAATTATTTAATAAATACAACGAAGAGTTTTGTACTTGTCACAGAGTTTTGCAAGTATTTTTAAAAATACTTCCTCTTATTGGGTAGGAGAAAATAAGAATTAATAAACACATAAGAATTAATTAACACACACTACTGGGGCGCAGCTTTGTGAGGACCCCAACCATGAAAGCATTTTGTGAACCTTACGGATTCCTTACCCTTTAATGTTAGAAATAGTTTTCTTGGCTTTTCCGGCTGTTTCACTCGTACATGCTGTATATACACCTAGGGGAAAAAACATTTTTTAAATAACACAAATGATTTAAAAAAGCTGAGTAAAAGTAATATGTTACAATAAAGTCATAAAATAATAAAAACCTGAGCTGATTTATAAGCCAATTTAACTTCCACCTCGCTACACTTTGCTCCTAACCAAAGGAAAACTTGTTCTCCATTGTCCAAAATCATTATGTCATCATCAGCAAGATCATCCTTAAAATAAAGTTGTATACCATTTATTCATTTATTATGTACGAAAAATCATATTTCTCTAATTGTATTTTATACCATTTTTATTTTATAATAATTATTTGCTCTATTGAAAAATATTAGGAATTGTAATCAAGGAATTATTTATTAAAAGAGATGTATATTATATAAAAATAATTTGTTAGGAAACTAACATTCAATTATATTTCCTAAAATTAAATTACCTGGCAAAAATCAGAACATTTTTCAGAAACAGTAAAATAACCCTTTTCATTGGAACATCTGAATAGTCTAGTATAATTCATAAATTCTGCAGATTTTTCATACGGTTTGCGACCACCCAGCGCTACCCAAAAGAAATTGTCTGGTTCTTCTCCTTCGTTAACAACTTGCAAGGTGATCCAAGGCTACAAAATATTCAAATATTTATTAGTAAATTGTAGGTAGTTTTTAGATGTTATAAAAATAAACATCAGGTCAGAATTACATTATTAAACATTTCATCAGCTATTTCACCAACAAGCCTGATATCATCTGTGCAAGCTTGAGATCCAATCCAAACGTAGACTATTCCTGAGGAGTCTTCCGAATCGAAAGGCACTTTTAAAATATAACTAAAACAAATATAAAAAAATATTTATTCGGTTGGATATATTGAAAAATTGATATTTTTGAAACTTTTATTTTCTATATTTTCTTAAGATTATGCAATAAAAGTAGAATCGGCGCTAATGACCAAGGCAGTCAATGAAAAAAAAACAGAATTACCAGAAGGCTGAATTTAATGCTGAAGCGTCTGGCTTTATTTGTATGAGACGTGTACAAAGAGCTCCCCCATTCGCTCTCAAATGATAAAACTCAACTGGTGGCGGTTGATCAGGAGGTCGTGATTGATTTCTCTTACCAAGATGAATAACAAATTTTCTTTTGAAATGGGCCAAAAATTTAATATTCTCTTGTTGCTGGTGAGTGCGAACCACTTCTAGTTTATCACCAAAAAGAGATTTGAATTTCTTCTGTAAACTTAATTAATAAATCTTCTGTTAAATTCTAATTAATTTAATAACATTGATGGTGGTCTGGAAAATATCAAATCATAAAACTATCAAAAAATTATACACAACTAAGACATACCTAAAAGTGAACGTTAACCAGCCCATATTACCGGCTTCCCTTCCTTGCCAGAAATAGACCACATACTGATAATCTTCTTCTGGTGGAGGATGTTCTTCATCATTATTATCAATCTCATCACCTTCCACCGGTACCCAATAACGACAAAGTAACACATAACAATCTCCAGAATAAAAGTGTCCTAAAAACAATATAATGAATTAATCTATAACTTCAAATATTCAATGTTATTTCTTCATTGAATTAAAAAATTAAATATGGTTATAAGTTTGAGATCTATAATATTGGCTTACCCAATTCTTCTTCTGGTAATCGAACAAATTTCTTTCCTTCGAGTACAAATGCTTCCATTGTCTCTAGATCATCATTCCATTCATCCATTAATTGTTGAGCTTCTGATGATGACATGGGTGGTTGCCTAGGTGTGAATAGTGCTGCTAAATCAGCCTAAAATTGTTTTATTATATATTTAATTCATTTAAATTGCTTACAAGAATTTCCACTAGCAAAGAGTTACATTGTTATATTAATATTTTATAAAATATAAAGAAATGCTTATATTTTTTTTAAACATAACTGATATGCTGATAAAAAAATATCTTGTAACTAAATAAGAGAAACAATCACTTTATGGAATTGAACTTTAGGATAAATAAATAAAGAATACTTTTAAACAGAATATAGAAGGCAAAAGTTTTTATATTTATATAAAACTTTTACTAAATAAAACTACTATATAAATATAAAAAATGGAGTGAAACAGCCATTAGACTTTCACTTCCTACAGTAAATGCTATTAAAAAATTGATATTTTATTCATTTGCCCTAATATTAATATAGAAGTGGTCATATACCTATCCAACGTAGGTAGCAGTTGAAAAGATTACATTTCAGTCCAAGAAGATAGCGCCAATAACATTAATAAACTAAATAACATTTGAAATTTAACGACACCGATTTCTTAGGTTCAGGGCACACTAACATCAATTTTTCCAGAAAAATGTATCAAATAAAAGTGAAGTGAAGTGAAATAAAGGTGCAGTTAGCACTCTCAAGTTTAAAGCAAAACGTAGCAGAAATTTCCGAGAGTATTCCAAAAATCTTGGAAGCCGACTATGTAAATCGCACTTCCGGTGTACTGATTTTCTTGAAATTTGGAATTTTAGCAATGCTCCTAATGTGACTTAATATCATTTAGATTGCATTACATCCCTGGTTTGCCAGAACCTCCAAAACATTTTTCCTGGAAAAATGCTTCAAATAACTCATCATAATTGGTTCTACAGACCATTTACTGAGCCTTGGCCTATATCAAACGTCTCCGCCAGTCAACTCTATTTTAGGCAGCCGTTGTCCAAAGTTCAGTCAGATTCTACGTTTTTTAGGTTTCTTTAAGAAGAGCGGGTTATCGTGCTTCCGATTCTGGTGGAGGGGCTGCCCCCTCCGAGCCTCCAGACAGACTCCCTCTTGTGAGGTCCTAGAGAAGGTGGCCCTAGGTTGAGTACTGTACGTGTCCTTGTGATATATATGTGTGTACTGTTATGTTGATGTGCACTGTTACTGTACTGTGGTAACCACCTCCTCAAAAAAAAGTGATAGGAAATTATAAATATAGAAGGTATACGAAGTTTAAAATATCGTTGAAGCCATTTGAAATACAATTCTACAATTATAAAAGTATACTTTTTTGAATCGTTTTGCACTACATATTGAGTTTTTGATGGTTCTGAGGGAATCTGTGACTGTATAATTCAAATGCTTTTAGGTTTTTTGAATTGTTCAAGCGCTTCTGCACCATAATGTAATCACTTCAAACCTACTTACCATGGGCAGGTTCTGTATCCCCACTTCCTCTAAATTTATGATAGAGCAACTGAGAAAAAATCTGTCAATTTTATAATATATTAAAGTCGTCTCATCAAGATTTGGTAGTACTCAAAGGACCTCAAAATAAGTATGTCCGGTGAAAGTTCAATTTCGGAAATTTGACACTATCATAATAATTCCACTTAAAGAGAAAGAAAATGCAAAAGATATTTTAAAAAATGTTTTATTTATATATTTTTTTTTAATTTATTAGTATCTATAATAGCAGGAACTAACATAGTCATCCTTTTGCTATGATGTTCTTACTTTCAGCTAGCCTATTTCAAGTAGTAAATATCGTTAATTTTCCAAAAACCTTAAGTGAAAATTAATTTATTTTTACCATAATTTTAATTTTGATAAATTCTATCTATACAGCGTAACCTAAGAACTAATTTCCGGCATAATGTGCAAATGTGTACAACTCAAGTTTGTGACAGATTTGTAACTGTTGGCGGCAATAGTTCTTATTATATGGAAAAGAACTATTTTTTGCAAATATTTTATGAAAGTGCTTATACTTCTAAACTGCGAGTTGTAGTTCAAATTTTTAATGTATATAAATTAAACCAGTAATTTCTTGGTTTTTCTAATATAGATTTTTGTATCATCGAAATTACGGCACTATCTCGTCTAATCCAGCTCTACTTACTCAGCACATCTCACTTTATTATATATACGCCTATCTCATTAATTAAGTCAGTTGCATATTGTAATCTGAGTGTTTGACATAACTTCGATGTAAATATTATTCATGGAATTATTAAATATGTCACATATTAAGTATGTCAATATGAAATTCAATCGAGGTCAGTACTATTATTATGATATTTTTGTACAGATTTTACAGACTCGATTTTCGCTTACATATACTGTAGTAAAGCTTTGGTTGACTATAATTGAGTAATCTACAGTTTTTATTAAATAATGTATAAACGATTAAATAAGTCAACCAATGAATTGCAGTCAATTCCAACCTCTAAATAAGGATTAGGTGTGTTGAAAGATATGAAACAATAATAACAATTGCAATCATTCTTCTACTAATCAGTGGTTTGTCGGTTCGGCAAACTCACCCGTCGAACTGAATGGTATTCATAAATATACATTTTCATGAACGTAATCTCAATGCCCTCAAAATTTGAATGACTTCGAAAACTTTATTGTCGAACCGTTCGGCCGTCTGAAAAGGGAACAATATTAACGAAAAAGACCTATGAGGGATTATCGTCAACTCTATCTGAGAATGAATCTGACACAGCAGGTTCTTTTCATTTATTTTCTCCGGCTGCAGAATTCTTTAATTTCTTCTTTTGCCTGTTCAGGTTCATCATATTGTCAATCTTCATTGCACAAGTTAGTCTACTGTCAAGTGAACCAGAATGTAAATTTACTTAAACATAAGAAATGTACTTTTAGTCATTGATGATTCTGGTTTATCGCTCATTCTATCACCTTTTTAAATGTGGCACATAGGTTTGACATGCGGCAATTAAATTTAAAATAAACAGTTCAATAACACAAAATGTCCGTTCTGAAATCGGATTAATTTTTTTTTTAATACAAAAAACTAACTTTAAACAAGCTATAATTCATTATAAATTGTAAACAGAAATAATAATTATTTAAAATAATTCTTATTTCTTGACCAAATTGTAAAATTATTTTCCCTGTTTTCAATTAATTCAATGTCAATCAATCGAACATTTCAACCCATTAAATTAATAAGCCTAATAATTTCATGGAACTGAAATATCTACTATAATTAAATAACGGAATATCAAACCTTTGTTTCTTGCTGCTTGGCCCATTTATTTAAATCAGCTCCAGTTTTCATTACAGATTCAGCTGTTCTTGTGAAGTCAACAGGTATAACTTCGTCCCAACCTGGAAATTTGGCTTTAAATATCTGCAGCTCTGTACCTTCTTGCACCCGACTGACAGTAGCTTCTGGACCACGTTCAACCATTGTGAACAATTCTTGTGCCAATTTTACTGCCGCAGCTCTTACTAGCCTTGTAGATTTCTTTCCAAACCTGTCAAATTGCATTAGGCAATTAATCTCTTCGTCATCAAACTTGTTTGCTTAATGATAGCTATATGTTTTTCCCCAAATATGGCTTACAAATACCTGACTAATTAAAACAAATACCTAAGAGCTAAGAAGGGGAAAATATTTAAACATACAACACATTCGTTTAAAAAAAGAGAGATAATTCAAGGAGTTAATAAAAGTCATTGTGGTTTTTAGTAGCTATCAATTCTGGATATCAGACAGAGACTGGCTAAAAAACTAATATTCGAAATAGTACATTTAATAATTTGTAACAGTACTTTGAAAGTAATAGAATGCTAAATTGTCATATACTCTCTATGAATATAGTTTTGTATCTAATTATACTGTCATATAAGGCATAACTGAAGTGTGCACTTTCACAGACAAATTGTCTCCAACGGATTATAATGAAATATCCAATTTTAAAATTATTTCATGAGATTTTTATAAAATCTTAGTTACTACAATTTTTAAGCTATTTGCATGTCAGGACTGAAGATGAATTCATAAATATTCGGAACTGGGGTCCGAAATGTTTTAATAACATTAATTTCAATAAAAAATTTAAACTCAATAAAATAAACGGTAAAACTGAGTTTTGCTGGACAAGATGGCTGATACTGCTTCAAATTACTAACCTTCATATAAGCATTACCTACGTCTAGTACATAACATCGATAGTTAATCGAATTACACTCCTTTTCTCACCTCATCTTAACATTTTTGAACGATAAAACTTTTTCTTTGCTCTCCGCAACAGTTTTCACACCACGTTACGATACGTTGCTCGGCGCGCTTCGCTTTTATGTTAGGTGAGAATTTTAGTCTGGGTCCCAGCTCACATGGGAATTTTTGGGAATGAGGAGGTGGATAGGTTTGCCAAATAAGCGCCTCTCTTCCTTTCGTTGGTCCCGAGCCTGCTGTTGGCGTGTCTTCTGGCGCATGTCTGTCAGGCTTCCAGACATGGACAGCTTCACAGCATTCATCCTTGTATGGATGAGCTCAGTTGGTTTTCGGCAGTCCAAAATGCTCATCGGGGGTCCGGACAAGGCCATTAGTGAGACGTTGCTGTGTTTTTCACGGAGCTCCCTCAGGCATCTGGTTGGATCTCTTACTGGACATTGAGGTTTAAGGAAGGAGACATCTCTACAGGGCTCATGCCGGATCCATTTTGTAGAGTCTGTGAGACAGAGGAGGAAACACCCATCCATCTTATGACTGATTGCTGGGTTGTGAGGAAATTAGGTTCAGGATCTTTGGTCGGAATAGGATGTCTGTGGAAGAGCTTAGGCTATTTCCGCTTAAGGTTATTGTCCTTAAGATTTATTCGGACTGCGGTGAATCTTAGTTGGATTAGATCCGGGTCTGGATTTTTATTCTAGACCCTGTTTGTTATTGTTTTTCTTGGGATAGCTATATGGGCCCAGTGAGGCTTTGGATCCCTCCCCACAGACAAATAATAATAATAATAGGTGAGAATTACCTAATAGGTTAGTGAACGCTTACGCTTTAGAATATTATCATCCCAAAGAATTCATCAGGTGTGTCTTTTGCAACGAATTCATAAGTAGGTCTTCAAATTCAAAAATACGAATTTTTTAATGATATAAATATTTCGAGTGCGTGATTTGTTTTCCTCACTGCTCTAAGAGGAAGCATTGTATTTGTGTCAGATTTGTGAAATTCAGTTTCTGCCTTTGAAATAACATGTTCGAAGTGACCATAAGCAAATTTATTAATGAAATGATAAAATGTTTAAAAATAAAAAGTAGGAAAGAGACGTGTAATAATAGTGAAAAGAATAGAAATAAAGCTTGAAAAAATAAAAAATATATAAGTTAAAAAGAAGAGGAAAAAAAAATTGTTTTCCATGTCCTGAGTATCGTTTAATAATAATCGGAAAGGGTATCCGTAGTACCTAGTGCTATATTAACGCTAGTAGTAGTCTGAAGCAATGTCCGCCATCTTGTCCAGCAGAACTCAGTTTTACTAAATAAACTTCTCTACACTCTGTGAAAATCAAAATTATAAGCGAAGAAAGATCGGGCGAAATAAAAAAGATGTGAATAACGAGTTGTTATTAAAAAAATGACAAGAAATTTTTTTTTCGAGTAAATCGGAAGCAACACTCCAGTTTCCATTGAATAGCTTGTGAAGAGAGCTTGTAGCTAAAATTTTTATTAAATCACAATTGTAATGATATACGTTTAATTAATCTTTTGACTCAAAGCCATTAGGGTATCCAGTGGTAGGCAACCCAAAGTGTTTTCTTAGATTTGTAAAGTTCAGAATGACAACGGAACGAAAAAGTTTGTATTAATAATTTGGTATTATAATATAATCTTTGGTAAATGAATAGAATGTCTTTAAGGCCTGGACAATTTAGAGCCGTTAGCAGTGCAGAGGGTTGTGTTGTTTTTATTTCTAGTAATTCACCTTTAAATTTAAAAGGTAATAAACAGAGAATCATTTTCCTTTCATACTGCCGAATTCTAGGGGTGTTGCAAATAGCATACATTTAATTTTTGTAAACAAAAGGCAAATATCACACTTAAAAAGAATATCTGGTATTTTATCCGTCGTAGCAGGCAAACTGATTTTGTTCCTGACTGGTTTCGGATTTTCATCCATCGTCAGAGCAAATTCACCATGTTCGCGTAGAGAGTTCACTTCAACACAATGTTTCAGTAGGCTCACACTTGTTGGATGTATATATGTGGGGGGATAAGGTTATGTTACTGTGTGTGTGTTTCAGGACAAACTGGAATTATTATAAATTATGGAAATAGTGTATAATAAATAACATGTTTTGAAGAATACTTTATAACTAAATTTTAAAAGTGTTGTTAAGTATGCTCAGTGTTTTATAGTCATTTGGGGGGGGGGGGGATAAGTCATTTCAGGAGTAAACTGTACTAATAAGATTAGATAAAGTATGAAAAAAGGCAATGTAAAGTTTGTGGACAGTCAAAAGCTTGTACAAGTAATAAATAAATGTGAAAGCTTATATATACATATTTAAAGCAGTATGAACATTAAAGAATTGAGATACATATATAGCGAACTTACCAAACGAAAATATCAAGATAACAATCAAGTATGTAAACATTTTTAGAATTGAGAAGTTTATGATCCAACTTATTGTGCGGTAATTCGATTTGTGGTAGTTCTAAGTAGCCCATACCTAATTTTACTTGGTATAATCTTGGTTCAGCAGGTTTAAATTCGTCACTCACATGTTCCTGAAAATTAAATCCGTTACGATTCATCTGTTCAAATATGACATAAATTAAAATTAGGTAAACTCACAATAATTGGCTCTTCAGGAGGCTGACCACTTTCTTCCCCAAGAGCTTTCCAGAAATCAGAACTCTCTTCTTTAAAAATTTCTGTTATAATTTCCGCCTTGTTTTTGCGTTCGTTTTTGTTAATTTTTTCTGCCAAAAGCCTGTAAATTAAAGCAATTATGTTGAAATAAAACAAGCTTTATTATGGACTAGATGATGTTATTGGTATAACTATAATATACATACACATGTATAGTTCCAATAAACAATATCATTTACCTACTATGTACTAATTATAAGTAAAATGAAAATATAACTTGCCTTGCTTTCGCTTTGAAGTTATTTTTAGCCTTTTTTCCATACCACATAAAAATTTTAAGACCTGTATCTAATATAAAAATATATCTAGGATCCAAACTTTCGTAAGTCACTGGAACAGGTTCCAAGTGAATACCAGATTGACCTGCCCCATGGACTCGATAAAGACGGGTGACATAAGTCTAAAACACAAAAATGGATGGTATGGACAATCATGCTTGTAAAAGGAAAAATGTTTTCTTTTTGCTTTGGCTATCTTAACTTTAAATAAACCCGTGATGCAGCAGCCCAAGAGATTTTCAATAAGGTCACCAGTAATTGGCAAATCACGAGTTTAACCTGCAGTGTTTCTGGAGGTCACAATAATAGGCCGCAACAAATTAGTTTACTAATTTTACACATCACCCTTGAGTTCCCAGAAATATATTCTTTCACTAAAAATCTGTGTGAAACACTCACACAAATTTCTCTTACTCCGGTTCTCAAATTTATAATTGACAAATTTTATAGTTGGTGTACCAAATTTAATGAAATTCGTCGAAAACTGAAAAAAACTGTCCATTAATAGCGCACTTCAGGTTTACAAATGTTCTTGAAACCCGGAATTTTGGCCATCTATTTATTTCTAATTAAGATTGTTTGGATGATAGAATTGTATAATCAACTATGGTAGCGCTTTAAAGAAAAACATAACCCCACCCTTCCTCCAAAAGTGCCCTTAAATGAATTTTCCCAGAGAAATGTTTTAAATAAAAGTTTTAGATCTTTGTATGTTTAGTTTATATAAGAAGTTTCAAAAAAATCGTCGGAGACATTTTTAAGAAAATCGCGAAAAAGTGAAAAAATCATTTAGTAAAGTGGTAATGTGAACGCACATCCGGTTATCCGATCTTTTTGAAACTGCGAATTTCAACAGCATATTCAATCTAATCAACATTATTTAGATGGTACAATGGTTTAATAAACTGAAATAGCACTTTAGATGAAAACCTACCCCCACTCCTCCCCGATAACTGCCCTTAAATGAATTTTCTCAGAGAAACCGTTCAAATAAAAGTTGTAGCTCTTTGTATGTGTAGTTGATATACCATGTTTAAAGAAAATCGACGGAGCCATTTTTGAGAAAAACGCAAAAAAGTAAAAAAAACAAGTAAAGTGGTACTTCCGGTCGAGGAATTTTGACAGATGACCCATTGTCAGATGCCATGGTGATATCTAAACGGAATATCAAGTTTCAACTTTCTACGATTTTTCGTTTTTGAGCTATGGTGTTCACATACAAACATACATACACACCCCCACACACACATGCTCACAGACCATTTGATAAAAACCACTTTTTTGGACCCTTCAAAACGGATATTTCCGGTGAAAACTCGACACGATTACAATACTTCCTCTTACTAGGAGTAAGAGAAAGTAAAAATATGTTAACAAAGAATTAATTATAACATGTGTTTCCGAAAGGCGCCCGGAGCTCTCTCAGTGCACTGCCGGCCTCCGGAAGTATTCTCTGGAGAATAGACAACACTGTCCATCACTAGCTTATGAATGAGCTGTAGGGGCTCCTAGAGAGAGAAAATGTAGGGATATTACTGGACTCGACCACGGAATCTCTGCATGGGAATCAAGCGCGCTACCACTAAGCTAATCGCTTCCCTATGGACATAATAATAAAGGTTTCAAATAAGAAAACAAAAAATTAAAAATAATAAAATTCGGAAAGATTTAAGAAATTGCGAAGAGAGATAAGTTTTATATAATACAAATGTTATTAAGATTTAAGACTTACAATTTCAATTAAAAGAACTGCATTATTATTGATTAGTATAAAATATTAATTATATGTATATATCTCATGTTTACCATATCTTCAACAGTGTAGAACCCACTAGGTGTCCGCCCTCCTTCAATATACACAATATCATTAGGAAATAGGCTGAGAAATTCTTCACTTTCATCTCCCTGCTCTTCCCTTGCAGTTCTGCATTCTGCACCAAGATAGTTCCGAAGGTTAACTGCATGGATGGCTGCACATGCTCTCTTATCCAACTATAAGAGGATAAACAAAAGTAATAGGTAAGAGCAGATTTTAACCTAGATACATAATGCAGGAAATAATTTTCATGGAAAATGTTTTATAAAAGTGTTTATTAGGGAAAAATTTACATACTTATTTTTTTTTTTGCGCATCGACTGCCTTGGCCATTAGCGCTACATACTTATTATTTTTCATAACTTACTGTTGCTTTTTCTCCAATCCAAAAGAATATATTCCATGTTAGATTGCCCGCATCATCTAATGAAGTTTTTAGTACAATATAACAATCTGCTTGGAAAAACTTTCCATGAGCAGCTTCTTCTACCATGTTAGGAAGAAAGTTTTCAATTTCCCAAATTGTTAGTCCAGGTATTTGACCGGCATCTTCATCAAATAATTCTGAATAATCAAGTGGAGGCTTCTCGAGACTTTCATCCCAACGCTTAGGTCTAAAAATGAAACAAGTTAAACTGAGAAGATATTGTCAAATCCAGTGGCAGTAATCAATGCATTTAAATATTTAAGGGCACCAAATTTACCTACGTAGTATACAATATATTATAAAATCCTATGCGGAATATCAAATTGGAGCATTCTGTGATTTTTCATTTTTGAATGACTTATTCATGATCACAAACAGGAACATTTACAGCTTTCGTGAAAAACAATTTTTTTTTGGCACTCAGTGAACTTCAAATGAAAATTCAATTTCGAAAATTTGTTCTTTTATCAAGAAAAGCAAGAATAAGTTGTTCTCAAGCAAGAATAAGCGAGATGATATCATTCTCTCTTCCCACATTATTTATATAATTCATCAGCGATATTTTTAGTCAAAGACTGCTTCATTTTGTGGTCATCTACCAGTTGCGTGCGTTCGCCTATCATCAGGATGTCTTGATAAAACAGTGTGACAACACAGACTTGCATAATACAAAATCAGTTTATACCCTGAGTGTTTTAGCAAAACGTCCTGATGCTGGGCGATCGCACGAAATCGGTCGATGACCACAAAGGCTTTCACGCAAAATATCTCTGATGCCCCAACTCTGAGGATCCAGCCATAACATTTATAATTTTTTAATTTATATAACTAAAACTGCCTACTGATCATAAAAAATACACTAAAATTTTCCTCATACTTCAATGATTCCGCCTTTTCCTCTTCAACTGATTTTTTATTGTTCTTGTCTTTAGCTATATCTTTCATACCCTAAGAATAAAAAATGCATAAGTTTCAAACTTTCATTCAATGAAAAATAAATACATAAAAACTTGTTTTGTTTTAAATACCTTTAGGATTTTAGCTTGATCTGAGTCGGCCTCTTCCTGATCTCTTCTAAGACGTCTTAGTCGTAATTTGCGGGCAATAGGATCTTTGCTGGCATCTAATGACATTTCAAACAACATGAAATAAATCTTTAAATTATTGAATATGAGATCAGAATTATCTAAATCTACATATGGGTTTCTAGACCAGTGTTTTTATTTTCATCTTATGAATTAAGATACATATATTTACTGATGGGTTAGCATCTAAACAATGCACACTAGATGTCGTAATAAGTATAATGGACTCTTTATAACCGCTGTCCTTACATTATTTAAGCTTTCCTTTATCCGATGGTTTCCAAGAAATATTTTTTTTAGTTGGGATAAAATTAGTGACAAATAACTCCTCTTTTTGTGTGAAGATTCCTCCACAATGAATGAACAAATATTAATGCATTGATTGAAAAATCAGCCAGTTTAAAAAATCAAAGGAAAGAATCTGCAAACTGGAACGTATCAAATTTCTTTATTTGTTATTTTATTTATTGTCTGCCAAACCGAGAGATTTCAAAAACATGAACAAGGCTTCTTTATCTTTTATTCTTCCTGGTGGAGCGCATCTTGGACTCTTTGAACAGTTGTGACAGCATTATGAAATAATTTAATTTCAAAATGAATATCCCAGCAAAACCTATTTTATTGTTAAGTAATGTCTGAAGGCGATTATCGACGAATTGTTTTATTAATTATTTATTTTGATTAATAGTGTCAATATGTAAGGCCTATTTCTTTGTCGTACTTCAATTTATGAACAAAGCAATAATTAATAATATATATTTTTATCAATAATTTTTTTAAAATAAGGAATGATATATTCTCCCATCCGGCGGTAGCTAGACCAATAACGCCGAATAAGAAAGGATTTATTATAATTACATTATATTGATTGCGATCGTGCCAAATTTTCGAAATTGAGTTTTCCTTGGAGTACATATTTTGAGGTGCCTTGAATAAGAAAAAAAAAATAAGAACATTTTAGCAAATTGTATGCTTGGGCATGTGTATGAGTGAACAAAATATCTCAAAAAAGGTAGGAAAAACAAACTTGGAATCGTTTAGGTACTATCACCGTATCTACACGAAAGTTTTGGACAAAATTTATTAGAACCCGAAGTGCGAATTTACTGAATAGTTTTTTCAGTTTTTCGCGATTTTATCAAACACAGCTACAACGATTTTCTTTAAACTCGTTTACTATCTAAACACATAAATACCGATCACTTTTATTAGAAATTTTTCCGGGAAAACTGATTTTTTTTTTTTTTTTAGATTTCTGGGGGAACAGTAGCACTAAGCTTCCCTCTAAAGTACAATTTCAATATAGTGTACGGTTCTGCCACCTATATAATACTAATGTATGTAAGAAGAATTGTTAGAACTCCAAATTTGAAGAAATTTGGAAAACCATAAATGCCTCTTTATAGCAGAGGTTTTTCAGTTTTTTGGAATTTTCCGAAAAGGACTATAATAATTTCCTTTAAACTTTTTTTTATCCTGCGCCACGACTTCGGCCATTCTATGTCGCGCGGCCCAAGTTTTAAACTTTTAGTATAAATAGGTTACGCTGACTACTGATGTTGTATGTTTAATTGGATATCCAAGGAGCACGTGAGAACGATTTCGGAAGCGAACTTCTTCCCCCGTTTTAAACTTGAAATGTTAACTGCACGGATATAAACCTATCACTTTTATTTGCAACAGCTTATATTTCAGCTGTTTTTGGAGGTCTTGTTTAAGTTTAAATTGCCGCTACAAGCTTTTTTGATTGTAAAAGAGGGAGTCCACAATGTCTTTTCATGTATGTACGTTATAATCCCTACCACTTATTTTTGTGGCTAACTTTTTATGGCGTTTGTTTGTAAACATTGCAATTTTAAAGACAATTTTATAATAAAAGTGTATTATTTGCAGTAAGTGTAAATCGTGTGAGTGTTTCACACCAGATTTGTTTATATAAAAAAATTAAAAAATACAAACATTGAACTTTGCTTTACATGTAAATGTAATATTATTAAATAAATTAATGTAAAGAAAGAACTGGATATATTGATATTTGTTTCCTTATCGGCATAACAAGGACTGTGAAAAAGTAGGTGCTTAAAATATTTTCCGCTTCTTTTACACAACTTTTGTATGATAAATCGTAAACAATTATGAATAATAGTTAACTGCAGAAAAGTAATGTCTGCTAGCTGATCACACTATGTGGTAAGAATTCTATAATTATCAAAACATCCACGACAATAATTTTATATGAAATCTGTTCAATTACCCAATCAGTAGGATTAAAAAGAGTTCATTCATAAAAAATAAACAGATTATACTGTACACAATACTAACTGCTGTTAGCCAATGGCTGAGGTATTATAGCTCCTGCAAGTCTAAGTTGAGTGCTGAGAGAGAAATCTATGTTATAGTATTCTAATCCTGCACCTCTAATTCCTTCAGTTGGTTTTGGAGGCATTACCAAATCTGGATTGTCTTTCACATCAAGTACTTGCAGATCACTCAGCAAGTGGACGGTATCGGGCAATGTTATCAGGCGGTTGTCAGATAAAATGAGCTTTTTCAAAGAGCCACACCTAGAGGAAAGTAAAACAATGAACCGCTTAAAATTGCAATCAAATGCAAAACTAAAGTACTAATAAAAATCTCAGATAAGGACTGATTTAAATGAATTATTACTAAACATCTAATTAATACTATAACATTTGTTTACAGTAACTAAAATCATCAGTTACTATTTAATTACATTTTGATGTTAAATAGAACAAATATTTTTAACAGTAATTTTTTAGAATTATTTGTTACCTGCAAAGGCCTTCGGGAATCATTTCTATATGATTTGATGCGGCAGAAAAAATTTCAAGATTTGATAATTTTCCAATTCCTGATGGTATGCCTTCGAAATCTAGCTGATTATCATTAAGATAAAGCCGCCTTAATGATGATAACTTGCACAAAGAAGCTGGCAGAGCTGTTAGTTTGTTGCTGCATAAATTTAGTGTTTCCAATTTCTGCCAAACCTCTAGAAGTGGATTGATAACAACTATTAAAAATAGAAATGGAGAGAGGTATTCTTTGATGAAGATTACATGAAAAAATATTATTGACCAAAACATTAACATTATACTGACAGTAAATAAAATTTAAAAAAAATATTTATATATATAATATACCAAGTGCTAAGGACAATTCCGTTATTTCGTTGTTGCAAAGATTAAGCCTTTTTAGATTTGGTAAAGTATACAATGCATCCGGAACTTTAGGTAAACTATTATAACTGAGGTCTATATCAGTTAAGTTTGTTAAAGTTTCAAGACTCGTTGGAAGATTACTTAGAGTTCGCTGAGTATCTCTCATATGTAATGTTTCAAGGCACACTAAAGATGGCAACTGCCTAAACAAAAAATATTACTTTTTATTAAGAATAACATAATATAATGTAAGGACCTTTAATCACAATAAATAATTTGGAAAATATTTCATTTGACTTGATAAAAACAATATATATTTTTACATTGCATGTAATTTTTGATTACCTCAGTTGAAAATGTGCAAGCGGATTGTGATTCAAAATGAGTGTTTGTAAATTGCCAAGTCTCCTCATCTGTGGAGGTAATGTTTCTAACTGGTTGTTACTTAGATCCAAAAAAAGTAAATCCGTCAAGTGCATGAAGAGTGTGTTTGGAATTGAACTTATACTGCACACAAACAAAATTCATACCTTTTAGAGATACTAAATACAACAATTTTAAAATTATTTCTTAATCACTACTAAATAAATTAAATAATACATGCCATCGCCAATAAAGAAATGAAATATCCAAAGGATAAGCAATGCTCAGCAATTGACTGTTATGTTTCATTATTATTATTAACATTTTTCAGTGTCCACTTCATGAACAAGGCAGCAACGAGACTAACTGAAGTATAACATCTTTAACACCTCATTTTACATTCTAATTATTATGCGCATAGTAACAAAATAATAATTTAAAAAAAAATCTGGTGATAAATTTTGATTTACATAATTATCGACTGATTTAGCAAAATTAAAAAATTTGCAATCAACTTGTCCAAAATGTTGAAGTAAGTTTTGTGAAAATAAAATAAAACGAGAATTTTTTCCATTTGAAAAAAGGAAAATGAAGCGATCCATGAAGGGAAAGTTCGGACATATATTCATTAAGGTCAATCATATTCCAAAAACGTAAGCTTTCCATATTAGAGGAAAATTATTTTAACTTAAGAATTGTTGAAGATGTGTTTTACAATTTAATTCGCGGTAAGTTTTCAAACCATTTATAGGGTTCTCAACCATTACAAACTGCCTTAAATCACTTTAGTGTATATTAGACATACAAAAAAAATAAGCATTTTTTTTTTTATATTACGCTTTCAAACCTCATGAATGAGATATTCGTTTTACCTGTTATGGCTTAAATTTAAGACCAGAAGTGTCCGTGATTTTTCTAGTCCTTCCGGTACTTCTTTTAAAGCATTATGACTTAAGTCGAGTGTTGTTAGTTCTTCAGATCGAAAAAGATCAGCAGGTATCCCTGAACTTTTTACTTTATTATGCCTAATATTTAAGGCTCGTAAGCATGGTAGTTCTGTAAGTTCTCCATACAATCTTTCGAGATCATTTCGTACAAGTGATAACTGCTCCTAAGGTAATGATAAGAATTATTAATATGAACAAAATAAATAATCATAAAAAAATTTTCCCAACTAACCAGTTTCATTAGATTTCCAATTTCTTCAGGAACATGAGTCAAATTTGACCTGTCTAATTTAAGCCATTGAAGACCTGTCATAAGACGAACAGAAGACGGGAACTTGCCTTCCTGAAATTATATCACAATGTTAAATTGCAGAAAATAACTGACGTATACTAAAATTCTAATAATTTGTAAATAATTACACTGAAATCATTTCTGCTAAAATCAACTCCTCGAACGAAAGGTAAAACTCCTGTGTTGGCCATCCTTTTTATATTGTGTTACATTCCCTAAACAATTAGACCACTAAATTATTAGAATTTAAAAAACTCTTGAATCAGAATCACCCAAAACAGAAGAATAAACCTGGAAGTATGAAACCTCGGGGTCAAGAGCCCAGATATCTGGTCTGTCTAGAAGTATCCGTCAAGGTGGGAGAGGTCGGAATTTTTACCCACCCCTAGCTGTAATTTACAAAGTTGAACTTTCGTGCAACTATTTGGGTTTATTAAGTGGAACACAAAAATAGTGTTCTTGATATGACTTTTTTAGTTTTTTATCATCATAAGTAACAAGATGAAGAATGCAACACGGAAAAGATTATTTTTCTTTTCATAAGAAACGGAGTTGGTGGAATTCATAGGCTCTTTTCACACTTTATTTTTGCAAAATATTACTGATAAACAAATAGATATAAATAGATCAATGAAAGATGTCTTCATCATTCAATTTCTTAACAAAAATAAATTTCAATGTATAATACGATTTCAAACATTTCTCACATGTCAGTGATATTTCCCACCTCTGCCTATCACAACCTCTCTGATGTTTATGATATTTTTCTTTATAATTTCATCTTTGAGACATTGTTAGTTACGCATGGTATGATAATTAGTGGTATTCATTCTTTGAATTTGTAAAAGTTCTTTATCAGAAATTAATCCTTTATTTTATTTTTGCCTTTTTTATCTGATTTGGTAAATTATCGTGCCCTTGTCATAGCGCACACCGTTCTACAGTCCCCTCCAATTGTCACCCTTCAATCACAGTCAAATGCAATCCATTATATCGATAGTATCGAATTACACTTAAGTCATCTCATTACATCTATTGAAACTATTTAAACAATTAACATTTTTCTTTGCGCTTCGTAATAGTTTCCACACCACCTTGAGGTACCATATGTTGCTCGGCGCGTGTCGCTTTTTGCTTTGGTGAGCGATCACCAGGATAAATGAGCTTCTATTTGATAATACCAATTATTCAACAATTCCAATTTATGGAAATTATTTCTGAAATGATCAATAATTTCTAAATTTAAATCTAATTTATTTTTTAACTTATTAACCCTTTTTAGTCTAGTCCTGAACAATTTATATGTACCTGAAAAAAATTTGTGATTTGTATAAAATGTGTTTATATATCTCATTGAGTCCAAATTGATGGTAATAATAGGAGTATTTAGTACCTGACCTAGTCAGATAAATTGACCACACAATTGCACTGATAGCAATGTGACCGTTAACCGTTATTTTTTTAAGTGTTTAATGTGTTTGATGTGAATGTTAGAATGGAAAAAAAAACAAAATAAGGAATAGAAGTTAAATAAAAAACATCTCAATATGTGATGAATTGTAAACAAAGCTTGGAAAGGGAAAACACAATCGGCTTGTTGTTAGAGTGATAATTTATAAATAAAACGAAGAGGTTTAGAAACAGAATAAGCACAATTTTGCAGAAAAATAGGAGGGAGTTGTACTATATTGTAGTTACTATTGTTACGTTTTTGAGCAATTACCGGCAATGCCGCTTGCTCTGTATATTAGTAATAATAATAATCAATAGATATTTCTAACTTGTTTACAATAATTTTTGAGGTTAGGGGAAGGAGTTAAAATTCAAATATCAGGTGTTTTAATGAATTAGTACAGTTTTTGGAGTTGATTTGTATACTAAATTGTTTTGTTTGTTGATGGGGTGTTGTCTTTAATTTTGGTTTACATTGATTTTCTTTGGCTCTTATGTGCGGAGAAAGTTATGTTCTTATGTCTTTAAGGGATTTGTTTTATGTTTCAGATTGGCCTCTTATATAAATTTTTAGCACATCCTTGTCGAAACGAATGGTAAAACAGAATCGCTTTAGCCAACAGACGTATACCATAATAATAAAAGTAAATTATAAATAAACATGGTCAACAAAAAATATCACAGATAAAATATATTTTTTAGTTTGCATTACAATTCTCAATTGTTCACCTTATAGAAGAATGTTTTACCTTACTTAAGATGTTTTTACATTCATAATATATTTAGTAATATAAACAATACAACAGAATGTGAATGCATAATAAATTTTTGTTGTGGTTCCGCAGACCTGGAAAGCATCAGAGATATTTTCCGTGATAGCCTGCTTCTTGTGGTCATCGACCAGTTTAGGGCGTTCGCCCATCATCAGGTTATCAATGCTTATCATTTATTGCTTTGTCTCATTTGAAAAATTAGTGTACATTCTCTGAGGATGAAAGCAATAAACCACCGAAACAGCTTCGATAACAAAATTTTGAGAAACAAGAGTCCATCATCAATTTCACTTCAATATTATAAATGGATACAGGTCGGACCAGTATCTATCTTAAACTTTTTTTGTTACTTATAGGCATATAAATTCATAAATATTAGTTGTATACATCGGAATAAATATATACATTTGCCACATAAATATAACGTTCTTCAGAATATATCACGTTATAAACTTAATTATTATATTTGTAAGTGATTTGGTATACAAGTATTGAGAATAACAGTATTAAGTAAGAACAAGATTATTATATTATTTACAAATTTATTACATAGCTATAGAATTTCCGTGAGATGCAGGCCTAGCTTTGCAATTAAAAAATAATTTCTTGTATCTTGAAGCGTTGCTGGTACCATAAACTGATGTGACTAAATGCATTGCGTAACCTGATGAGAGGATTGCATTGTCTTTCTGTCACCTGGTTTGTATCAGTTTAAATAGAAGTACGTTCTATTTAATGGTCCATGTCTGGGCGAAGAATTTATTTACTTTATTACCTCGAGGGACAAGAATAGTGGGTAAAATCTATAGTCTGTCTTGAACTGCAGGAAAAGAATGTTTTAGTCCGTTATTACCGTCAGCCCTGTTTTGTCCGTTTTCCCCTCATTTTTACATACTATCTTGTTTTGAAAAATATATTTCAGGAATGATACTTAAAATTTATCGTAAACAGTACTAGAACACTGATTTCTCTTACCTTTTTCTTGTTATAATTTGAAGTGGGGGAGCACATTTTTGAAATAAAAGCGCCTTGGAAATAATGATATTTCACATTGAACCACAGAGTGGGTGTACTATGAAACTTTTCTTGATTTTATACTTGATTAAAGTATAGTCTTGATTTGATTATTAAGATAATGTAATTTGCAATAATTCCTTTTAGGTTACCTATAATGTATTTTAAAAAGGTTATTTTTTTTATTTATTTCTATTATCTTATAAATACAGAAAATACAATAGTATTTTAAAGTTTAAACAACAGAACTTCTACAGATTGTATAGAATGAACGTATGAGTTTAAAAACGTACTCACCTGTTGATTAATGAGATAATTATTCCTTTATAAATAACTAAAAACTAGTTCAATAGAAAATTATTCTGAATGCACAAAATTCAATCAATCTGTTAACAAATAGTTATGCAAAAGATTACCACATAAGCATCAGGATGTTTTTGCCAAACAGTGTAATAACCGAGGGACTTGTACTCAAGTGAGTGTATGACTGAATTTGGAAGTCTCGGTTATTACACTGTTTGACAAAAACATCCTGATGATGGGCGAACACCCGAAACTGGTCGATGACCACAACAAAAAGCAGGCTATCACGGAAAATGTCTTTATGCATTATAGATTACCAAGAGCAGGAGGAGATGAATAGCATTTCCACTTATTTACAGATAATCGCATGGTACTTCCCTATCTGCCATAAAATAATGTTTGAAAATGTCTCGTGTGACCTTGCAGTGATTGGAGTTGAAGCTATTGTCATTAATTATCGTGGTAATAGAAATGTTCCATTTAGGAAGTTTTCTTCATTTCGCCATTGTCCTGTCACAACTCCTTCATTTTCTCAATCAAAATCTGCACTGGAAGTTATTGGTGGATGCGCGACATCAAGAATTATGCAGAGCACTGTTGTAGTTTTCCAGGACTCAATTCAATTTGATTTTGCAAAACTCTAAATCGAGCGGCTAATTCCAAACGCATTTTCAGAAATACATCTTTCCCGTGACAGCCTGTAATTAAAATTCTTTCTGAATTTTTTTAGATTTTTCTGTGAATAAGGCTCCAATGTGACTCCTCATGCCTTGTACTAGCAGGTGTCTGAAATCATTGAGATAGACTTAAAAGCTGCTATATATGTTATTTATAAATACACTCACACACAAATAATATTCATTACAATAATATATTTCATTTATTACAGGGAATTCCAATTCTGGAAATTTAGATTTCCAATCTTCACTTGCATCAGATTCTCAAACATTACATGCATCAAAGAGGAAGACTAGCAGTGAAAATGGGCGCAAGGAGAAATTAAAAAGAAAGAACTCCTCAATATAGCTATGGCAACAATGCAAAAGACAACTGATTAGAGCAGGTTTTTGGGGACAATATAGCCCAGAAGTTGGGAGAAATTGAACAAATAATGGCTCAAGACGAAGAAAGTGATACTGACAGTGAGGGGCTAATGATCCAGCAGAAAATGTATATTCATTAACTAATCTAATTAACTAAATTAATTATTTTTATTCAATTCATTTTTACTGTGGTTTTTGAAAGCTTATGTGGTAATCTTTTGCATAACTATTTGTTAACAGATTGATTGAATTTTGTGCATTCAGAATAATTTTCTATTGAACTAGTTTTTAGTTATTTATAAAGGAATAATTATCTCATTAATCAACAGATAAGTAGGTTTTTAAACTCATACGTTCATTCTATACAATCTGTAGAAGTTCTGTTGTTTAAACTTTAAAATACTATTGTATTTTCTGTATTTATAAGATAATAGAAATAAATAAAAAAAATAACCTTTTTAAAATACATTATAGGTAACCTAAAAGGAATTATTGCAAATTACATTATCTTAATAATCAAATCAAGACTATACTTTAATCAAGTATAAAATCAAGAAAAGTTTCATAGTACACCCACTCTGTGGTTCAATGTGAAATATCATTATTTCCAAGGCGCTTTTATTTCAAAAATGTGCTCCCCCACTTCAAATTATAACAAGAAAAAGGTAAGAGAAATCAGTGTTCTAGTACTGTTTACGATAAATTTTAAGTATCATTCCTGAAATATATTTTTCAAAACAAGATAGTATGTAAAAATGAGGGGAAAACGGACAAAACAGGGCTGACGGTAATAACGGACTAAAACATTCTTTTCCTGCAGTTCAAGACAGACTATAGATTTTACCCACTATTCTTGTCCCTCGAGGTAATAAAGTAAATAAATTCTTCGCCCAGACATGGACCATTAAATAGAACGTACTTCTATTTAAACTGATACAAACCAGGTGACAGAAAGACAATGCAATCCTCTCATCAGGTTACGCAATGCATTTAGTCACATCAGTTTATGGTACCAGCAACGCTTCAAGATACAAGAAATTATTTTTTAATTGCAAAGCTAGGCCTGCATCTCACGGAAATTCTATAGCTATGTAATAAATTTGTAAATAATATAATAATCTTGTTCTTACTTAATACTGTTATTCTCAATACTTGTATACCAAATCACTTACAAATATAATAATTAAGTTTATAACGTGATATATTCTGAAGAACGTTATATTTATGTGGCAAATGTATATATTTATTCCGATGTATACAACTAATATTTATGAATTTATATGCCTATAAGTAACAAAAAAAGTTTAAGATAGATACTGGTCCGACCTGTATCCATTTATAATATTGAAGTGAAATTGATGATGGACTCTTGTTTCTCAAAATTTTGTTATCGAAGCTGTTTCGGTGGTTTATTGCTTTCATCCTCAGAGAATGTACACTAATTTTTCAAATGAGACAAAGCAATAAATGATAAGCATTATGGTAATATAAATTATGTATAACAATAAAATTCGTATGATTCAAAATTATTATTGTGATTCATATTTGGTATTAACATAAAGCTTATATTCGTTGTTTTTACTCTTTTTAAAAGAACTATATTCACTGAGAATGAAAGCAATAAACCACCGAAAAAGCTTAGATAATAACAAAATTTAAAAGTTCTTGCAAAAAAGTGAATTGCAAAATGCATAAATCAATTTCCCTTTAATTTTAAAATATGTTCCATGTTTTTTATTACCTACTTCATACAATTTGGACAGTGTCTGTTACGGGAGAACACTGTCCGGAGGCCGGCAATGCAATGAGAAGACTCCGGGCGCAATGACCACAGATGTTGAGACGTCTTAAATAATAATAATATATAAAAAAAAAAAATGCAGCGGAGGTGACCCCAGCAGTACTTCCAATGCTGCCGTTGGGCACTGCAAAATGCCCCCGAAATCACAGGCACGGCAGCCTTTGCACCCAAGATAGGTTCTTCCTCGCGACCTGCTGTTTCGTTTTGGCCGCCATACCACCGCCCCATAAGAGAAGACAGGTATGATGGTCCGCGTATAGAACCAGTGGGCTATTTTGGGGGAGACACCCCATGTTTTCCCGCAGGCTCTAGTGACTCCACAGAGAGACTTCTTTGTTTTCAGTGTAACATGTTCTGGATGCGCTTTCAATGTCAGTCTGGAGTCCAGAATGATCCCCTGATATTTCATCTGACCAGACACTTCCAGAGTTCTTCCGAAGAAGTTCAGGGTGTTGAAGCATTCAACATTCCTTCTTCTGGTAAATGGAACCAGGTAGCTTAGCAGGGTTGGCCACCTGAAAGCACTCTCTATGTCACAGCCACCGCCACTTCCCTGCTATTACCGCAGCCTCCAATTCTCTTACAAGAGAGTGGGGGGCCGTTTCGCTGGATTTACTTCTCTGGTAGGCATGCTGATTAGAATGCAGGGGCCGCAGTGAAAGCACCCTTGACGCATTGCCGCATGTGCCACCGCAGTGGCGCATTGCCGGTTCCCTTGACAATATTCTGTGGAGTCTGGCTCCTTCGGAGGTCGTTTCAATATGCAGGTCTGCCATTTTCTCCAGCACTTTCAGCATAAACGAGGAAAGGCTGATTGGTCTAAAATCTTTGCCTGGGTATGAGTCCTCTTCCCAGGCTTCGGAATAAAGACAGCTGTTACAGGCCTCCATTCTTCCTGCAAAGAATAGGATTAATAATTTCACTTCTCTGCTGTAATAATGCAGAAAGGATACCATCAGGGCCGACTCCCTGGACCCATATGACCCGTCCTGCAGCACTGCTGTCGTCATCCCTGAACCAGGAAAGTGTAGGAACCAAGTGCTCCAATGTATCCTTTCCTACCTCTATAAAGTCACTATCAGGTTTCCTGATTGTTCCCAGCGGATTTGCCGGTTCCCTTGACAATATTCTGTGGAGTCTGGCTCCTGATATATGCATTGAAACGATAAGACATGCTCCTCCGTTTTCTCTTTATTACATAAAGAAACAAAAGAAACTGTACACATTTCTTGCACAAATAAAATGCAAATTTAGCATTTTAGTCTCTTATTTCATGATGTAGGTATTCATGTACAAGATATTTTCAAACTTTTTATGTTGTTAATATAATAGATATACTGCCCAATGACATGAATAATTTTTATACCAGTTATAAAATGAAGAATTTCGCATATTGATCTGAAAAACATTTTTTTTAAATCCATCTCTCATTTTATTTATTATCGGGTCAACAGAATCCCAGGCTAAATATTTTTACATCCACTAGATGGGTAAAACTATACTTTTGACAGAGATTTAAAAATTATTTGTAACAAAAAACCTACTTTTCTTTCTTGAACTGGAATTGTTGGTAAACTTGTATCGGGGAAGAGCAAAACCCTTATTTTTGTATGTATTTAAAGTTCAGAATAAAAATGAACCAATATTTATAGTAAATTACATGACACTTCTAACGAAGTTCTGAACAAAATCAAGTCACTTAACATTGCCAATTCTTTTTAAAAAATTATTATTCATTATTCCAAGTCCAAGTCTTCCAATCCAAGTCTTTCAAATCAGTTATTTTTACATCATTGGGAAATTAGTTCACAGTTATTCTGAAATTGATTCTGAGTTGAAGTTGTCGATAATAAACATTAAATTTTTTTTAGGAAGAATAAAAAAGAATAGATAGTGTTACTAAGTCATATCCTACAGAGTTCTTTTTAGAAATTGATTTGGTTTGTTGTGAACTTCTTTAAAAATGAAATAATTTTGTATGTAATAACATATAATATACTATCTTGTTTGTTCACTTTTAGTCTGCACATTAAATTTATAACAATATTTTTACACTCCCCGATTCATGTCTCCTAAAAAATTCTACTTCAGGAGAAATAATAAGTAAACTGGTCATTTTAGAATAGGAAATTTTGAAATTTCTCTTAAAAGTACAGTATGCTCACTTTGTGGATGTCAAAATATTTAGCCTGGGAATCTGTTGATCCAAGAGTTTTAATATTCAAAGAAAAGGCATAATATTTAATTTATAAATTCAGTTTAATTTTCCATATTTCGAAGCCCAGAACTCAAAGGATGTTAGATGAATGGTTGCAAATAATTAGGAATTAATGAAAAATAGTATTTCTTGCTTCAATGAATTAATCCTGGATATTGATCAAATAAAGGGCAGACAAATTAAACCGCTATCAAAATATTAATAATGTGGAGATTTGTGATTTTAGTCAGGCCTTATATCCTATTGCCCTTTTTTTAACTTATTAACATTTTCTCTGCCATTTATTGGCAAATAGTACCAATTCATTGGTACTATTCCAGCATCAATATTACTATTCTTATAACAATATTTTTTTTAGTCAAAATATTTAGTCAATACTCTGGTAGGCTAGTTAAACAAAGAAGGTGATAATGGGTCTCCAGGCTTCTCCAGGTTCTTCTTTGAATTCTGAAATAAGGTTCCCTACCAGTTTGAAACTATTCTGCTTTGGTATCTCTGTGGACAACATTAATAATTTGTATATTTTTTTGCAAACATTTTGGATTTCTAATACATTTACGTAAACGGATGATTTAATAAAAAACGTAAACGGATGATTTTTTTTTTATGTCTATAAAAGCCATGTATGCTGACAGTTAAATTTTTATGCTTCTTCTGGACAATTTGGTCCAGGATATGGATCTGATCCATAGTACAAAATCCTGATCCTGAAGTGAGACTTGTAGAACGATAATTTTCTATATTTTGGAAGTCTGCTTCGTTTAAAAATTAACATAATATTTTTTAAATTGCCATTGATTGGGGATGGTTTCAGTTTTTAACATCAAATACAATATGATATTTGGCCATATACCCATACATTTTTTCATTAACAAATCAGATACTTTTATTGTTTTTTTATTTTATTTTAAATACTTTTGAATATTAATTATTTTTCTCCAAAATATTAAAAATCATGTAACTTACGTTATCAGGTGATTTCGAATTGCAAATCGTCAGCATTCATGGACTTCTTCATTGTGGTTGGATGCAATTTTTATTATTTTGGATGAACTTATGCAATTAAGTTTTATTACCTAGCTACTAATGGAATTAGACTGTATAATCGCATCTTCAATAAGTCTGTCGTCATAAGAAATTTTACTAATTTACAAAAGTAGTTGACATTTTTCATCTTATTAAACACTTTTTGTTTATTAATGTATTCATTTCTATTTTTATACACTTTCGTTATAGCCGTTTTCGAGGAAATTGCAACATAAAAATCTTTTCTATAAAGTTGCATATCCAGTTAATTGATTTTCTTCAAATTTGGGGTTCTAGCCAATATTTCTATTGCATATTAATATTAATGGGGACAATACCATACAATTTACGGAAGTGATACTTTAGAGGAAAGTATAACGCTACCTTTAACTCAGAACCTCTCAGAAAAAATAATTTCCGGGAAAATGTTTCAAATAAAAGTGATTTGGCGACAACCAATGATTGGTATATTCAGCCTTCTTCACATTTTTTTATTTTGAAGAGTATTTATATGTTAGATGGAATACTCGTTTAAAGAAAATCTATGGTGCCGTTTTTAAGAAATTCCTGACAAACTGAAAAAAATAACATTCAGTAAAGTCGTATTTTCGGTTGATACATTTTACCAGAAACTTCATTTCATATGCCATGGTTAGTATACTAAGGTTCAGCTTTCTAATTTTCGTTTTTTAAGTATTCTGTTCACAAACGCACACACACAGAGACCATTCGCTAAAAACAACTTTTCCCTATTCAGGGATCTCAAAACATGTATTTCTGGTGAAAACACAATTTCGAAACTTTATCACGATCACAACACTTCCGCTTACTACGAGGAGAAAGTAAACATTGTCCATTAGAATTTTAATGATTGCAGTAAAACAAAGTCATGTAATTGTTTTATACCATATTTTTGCACATGGTAAATCCACATTCACTCTTCGGATTCCTTAATTTTCCAGAGATATCAAAATTATTATTCTTATTACGCAGAAACTTCTGGAAGGATAGTCTTATGCTTTACCTGAATTACACTATTTATTGATTATTTATTATTTTTTTTTAATTTAAGGCGCTTAAACATCTATCGTCATTAGCGCCCGGAGCCTTCTCAGTGCACTGCCGGCCTCTGGACAGTGTTCTCTCGCTACAGACAACACTGTCCATCACCGAACAGTGAGCTGTAGAGGTTCCTAGGAAGAAAAAAATCTAAGGGTAGCACTGGACTCTAACCCGGGACATCCGCGTGGGAGTCCAACGCGCTAACCACTTAGCTAATCCCTCCCCTATATTGATTATTATTATTATTTTACAGGTAATGCGGGAGTAGTTACTAACGGGAGTGCTTTGTATACTTTATTATCACAAAAAATTATTATTTTAACCAATGCGTTAAAAAAAGGTTCATCCACGGATATTCCAAATTCCTTCAGAACTCGTGCGTTCTTCTATTTTGCGATTATAATATTTTAAACTGTGTCCAGTGTAATGAAGAGAAGACATTGAAGGATATATAACTGCAAGAGATTGTTACATACCCCAACCTACAGCAACAAAGGTAAGCTGAGTTTATGTGAGACTCTGGATTCTCTGTTTTAACAGAAATGAATCGCTGCTGAAATTAATTTTACCAATAAAATATTTTCAGTTTAAGTACTATTTAAAATTTATAAAGTAATTTAGTTAATAAGAGTTTCATACTTTATACGCACAAATGAAGTAAAAGTTTGGCGAGGAAAACCTCAATTTGGGGAAAGTCCTGAAAAAAAAATTATTAAATAAAACTAATAGGATTAGTAAAGAACTTTATTAGATTGTATAGTGTATTAGACTGGATTGTAGGGACTGTATTTTGTTAGTCTTACATCGTCCAACAGTTCCATCAAGTTCGACTCTATTAAGTCCATATATGAAACCATGAGAATAATGCAAAATAAAGTAACATACAGAATAGAAAAAAATATCGATATGTAATTTATCGGAAGAGTAAACGTAGCATGTGACTATAGGGAGGGTGCAAGTGGCAGGGGACTGTAGAACAGGGGCCAGAAACCGACAAGTACCCAGATTAAGTTTAAACTTCGAGAAGGTGATATAGATTTTTTGGAAAAGTTAACAAAAAGTAATTTAAAAACACAATTTTTTTGTTTTGCTAAGTTGATGAAATTAACATCCAAGGACTCCGAGTGCTCTATGGTAATAAGATAAGATTTCTTTCATTCTACTTTTAGAATAATGAAAACAAAAATGTACTTTTCCAATTAGTGCGGTTTTAACAAAAACTTCAAAACCATTTTTTAATCCACATCCTTAGGGGTTGATTCATGTGCTCTTGATACCAGTGCTTCTTATATGGTTTAGTTGCCTCAGTTGTTGATTCATTTTGGAAGATGTGAAGATATAAGGTAATACAACTTTTAAGAATTTTTGTGGGTTTTCAAGAGAATATGCAGACTGCACGAGATAGTATCGATGTTCTGACCTTATTCAGGGAGAAATCAATTGTCTGCATATGTGCTCCAATGGTCCGTTACAGCAAGTAAGTTTTTTTATTCCTAAGACTTTTCTTCAATACATATAGCAGTATAACTTTTTATTGACGTTGATTACAAAGTCCATAAATGCTAAAGAGAACTTTCTTAAGTTAAATGCACTATTCAATTCTACATAGAGCATAAAATTTAAGTGTAAACAATTACTAATGTTTTTTGTGCTATTAGAGTTGGACTTGTTTTAATATGTAATTAAAGTTAGAATCGGCTCTCAAGCCTTATTCCTAAGAATTTTAATTTGTTCTCATAATGAAAGTATTATTGCAGGTTAGAATTTCGATCACTAGTAAGGAAATATGGAGTTGATTTGTGTTATACTCCAATGATAATGGCAGATTCCTTCAACCAGTCTATTAAAGCTAGAAATAATGAATTTACAACCAATAAAGGTGGCTGCTTTAATTTTCTCAAAACTAAAATAAAATACCCTTTTTACTTTCATTGACTTACTTGATTGTACAAATGTGTATCATCATGTATAGTGATAATATGTTACAAATTTTTTTAGAAGATACACCACTAATCGTTCAGTTTGCTGCCAAGTCGGTGGACGATTTTGTCACAGCAGCGGAATTAATATCAGAGTAAGTTGTGAGTTCAGTAATCATAATTTTAATACTAGAATATATTGTCCAGCAGTTTCGTTACTAACACAGAATTATATCCTTCGAATTATTGAAATGAAATATAGTATTGTGTTAGTAAAGTATATATTCATATATTATTCAACAAACAAAATGTTAATGGCCTGCATATTAATTAAGTGGCGACGTAAAAGAGATCTTAATGTAAAATGAAAATGATTATCTTTATCTCGGAAAATTTTGTCAAATCTTAAGCTTTGACACAACATAGTTGTCTTTTTTATCAATGTCCTTTTTAATGCGTATTTATGAAAAATATTATGATGTGCAGGCATAGTGATGGTGTTGATTTAAATTGTGGATGCCCTCAGAGGTGGGCCATGCAGGAAGGATATGGTGCAGCAATGTTGAACAAGTCTGAACTTATTAGAGATATGATCAGGCAGGTGAGAAACAGGACTAAACAGAACTTCACAGTATCTGTAAAAGTTAGACTTTTTGATACAGTGAGGTAAGATGATGTTTCACTTTTTTTCAAATATTTTATTTTATAAGTTATCATTTAGGATTAAAAATTAAGAATGTAAGATGTATTTTGAACAGAAGTTTAAAACGGAAGTTTTTTTATAAGAGCTTCTATCAAAGAATAGGCATGATGAATATCTTATACTTTAGAGAAAGTACCATGAATACTCTATACATATTCACAGGGTCTGGAGTGTCAGTTGATTTGCGTAACTTCAGATTTAACGTACCCACAGGCAATTTGAGCTTACCATCGCACTACTCATACATTGTAAAATTTAAGTTCTTTACAAGCACTGACATTCAAGAGATCCATAATTGATCTTTTCGGACATTCATTCATAATTCCTCATTCATCAGATCTGGGTGCATGAAGAAATGCCAGAGGAGCGGAATACGGCGATTCTCTGTCCCATATATAAGAAGGGTGACAAGCTAAATTGTGCAAATTACAGAGGAATAGCACTTCTGCCGACGCAGTATAAGGTTCTTTCTATAGCAATAAATAACAGATTAACCGTATGGTGTGAAAAAACGATCGGAGAATACCAGTGCGGTTTTAGAAAGAACCGATCAACTACAGACCTTATATTTTCAGTAAGGCAGATGTTTGAAAAAGCATATGAATATAACATAGACCTGCATAATGTTTTCGTTGATTTCAAGCAAGCCTATGATTCTTTGCACAGAATGGAACTAATGAAAGCCATGAGAGGTTTGGGAATCCCAATCAAGTTGATAGCCCTGGTAGAAATGACTTTGAAAGAAACAAAATGCCGGGTGAAAGTACAAAATGTCCTCTCTGATAGTTTCTCTGTCACTAATGGTTTGAGGCAGGGAGACCCGCTAGCGCCGGCATTGTTTAATCTGGCATTGGAATGGGCAGTAAGAGCAATAAGGACCAACCCTAAAGGTACTATTTATAATAGACTGACCCAACACCTCGCGTATGCAGACGATGTACTCATCACTGGGCGCACTAAAGCAGCATTGGAAGGGGCCCTGGAGGAATTTGAAAGAAAGGCTATGACTCTTGGCTTGAGAGTCAATGAAGAAAAACTATTTACATGAGATCATCTAGGAACCAAGCTGCGATGCCTGAGAAAGTGAAAATTAATACTCACGAGTTCTTAATTGGAGATAGTTTCAAATTCATGGGAGCGGTTGTGACGAACAAAAATGAAATAGAAGCCGAAATTAAAGCACGAACAGCTGCTGGCAACAGATGCTTATTTGCATTAACGAAGGCTGTTCGCTTTAGAGTTTTGCCACATGACGCCAAGATTCTAATATATAAGACCAAATGTAACGTATGCTAGTGAGACGTGGGTACTGGCTAAAGAGAGCGAAAGGTTGCTTGAGGTGTGGGAAAGAAAGGGCCTAAGAATGATTTTTGGCCCAAGCTTTGTGAACGGCCAGTGGAGGATTAGGAAAAATGAAGAATTGTACCAGCTGTACAAGAATGAAGACATCGTGACCTTTATAAAGAAAGTTGTCTCCGCTGATTAGGTCATGTGGAGAGAATGGAGGAGGTTAGACTGCCCACTGCCCAAAAGGCTCCTCTATGGTCGACCCGGTGGTGCTCGCTGGAGAGGAAGACCTCGCTTGCGTTGGCTGGACGATCTCCAAGATGACCTCACCTCAATGGGTGTTAGGCGGTGGAGAATGAAGGCCAAAGAAGGAATATATGGCACAAGCTTGTGGACGAGGCCCGGGTCCTTTAGGACTGTAATGCCATAATAATAATAATAATAATAATAATAATAACAGGCAAACTGCAGCTTACCATCGCACCACCAGTCACCACTCATACATTGTAAAATTTAAGTTCTTTACAAGCACTGACATCCAAGAGAGCCATAATAATTGATCTTTTCTGTCACAGTGGATTTTTGGCTTTATAACCACTTCCTCTAAAATACCTATAATATGCGTAAATTTAAAATTCTGTATATTAATGGATAATAAGGTTTCATTTAAACCCAATTTAAAATTTATTAATTTTAAAACTATACATAGTGGTGTCAGTAGATGAAATGTTGCGTAGTGTTGATTGAGGTGGCGTTGTCCTGCAGTAAATCGGTGGAGCTCTGCCGTTCAATTCAAGCAGCTGGAGCATCATTCATTACTATCCATGGGAGAACAGTGACTCAACGTTCTGAGCCAGTTAACGTTGCTGCCATTAGGGAAATTGCAGCTAGTCTTTCAATACCTGTCGTGGCTAATGGTGGTGTCAAATGTCTAAATGATGTACATAACTTCGGCAGAGCTACTAACGCTCGAGGTTTGTTTTATTCATTATTATTATTTTTAACTGCTTTAAACCTTCACAATGAATGTATTATACTTAATCAGTCTAAACAATTAGAGAATACATGTTTTCGTAAAAAGAAGATTAAGTCAAATGTGTCTTTGTATATTATGAAGTTCGCTGTTAGTTCTAAAAACCAAACATACAACCAGAATGACTTTCTAAAGCCACTAGCTATCTAATCTAGTTCTCCACTATTTTTTTATATTTCAGTATTTTAATGTTTTGAATTATGTACTTCAAAGACAAGATTCTACCCGATATATATATATATACATAAATGATATGTTAATTGAAAAACCCGGCCTTATTATAATGACTCCATAGAGTTGTAGGTTATTAAGAAAATGAACTTAGGGTGTTTCGCTCAGTCACCCTCATTGATCTAAGTTAAGGAGGATCCGACACGACGGTTTATGGTCAAAATTCGCTAGGCGATGAATTTCATTAAATTTGGTATACTATTATAAAATTTGTCAATTACTTTTGTAAACTGCAGTAAGAGAAAGTTGTGTACACCAGATTTTTTTCCTAGTATCAAAGCTTAAAATTATGATGTTATTAGAAAATGTTTAATAATTTTCTATTAATCAGGCACATTGTGAAATAACTATATATATCGGATGTTTGCCACAATATGAACATCCTGGATAGAGCTAACATTATGTACCTATTGGGCATTTCATGTCCTATAGTTGATAATTTAATCCATTTAAGTTACCCACATATACTCTGTTAAATCTTAACTGATTTTTAACTAACATGAAAATTAATAATTGTTATTAGGAGTAATGGTTGCTCAGGGACTGCTTTCAAATCCAGCCTTGTTTTCGGGAGCATCTTATACACCTCTTTCTTGTGTACAAGATTGGGTTGAAACAGCAATTTCATCAGGTGTTCAGTTTCAATGTTTACATCATCATCTTGTATTTATGTTGGAAAAAATTCTGTCTAAGGAACTAAGAAGAATTTTTAATAAACTTTCGACAAAGGAAACCGTTTTAAATTTTCTAGAGGAACATTTGGGAATAAAAGTTCCCAAAAATGACAAGCAAACTACTTTTGACAAAACAGTTGTAGTATATGATGATACTCGTCAAGGTAAATTTTTTAGTAGTAAAGTTATTCTTGACGAAGAGGAAAATAATGAAAATGAGTCAGAAATGTTTTTAGAAGATTCTATTTTCCATTCTTAAAACTTGTAATATATGTTTTTTGATATCTCTAATGAACTAATTTCATTTAAGAAGTCAGTGTTATACCTAAGAATCATCTGGTTACGAAAAACAATACGGATTGATTCTCGTATAGCTACCGGCTAACTTACATTTGTCCAGAAAACCACGCACATATCAAAGAACACACAATTATGGCTTAAGGTAAACATCATGAGTCTTTTTTTAAAGGCAATATTGAATAGTAACTGGCCGAAACTTAACAGTAAAAATACAATGAAAATAATGACAAGGATAATTTAAATATAAAGACAAAACATTTTAACCATGATCACATAACGTTTGGCATTGCTGCAACGGTTTCTTCGGAACATGATGTAATCGACTCAGTATTATATGTAAAGACTGGACATTTAATTTTGCTTATTTTTTACCTAAATAGGTAAATACTCTACTATTATAATATGTTTTGTAAATAAAAATGTATTTAATTAAAAACATCATCCCCATCTTTGGATGTATTAATATTATAAAACCTATTTTTTCACAGAAAGATCCTTTCTTCTTGAAGGTTGGTCGAAAACCTTAATTTTGCTTTTGAAAATCTTGGAAGATACTGAAGTAAGAAGAGTAGGAAATGTTAACAATTTTTTTTTACAACGTAAAACTACAATTAACCTCCGACCCTCAATAAGAAACTTTCTGATTAATTCTCACGGTTGAGAACCTAAGTTCTATTTGATATGAAGGTTACCGGCCAAACCCGATTCCAGGCCGAACAAGTTTTGCCTAGGGCAAGCTAGTTTAGTCAACACGTTTTAGGATCATCTAGTTCATCCTAGGCAATATCAGCTTGTCCTGATAATAAAATTCACACATTAAGCTAAACTAGTATCGCCTAAGGTAAACGAGTACCAGAAGTAGATGTCAGTGTAAGAAAAAAAATTATACGAGGTATGCAATTCTAAATGCCCTTAGAGATTTTAATTTATTATTATTCATATTTTTAATATTAGATTTTAATTCGTTATTATTATATCATTGTTTTTTATTATTGCTTTCTATTTATGATCATATTTTCTCAGTATAAAATCAGTTCATACTGAAGTGTGAATTTTCTTATCAGGACAAACTAATATTGCCTAGGATAAACTAGTTGATCCTAACACATGTGGACTTTCTAGTTTGGCCTAGGCAGAACTAGTTCGGCCTGAAATCTGGTTTGGCCGGTAACATAATAGGGGCTGAGATTCATAGTGCCATACGTCAAAATTTGAATGTTTTGACTTCATTCAATATTCATTTTCCTTAAGAGTCTAAGCATTTAGATTTATAGTCAAATAAGTCACATACAGTTAATGACAGTCATATTCATTGCAGTAGTCATAATGTACATACGTATAGGTACTTTTTTTTTACCAACTTTGTATGAAATATATTTGGCACAATTAGCTGCTTGCTATAAAACAGTAACATTTGCTTTATCTAGAGGAATTTATTAGAATAATATAAATATCAAAAACAAAGTACCAACCTGATGCGACTTTCATATTCATATACACTACATATACTTATTCATTCTCTAATAATTGTTTACTATTTCATCTCTAAAGGTATTCATTGGTCAAATTACATTCAGTTTAATGTTTTCTATCATTTTTGGTGGGTCTAATTTAAATTTAAAAGTGAAAATGGGAAGAGGTAAAGATACGAGCCGTGAAATTCGTAAAATCATAATTGAAAATTGGCAAAGAAGAAAAACTTTGCGTGAAATTGGAAAATTAATAAATAGAAGCCATGCTACAGTACAAAGTATCATTAACCGGTACAGAAATGAAAACCGAATTGAAAATAAGGCAAGAAATTTAAGTAGAAGGTTGCTCAGCGATTATGATGAACGATTCCTAGTAAGAAAAGTGAAAGAAAATCCTAAAATAATTGCCGCAAGCTTAGCTGTGGAGATGAGTTTTAGGTTGGGAAGGAATATTAATCCTGTGACTGTTCGTAGAGCCCTCAAAAAAAATTCGCTTTTTTCCAAGACAGCAAGGAAGAAACCTTTTGTAAATAAAAAAATAAAAAACGGGTTCAATTCGCTTATACTTACAGAAATAGAATAGAATCGGGGGGGGGAGCCTCATTCCACTGCGACCTACAAATTGAGGTCTATTGTGGATCCCCTTAAGTTACAGAACAGCCCCCAGCTTTGCCCTCCTAATCAATCCTAGCAAAGCTGAGAGCGGCTCCGTCATGAAGCTTTCAGCTTCGGGATTGCCCGTCCCCAATTGAAGAAACCTAATCCTCGCCAGGCCGGCGCACTCACAAAGGATGTGCGCCGGGGTCTCCTCCTCTACCTTGCAGAATCGGCATACCGCACTATCCGCAAGTTGTAGGTGGTGCATGTGTCTATTCAGCCTACAATGCCCTGTTAGTAGACCCACAATTAACCTTATATCCCTTCGGGTTTGGCTCAGTAGGTCTTTGGTAAATTTAGGCAAATGTCTTTTAATGAAGAGCTTTGCCTGCCTCTGTCCTGGTGTTCCCTCCCACCAACGCAGACGCTGATCTTCTATCCACCCCTTGATAGAAGTTTGGATGAGGCTCCTGGACAAGCCGCAGAAGGGTTCGGGGCCTATAAAAGGTATTATGCGAGCCTCTCGCTAGGGCATCCACCCTCTCATTGCCCAGGAACCCCGCATGTCCCGGCACCCAGGCGAGTGTCAGTTTATTCCGAGTACCCACCTCGGTGAGGGCAAGTAGGCAGTCCCACACCAGTCTTGAGACTATTTGGTGTGAGGAAAGTGCCTTCAGGGCTGCCTGACTGTCGGAGTATATGGCCACTCTTCTACCCACTATCCTTTGCCTTATAATCTCCCTAGCGCAGAGTTGTAACGCCACGACTTCAGCCTGAAAGACCGTGGCGTACTTCCCTAGGCTGGCCTTAATTTTAACTTTAGGCCTGCCCCCGTAGACCCCAGCTCCGACCCCAGTCGGAGTTTTGGATCCATCTGTATACCAGATCGAGTTACCGAACAGGGGTGGGTCGCAGCCCCATTCGCCTCTGCTCGGTATGACAATATGGAAGTTCCTTTCGAAAAAATACTTAGGAACCATCCTATCCGTTGGCATCCCCAGAAGATAGTCCGCCTTGATTTCCTCAATCAACCTCTGGTTATTACGATCATGCCTAGAGGTGATGGGAGGCGGCCCCTGCAGGAGCCTATGTATTCCCATTCTGGCTTCGCCTAGAACGAGAATGTGTAATGGTGGCAGATTGAGGAGGACTTCAACGCCGCAGACGGGGTGGTCTTCATGGCCCCTGTGGAACCAAGGCATGCTCGCCTTTGGATCCCACCGAGCTTATAGAAATCATCAGTTTGATTTCTGGAAAAACGTTTTATTTAGAGACGAAACTAAAATTAACATTTTACAATCTGATGGAAACTGCAAAGTTTTTCAATTACCATTCTTCAATTACTTTCTCCTTAAATGACTTGTATTTTGGATCCCGTGTTTTTTTTATTTACAAACGGTTTCTTCCTTGCTGTCCTGGAAAAAAGCGAATTTTTTTTGAGGGCTCTACGAACAGTCACAGGATTAATATTCCTTCCCAACCTAAAACTCATCTCCGCAGCTAAGCTTAGGGGACTTATTTTAAGATTTTCTTTCACTTTTCTTACTAGGAATCGTTCATCATAGGAATCACTGAGCATCCTTTTATTTAAATTTCTTGCCTAATTTTCAATTCTGTTTTCATTTCTGTACCGGTTAATAATCCTTTGTACTTTTGCATGGCTTCTACTTATTAATTTTCCAATTTCATGCAAACTTTTTCCTCTTTTCCAATTTTCAACTATGATTTTACGAATTTCACTACTGTATCTTTACATCTTCACATTTTCACTTTTAAATTTAAATTAGACCCACCAAAAATGGTAGAAAACATTAAACTAAATGTAATTTGACCAATGAATACCTTTAGAGATGAAATAGTAAACAATTATTAGAGAATGAATGAGTATATGTAGTATGTATGAATACTTCAGGTTGGTACTTTGTTTTTGATATTTATATTATTCTAATAAATTCCTTTAGATAAAGCAAATGTTACTGTTTTATAGCAAGCAGCTAATTGTGCCAAATACATTTCATACAAAGTTGGTAAAAAAAAAGTACATATACGTATACATTATGTACATAATGTACATTATATAGACTACTGTATGAATATGACTGTCATTAACTGTATCTAGTTGTTGCCATGATAGTTTCATCACTTTTTCCAAATGTAAACAACTCCAATAAACTGTTTATTACCATAGTGAAGTAAGGGGACTTACTCCACTACGGTACTCAACGAACGGGAATTAAAGTGTTTTGAATCATAGTGAAGTAAGTTAACATAAGCCACTATAATAATTTTTTGGCGGTTGATTGTAACGTCATAATGATAATGGCATGAATCACCCTCCCTCCACTCTATTTCTAAACATCTGATCAAATTTATTAATCCTTTGCTGTCGTTGACAAAACACTAATACATACACAGCTGACCGATTGTTTATTTTTAAGAAAACCGTTATTATAGTTTCAGACCTGAGTGTCGGGAGCCGGTATATTTTACAATGGAAAAGTTTTTTCAATCGATTAAAATTGCTTTAATTTCAACATATTTTTTGATATTTAATTTTTGAATACTAATATTTAAAAATGAAGTGTTGCATATTTACTTTCTCTTTCTCCTCCTAGTAAGAAATATTACGAAATTTTTGAAATTGAGTTGTCACTGAAAATAGACGTTTTGAGGCCCCTTATTACGAGAAAATATTTTTGGCGAATGGTCCTGTTGTGGGTCTATGTTCGTTTTTACAAAATATCTCAAGAACGAAAATTCGCAAGAAGCTCAACTTGGTATTCCGTTTATGCATTACCACCGTATTTGACATTTTCTCGATGATCGGCAAAATCAACACCCTCCATGTATTTGTTAAAATCCAAAACACTTTCTGGCTTTATTATCATTTCTCCAGTTTTTCTGTTTCTTCTAACAGTTTCAATCATACGGTCCTGAAATATTGTCGATATCATTCTCATTTCCCTTTTATCTTTCCAGATGTGTATTAAAACACCACTCTTTTGACGAAAATCATGTTAAACTTTTCTCAACTTTAATTTTTTCAAGTCTAAAGATAATCCTCGATTTTCCCTTATAGTACCACATATTCTAATTTTCTTCGAAAGCAAATGTTCTGCCAGGTCGACGCTATTATAATAATTATCCATATATACGTGATGGCACTTATTTTCACAACCATGTAAAAGATCAAACACAAGAATTTGCAACTTTTCTCCATTACCACTATAATTTAAATTTGCATATGTATCCGCTTTCAGCATCACATAGCATTCTTACAAGTAAACCATACTTGTTATTTTTCCTGGGTTATAAACTCGAAATTTTAATCGACCTCGGTATCATGGCTTCATCCAACGAAAAATTTTCTTTTGGCTATATATCTTATTAAATTTATCAGAAAAGCATTACATTATTGAACCTATTTTGTAAGATCGATTCGCGTTTTCTGGCATTTTTTCATTATTCGAAAAATCGAGGGATTGTAAAATTTGCTTGAATCTATTTCGGATCATGACTTTGCCAAAAATAGATGTTTCCATCTGTGGATCGGTAGACCATTGATACTACTCTTCCTAACTTGTCCCATTAAAATATGTAATCCCAATAATTGCTTGATTTCGGGTATTGTAGTATCATTCCACTTTTTAGTGTTACTTAGTATTTTATATTTATAGACATTTTGTCCATGATAACTATTTGTTTTTCGTTAATAATTTAAAAAAAATCATTACCAATTAATAAATCTATAACTTTTGGAATATTTTCAGAATTACTAGGTAATATTTTAATACCTTCATCGCCGATGGAACAAAAGGAGAAAGACAATGTTCAAATTTGTTATTCCTCAAAAAAGCAATATACAGTTCGAGTTCGCAGAACATTTTTTAAAGTTACATTCTTAATCAGTGATGAGAGATTGACGAGAGTTTCAAGAAAAGTAATGATCGGGAAGATTCCTGGTGAAGATTTAAGGGGAAAACATAAAGCGGCACTGAAAATAACTCCAGAACAAAAGAATTCCTAAGAAACCACATCACACTTTTCCCATCTTTTCAGAATCATTATTCTCGGAGGGACAACCCAAATAGAAAATACTTGAGTCCTGAGCTTAATATTAGAAAAATGTATATTCTTTACATGGAGTGGTGTCATAAAAACCAGGTAATTCCAGTTAACAATACTTTTATAGATATGTGTTCAATAATGTATTTAACTTACATTTTCACCCCCTTGAAAGGACACAAGCAAGGTATGTGATAAGTATAAGCAGTTAGTGGATGTGGAAGTGGATGAACGGAATAAAGCTGATTTGGAAATTCGGCATTTACTCCATTTAAAAAGAGCTGAGGTGGCTAGGAATATTTTGAAGGCCGATGGAGAGCGTGCGGCACAAAATGAAGATGTTTACACCATAACTATTGACCTTCAAAAGGCTCTGCCTTTCCCCAAGATTACAGTTTCCGAAGCACACTACCGTCGGAATATGTATTGCTGTAATTTGGGCGTGCATGATGTGGCTAACAGAAAAAGTTAAATGTACATTTGGGACGAAACAATCGCTTCCAGAGGATCTCAGGAGGTTGCTTCATGCAACCGAAATATTAAAGTTTCTCTATCGTTACTCAAATTAACTCATAAATAAACAACAATAAATCGTAAGTTCTTAATTTCTGGGCACTCCTTTCTCCCAAACGACTCTGATTTTGGCCTGATAGAGAATAATACGAGAAGACTATTTTCGTGCCAGATGCATGCTGGGATTCTCTCGGTAGAGAATCCGAAGCGACACAGCAAGTAATAATAATGCAAAATGAAGATTTCGTAAAAACAAATAATCTGGAAAACACTATAACAAAGCGAAAAAAGAACATTAATCTTGAGAATGTTAACTGGTTGTGTATGCAATGGCTCAGATATCAGAAAGAAATGCCCTACTCCATACTGTACAAGATACTCTCAAACGAACTCTCCATCTCATTCAGTGAGCTGAACATAAAGCAAAATAAAGAGGGCCGCCCAAGGAACCTCGGACTGATCAAACAGGAAAAACTGTATGACGGACCGAGAAAGTACAACAAATTGAAGAAAAGAGACATGTTGTACCTGCTGAAGTATGTTCCTCCAATCCATCATGCTTTTTTTAGAGGAATCGGAGGATGCAATGAAGTTGACATCGTAGGTCCACTTGAAGATTTAGAAGATGATAAAGACCAACATTAGCTTTCTCAGTTTCATGTTTTTGTTCATGGATTTTTTCATGGGTTTAATTATTTTTCAAATAATTACATTTTTTTTTTTTTTTTTACTTTAGCATCTTAAGGCTATTAGCTATGACTATGTATTCGTACGGATATTACATAAATTGAAATCAATAAAACAGATTGTAATGTTAATAAAAATTTAAAATTAGAGAAGATAGACATAAAGATACGAATAGAAAATACGTACGATACGAATAGACGTAAAGAAAATAAACATTTTTAGCATTGATGAGTTGACATTGATCAAGTTATTTGCACTTCCTAGTCAAAATTCGCCTCTAAAAAGACAATTTGTTTATTTATTTTTTTTGACCCTTTCTTTCCGTATTGTGGTAAGGGTACACAAGAATGTTAAATTCGAAACATTCATTTGTGCACATGGTTTTGAGTTTTTTATGAGGCCAAATGAAAAAAACCGGTTTTTCCAAAAAATGAAAAATCTGACTTACGCCACTATGAATCTCAGCCCCCCTATATAACATTAAATATACAGAAAAAAAACTGATGTTTAAAATTATGGCTTCACCATTAAACTTTTGTTTTAAAAGTAATAAATCTGCTTTTGAGTTTCAAGATGGACTAACATATTATTAAAGAAAAAAAGGCAGTAAACAAATGTTTACATTTAATGAGAATCGCTGACCCTAAACACTCATGAAATGCATTACTGTTAGCTTCTTTATTTATTCATCTCGGTTACTTGTTTAACTTTAATCAGGTTGCTGTTTAGATCGGAGTTTCATTTCCGTTAGTTCAGTAACTTTTCCCATTTTCACTTTTTTTTACACAAAAATGAATTCCAATTATCATTTAAGTGAACATGATTCAGTGAGAATTTTAACACTGTCGGAAATAGAAGGTTGCAGGACAGGGCCTCCAAGAAGTATAGACGAGAGAGGTGACCGATTTCTTCACCTACAGTAAGAAATCGCTTTTTTTTGTAGTAGCGAGTTGATTAACTTAGTACGGGAGACTCGAAATGTGCTAATATCCAATAAGAAGGCAGCTGACCGAACAAGGCCTACATTTCAGGAGACCTCGATATGGAAGGAAAGAAGGGGAGAGACTGGCCGGGAGACTGCAAGTAATTGACAAAAATGCTAAGAATTTCAAAGACTTTGTTGAGTTTGCTCAAGAAGTTGCAGTATTAAGAAGGACTAGACGGATATGTTGTGTTCGCCTCCCCGTGGCAGGGCCTATTGTGTAGGCAAGGCTAAGTGACAATAGGCACCGGTTTTGGCTTTTTCCTCCGCTAAGTACAGTGGCTTGGAGTGTGCGAATGATAATAATACATTCCAGGAGACCTGCCACAGCCCCCCCCCACCTTAGTACAGCTCATAGAACATCCAGATTAGCATTTGCACGAGAATGTCTCGATTGGAATTTAAATGACTGGGCGCGTGTATTGTTCTCTAATGAGTTAAGGTTTGCTTTACATTCTCCTGGTGGAAGAGAAAGAGTGTGGAGGACAAAGGAGAGAGGTACGCATAGTGCAATATCTCTGAAAGTCGGAGGTAGTTCGATAATGGTTTGGAGAATTTTTTATAATAATTATTATGTTTATAATTACAACATGGAAAAATGAAATTTTCACTTTTAAGAAAATGTTTAAAATAAGATTATTAAAACAGCAGGTAAACTAGCAGAAATTTGTGACACCCCCTCTAGTCCACACTATATCATGTAACCTGTTTGGCATTTATGCTATAAAATGTCGAAGAGTTTGCTGCGGAATATTCTCCCGCTCTTAAGAATGGCGTTTTCCTAAAGTCTCAAAAGTCCGGGAAGTCTGACTTCGGGCTCTAAGCTGCGGGGGACATGACTCTTAAATGAATTTTTCCAGAAAAATGTTTCAAATAAAAGTTGTTGAACTTTATATGTGTAATTAACATTTAAAGTTTAAAGAAAATCCATCAGTATAGTTGCACTTCAAACCGTTTTCTTCAAATTCGGAATTTCGACAACATATTTGACTCTAATTAATATTATTTAGATGATAGAATTGTATAATAAGCTGAAATAGCATTTTAGAGGAAAAGAAAACCTCACCTTTACCACAAAACCTGTCTTGAATGAATTTTCCCAGAGAAATATTTGAAATAAAAATTGTAGCTATTAATATGTATAATTAATGTAGGAAATTTAAAAATAATTGTTGGAGCCATTTTGAGAAAAACGGCAAAAAAGAGAAGAAAACTCTTTTGTAAAGTGATACTTTCGGTTGAGGAATTTTGACAGACAACTTACTGTCGGATCCCAGTGTGATACCTAAACGGAACATTGTTTGAACTTTCTGAGATTATTCGTTTTTGAGCTGTGCTTAACGCACACAGACCATTCACATACAGATACACCCACAGACCATTCTAAAAGCCGCCTGAGAACTCAGGGGACCTCAAAACGGATTTCCGGAGAGAATTCGATATCGAAAATTGACATGAATAAAAGTAAGAGAAAATAAAAATCTGGTGTGAAACACTCACACGATTTTCTCTTACTGCAATTCGGATAGTTTTGATTTATTTATTTAATTACTAGGGGGGGTTACCTAGTATTAGACATACTACGGCGGCACTTTTCTCTTCTCTAGACTATTTCGCGGGGCAGCACCCCAGGTCCCCGTATCCTCTCGGAGACCGTTCAAAAAAATATCCACATGGCCAACTCTTTGTGGCTTAGATCATTGTTCAGGATAGAATCGATTTTTTTTTTTCCTAAACATACTTTCATAATTAGAATGTGAAGTTGAAAAAATTATTTATCGTACATTTTGCGGCACAACTCTGCAACGATCTCACAATTTTACACAGACCCTGACTAATAAACAAGGAAAGTAGAACAGAAATGCCAAAAAAATGCAGAATAATAATAGTAATGATGCACGGTATCTTATCTGTGTTCCAGAAACGGAAATCTCACAATTATAGAAGTCTGTTTCAGTATATTTTACTAATCTAGTTCACATGTAGTAATATTAAAATCATCTTACATTATAATTTTAATTTACAATATTCGTAAATAATTCATAATTATTTTCATAACAGAAGAATAAAAAAGAATCCTTCATTATTTCAGATCACAAAGTTCGCATGGAGTAGAAAATATTGCAGATTCAAAAGAAAAACTTCAAAAGTTACAAACATTTTAAAAGTTGTTGTGGTGGTTGGTTCCGCAGAGCTGGAAAGCATCAGCGACATTTTCCGTGGTAGCCTGCATCATTTTGTGATCATCGACCGGTTTCGGGGGCGTTCGCCCATCTTCAGGATCTGTGTAAACTGAATTTGCTCTGTGCAAGTCTATGTTGTCACCGTCATGAAAAAAACGCATCCTAAGATGGGCAACCCCAAACCGGTCGATGACCACAAAATGAAGCAGGCTACCACGGAAAATGACTCTGAAACATTTTAAAACTTAAGTAGTACACGCTTTCTTTATCCATACAACATTATGACTCTGTACAAAATTTATGTCTCAAAAAAGTAGAGATTAAGGATATCCGTGGTTATTTTATTGTATGTATAAATATCATCCAGAATTTTTGCCGCATAATCGACATCATCCTGTATACTGCGATGCTTTTTTTTAAAAAAAATAATATATGTATTTAAATAAGAATTATTATGTTGATAAATTCATTAAAGAATAATAATAATAACAATATTATTATTAAGTAAATTATTATATTGCAAAATTAAACCAGTGGCGCAACAGCCCATATAGGAGGGTGCGTGGTAAGCAGCACACCGAGGGTTCCTACCGCCGGTTAGTTCTAACCTTCCCTACCTAGGTGCGCTAACTAACTGTAGTTTTCCACCTTTGCTCACAATGCTTGGCTCAACACTGCGTTTGCCTTCACGAGAATCGAACCCTGAGAAATTCTCGACCAAAGGCGAGTGCGCTATCTACTGGACCAAAGCTGAGGACTTAGAATAAAACATAACCGTTTGAATTATATTAATTTTCTAGCAGTCCCACGCAGAACGTTTGCGTAGGGACTCGCACTCAATATTTCTCTATTTTTTCGCACTAACAATCTACATTGTCTTTTTTACGTAATCATATTGACACACTGTCTCTTTCGAGCTCCATAATACTTTAGGCATTTATTAAAAACGAATTGATTTATTAGCGTATCAGGTTGTTATTTTTAATATTAGCTATTCCTGATTTTTATTTTAGTATTATCCTTCATTAATATATATATTTTTTTTTTTGTATAAATTAATGTATGCGAATGTCATTATGTTCGATTTCGTTAAGTAATTTTTTAATTTCAAGTTTCTGTCTTATTTGAATATCTTTAATTATGGTGTTTTAGGATGTAGGTAGAAATATAGATATAACGCCAACTTGTCACTGTATCTTTTTGTTTGTTCAGTTATCTTTCAGATCTGTTTTTCAGGAAGCGCGAGTAATTTTTTATCTGAAAAGACGCCGTAGGTCAAATAAGTTCGAAGCATTATATTAAAACCTTGATCAAGACAGGAAACTTTGTCGAAACGTTGGCATTGAATGTTTTTACTTTCTCTTACTATTAGTAAAAGGAAGTATTGATATCATGACAGATTTGCGAATTGAGTTTTCACTAGAAATATCCATTTTGAGGTCCTCTGAGTCCAAAAAAATGGTTATTAGCAAATAGTCTGTTTGTGTGTGTGTGCATGTGAACAGCACAGCTCAAAAACGAAAAATCGCAGAAAGTTCAAAGTTGATATTCCGTTTGGGTATCAACCATGGGATCTGACAAAATTCCTCACCGGAAGTAACACTTTACTGAATGTTTTTTCCCACTTTTTTGTAATTTTCTCGAAAATGGCTTCAACGATTTTCTTTAAACTTGGCATATCAACTACACACACATACAAACATCTACAACTATTATTTGAACATTTCTCCGTGAAAATGCATTTAGGGGCACTTTTAGTGGAGAGATGGGATTAGGTTGTCCTCTAAAGAGCTATTTCAGTTTATTACAAAATTCTTTCATAATTCATTGATTAATTGGAATTAAGTATGTGGTTGAAATTCCAAGTTTGAAGAAAATCAGTGCGTTTTTACTGAAAAGTATTTTTCAATGTGCTATTTTTCTAAAACGGCTCCAACGATTTTCTTTAAACTAAGTATGTGGACTACACATATAAAGGAGCTACAACTTCTGGGGGAGGGGGAGGGTTATGTTTGCCTCTAAAGTGCTATCTTAGCTGATTATACAGTTCTACCGAGATTTTATTATTATACATTTAATAAATATATTGCCAAAATTCTGAATTTCAAGAAAATTAATAAACCAGAAATATGTTTTTACTGAACAGTTTTTGAGATTTTATTCCATATAAAAACACGACAAATTTCATTAAATTTGGTGGGCTAACTATAAAGTTTGTAAGTTACAATTTTGAAAACTAGAGTAAGAGAAAGTTGTGTGAGTGTTTTACACCATTTTGTTTTTTAGAAAATGATCTGTATGCGTGTAATTTGTGAGCAAAATATCTCAAAAAACGAAAAGTCGCAGGAAGCTCGAACTTGGTATTCCATTTAGTTACTACCATTGCACCAGACATGAAGATTTGAGCAAAAATCCTTCAACTGTGTTCTTTAAAAATTATATTCAGTTTATCGTTTTTTACTTACTTTTACTCCTAGTAAGAGGAAGTATTGTAACGTGTCAAATTTTCGATATCGAGTTTTCACCGGAAATGTCCGTTTTGAGGTCCCTGAGTCCAAAAAAGTGGTTTTTAGCAAATAGTCTGTGTGTGTCTGTATGTGAACAGCAGAGCTCAATAACGAAAAATCGCAGAAAGTTCAAACTTGATATTCCGTTTAGGTATCACCATGAGATCTGACTGTACCTTAATCTGTCAAAATTCCTCAGCAGGAGGTACCACTTTACTAGTTGTTTTTTTTACTTTTTTGTGTTTATCTCAAAAATGGCTTCGATGATTTTCTTCAAAATTGATATATCAGCTACATCTACAAAGTGCTACAACTTTTATTTGAACATTTCTCAGGGAAAATTCATTTAAGGGCAGTTATGGGGGAGATGTGGGGTTAGGTTTAATATAAAAGTGGCTATTTCAGTTACTAAGACAGTTCTATCATTACATATATTAATTAGAAATTGGGATATGTTGGTTGAAAGTCCAGTTTGAAAAAAATCGAGTAACCGGAAAAGTGCGGTCTTTACCACCTTTACTAAATGATTTTTTTCACTTTTTCCCAATTTTCTCAAAAAGGCTCAGACGATTTTCTTGAAACTTCTGATATAAACTAAACATACAAAGATCTACAACTTTTATTTAAAACATTTCTCTGGAAAAATTCATTTAAGAGCACTTTGGAGAAGGGGTGGGGTTATGTTGTTTTGTAAAGTGCTATCACAGTTGATTATACAATTCTATCATCCAAAGAAAATTAATTAGAACTTAAATAGATGGCCAAAATGCCGAGTTTCAAAGAAATTAGTAAACCGGAAGTGCGCTTTTACTGAACAGTTTTTTCAGTTTTCGACGAATTTCATTAAATTTGGTACACAAACTATAAAATTTATCAATTATAATTTTGAGACCTGGATTAAGAGAAAGTTGTGTGAGTGTTTCACAACAGATTTTTT